>JBBGZY010000251.1:13275000-13770000 GCA_037952925.1 Lithobates clamitans | reverse complement strand
GTCAGGTAGGTGGTGGTCACATCCTCCATGCTTCCCTCCTCATTGGGTGCCAAGCAGGGGTTACATGAGAGGCCTACCCCGGAGTGGGTTCTTCTGGGCTACATTAGGCAACTTATACAGGGTCGCTTTACTACACATGGGGTACCTTTGCTTTGTGTCATCTTTATCAATGCCTTGGGACAAGCCTGAGGTTGCTGTGTGGGCATATTTGACCTTAAGGTGGACCTTTACTTTTAGAGATGATGGAGTCATTCCTTTCATCTCCACATCCATAAAGGAAGGTAAAAATTATACCTGCATTTCTCATCACAGCTGCCAGACCTCTACAGCTTCCTGGAGACAGATCCCAGTCCATGTGCGCCAACACCGCAAAGATGCTGACTTTCAGCTACCAGGCTCCCAACTCATGGACCACACACCAGGTAAGGCATTGACTGAGAGATGTGAAGAACTGACAAATCTAAATGTCATCAGGTAATACCAAACTAATTATTACCTTGCACATAACATGCATACCAGAACTCAGGGAGTGGCATCACATTAAGGTTCACTCCATTCCATATCTGAGAACCCTAAAACACTAATTTTGACTCTGGTTTTACATAACTGGTGTACCCAGTTATGTGAACCTTATATTTCTAGGATAATGGTCTCTACCATAGCTGCTGCAGTTACCGTGACACACTACCCCTCACAAAACTTTCTCTACTAGAGGGTATAGGGCTCTGTTCACAAGGAGTGTGCTTACAATTCTACTATTCCTAATCAACCATCTGCTCCCCTTCTGAATATAACTGGGGATATTGGCCAGGAATGTCTACTCTAATTGCTGCCCCAACAGCGCTGGGTCTGCACAGGAGCACTTACTGACTCCATATTTGTTAATCAAATCTGCCTGTTCATTAGGTTCCTCCACTGGGCTACCTGTTTTGAGCTTTCGGGTGCCCTTTCACTGCCAAAACTGCCTCTCCCAGTGACACCTACCACATTTTCACAGTAATAAACAGTGCTTATGTTAGGCCTCTTGCACATGGTACTGATGTTTAAACATTTACATTTTTGGAAGCAATTTCAGGCGTTTATAGTACGTCGGATGTGTAAACTATTTGTGCCCATGCTCACGTATATGCGTGTATATGTGCGTGTTGGCACAAAATACTAACTGGAGACTCCGATTTTTCTAATTTTTTTTTTACTCATGAATGCACAGTGCTTCTTTACACACCTGTGTATACAGGCACATTGTAAACAAGGGGTTGCATTTTAGATCATAAAAAAACACTGTACTGAGTATTTTCAAGCTGCAGTGTGCAAGAGGCCTTACAATACATGGTACAATGTTCCACCAACCAAAACACACATATTGTGCGTTACTGAGGTCAAGTAACATGATGTTTGGTAAGATGTACCTGCCACCCTTGGCTGTGACTTACATTGGCTGTGCAGAAATCTGTTCTTGTTTGCCCCCTTTCTGTTCTGTTATTGCTTTCAGTCACAAATGTGAGCTACATAGCTGAAGAAGATAATTTACAAAATGTAAAAAGCATACTTTTATCATAGCAAACTGGTGAGGATAATGCTAAATGATGCAGATGTCTTGTCTGTGAAATTGTTGGTGGACTTGTTAAAGAAACACCAAATATTATTTGAAGACAACAGTATAAGCAGTAGATGCATAGCATATTTAACTGTCGGGAAAATTACAATTTAAACTAGGTTGCTTTGAACTATAATCTTTTATTATTTTCTGATGCCTATCAGTGACTAGATGCGCTTGGCTGTCTTGTGCAAGTCTGCTGTTTGCATTTTTGTTTGCTGTCTATTCTCGTTCTCCTTGTCTCCCAGACTTCTGTGCACATTTCTACCAGACAATGTCTGCTCAGGTCTAAGCCTGCATGCTTATGCTACATGCCAAATACATCTCCATCAAGTAACAACTAAAGCCTTCACGTTACCATCTTCCTGCTTTCTTTCAAGAAAACTGCTTCAGTATTAATAATTTCATTTATTTGTATTTCTGATTCAAAGATAACATTGCCTTTCTGGCACACTTTACTTATATAAAACATATACAGTATGTAATACTAGATAAAATGAACCAAAATTCTTACCAATAACTGAAGGGTGCAACTATCTGTACGTTGGCGTAGTTTCACCCATTTTTCCTTTATCATATTTTTGCAAACTATGGGGAAAGAGGAGCCAAAGACACAGGGCAAAATAGGATATCTTAGAGAACAATAGTGCTTTGTGAGATTTGCTTGCAGGCTTCTGTTGGGCTGAAACATCACAATAAACTGCTCTTCAATGATTGCCAGGATTTCAACTGCTGTGAAATCATACATTTGGTCAGGTTGTCTGTGTCAGGGTCACCCATCTGAGTTGAGTTGAGTTAAGAGGTATCTTGATATAGCACGGTCCGACACCGAAGGGTCCCGACGCGCTTGGCGGAGTCCCTGGAGAAAAAAAAACCCAGGGACTAGGAGGAGACAGCAGCATGGAAGCAGCATGAAAAATGAAACCAGAAAGGCTACGCAGGAAAAGCTTGTGTGAAGAGCCAAGTCTTCAATTTCCTGCGAAAGACCAGGTAGGGGCCTTCAGGAGCTCGGCAGGGAGGCTATTCCACAACACGGCACCCTGGTGGGAAAAAGCTTGACCACCACGCCGGGTCTTCTTAGGCACAGAGATGTGGAGGAGGTCTTTTCTGCTCGATCTAAGTGATCTGCCCAGAACTCGTTTGTGGAAGCGTGAACAGGGGTAACTCAGAGGTAAATCTGGAGTGCTCTTCAGTGTTAATGTTAGCTGTTCATCAGCCTATATTACCCTTGCCCTGTGGATGTTTCCCTCATGGCTTCCTTTGCTACTTTTCACCTCCTCCTGCTATCTTCTCCCGCACAACAAACACCTTTACATACACCTATATAAGTGTAGCAATAACTCTCGGTGGAGCTGCTGGTTTAAAGCGGGCTGTTACCTTCACTCTCGATACCTCTGTTTCACCGGCACCGGATCTAGGGTCCCGTTGAGTTTACCTCTGGACGATATAAGCACCAAACACTTGAGTATATTTTCCAATGCTTTAATGAACAAGTAATAAAGGAAGTAGCAGGAAAGAGGCTGAAGGAAAGTTGCAGGGAAGCTCAAATACCTTTCCTTAGTTTTCTTTAGAACATTCTTTGGAATTAAACACTTGTAGTTGAATGCAGTCCCCTTGTGGGATTCAATCTTTGCCCGCCTGGATAGGCCTCTCTCACTTGCCTAGCAGCCAGTACGCAGCACGAACAAAAGTCTCTGCCACAGACTTGTTTGGAATAAAACCCGTACGATCCTCTGCCACAGGACATACTGGTTTGCGATGAATGTCAGACACAGTACTTGAACCTTTAAGCCAACCCCGCAGTACTATGCAGTAAGATTACTTCAGGATACGTCCTCCAACCGAGTCACCAGGCCCCTCTCCAGACCAGTACTCTGCATGATCCTTCCATGACGGGTCCTCCCCTGGGATCTCCTCGGTTGTCCAGCTTCTTCACTCAGGATAGACAGCTCAGGACCATTCCTCTGCTGCTGTGGTAGGCCCCAGACAGGCTTCTGGGCCCACTCACACGCCACAGCGACGTGGGCCTCCGGAACGGAGGACCACGAGGTGGTACTCTTAACGCATACCTGTCGGCCGGGAGGGCCAGCAGGTGGCTGAAAATGAACCCCTAAACATGGCCTCTGTCCCATAATTACCCTCTCCCAGAATGCAACTCGGAGGACCACCTCCACCGAGTTGTCTCCGGGACAGAGGAGCACGCATACGCTTCAACACGTTGAAAAGTTTTTTAATCATTTTTATTGTTATCACAGGGAATGTAAATATCCCCTATGATAGCAATAGGTAGTGACAGGTACTCTTTTTTGAAAAAATTGGGGTCATCGGGGAAATCTAAGTCATGAAATGCTCGTAGCTTCTGGTTTCTTAGGCCATAAAGATGATTGGAGCCATTCTGGTCTCTGATCAGCTCTATTGTCAGCTGGCCGGATCTCACAGGAGAGCCAGAGAAAACCATGGAAGACGGGGGGGGGGGGGACATTCCCTCTCACTGCTTGTAAAAGCAGTCTAGAGGCTAATTAGCCGCTAGAATTGCTTTTACATGAAAGCCGACCGCTGGCTGAAAAGAATGATGCCAAGATGATACCTAAACCTGCAGGCATCATTCTGGTATAACCACTCAAAGTTCAGCAACATAGCAGTACGTTGCTGGTCCTTGTTGGGCATATATTGTAATATTTTTTTCATGCAGCCTGTGGGCTGAACGAAAAAAAGAGATTGATCGCAACCTGTGCCTAAAATATATATATGCCGAACCATGGGGCATTCACCCGCAAAAGGTAGGAGCAAATTGCTCCTCCGCCCCTGCTGCCCCCATGCTTCGGCATATATGCTCTTTTTTTAACTGTGGTAGTGAAATCACCTCCGACAGCGCTGTAGTCACGGCTTTATGTATCGTGGGAGCAAGCGCTGTTGCTGTCAAAATAAATAAATCCGCACTGCAGCTGAATGGCGTACCTGAAAACAAAAAAATGGTTAACAGTAAAACACAGTAAACAGTGAAGTATAAAAAAATTACATACCTGAAAAGCAAACATGATAAAACATAATAACAATAAAACATTGCAGAATAGAATACAGTAAAAAAGAGCAGAGAGAGAATAGAGAGAGAGAGAACAATAAAATGACAACTATTTTTGTTTTTTTTATTTTAATTTTTTTTGTGTATTTTTTTTTTACTTTTTTTTTATAACTGTAAGTTTTGTAACTGTAACCGGTTCCAGGTTTGGGTCTCTCAAAATGCGATGGCATCTTGGGAGACCCTGTGAGAGTGTGCCTAGTCTGTGGAATGCTGTACCCTACGCTAAAACTCAACTAGTGTATGGTAGCGCTCAAAACATTCACCAATGCAAAGACCAGGATTGTCAGGACAGGAGGGACAATAATAGCGGGTGTCACGCCTATATCCGCTCTTTCTACAGACACATTTTCTTTGCGGGGCTCGTTGGGTAGGGGTACTCGGGAGGACATAAGGAAAATGCCTCTCATGCAGCCGGCTTACTGCATTTGGTTGGGGAAGGTGAGGTGGAGCACCATCTGGAAACAGAAGGGCTCTGACAAACTCTTCCTGCAATTTAAGGAAGGATCCAGTCCGTCCTGAAGCTCTGTATAGCACATGAGCGTTCAGCAAAGCTAATTGAAATAAGTATAGAGACACTTTTTTATACCAGCGTCTGGCCTTACGAGCAACTAGGTACGGCGCCAACAACTGGTCGTTGAGGTCCACCCCTCCCATATTTTGGTTATATTCGTGGACACAGAGGGGTTTCTCCACAACACCAGTCACTGTAGTAATTTGGACAGTCGTGTCTGCATGAAGGGAGGTAAGAACAAAAACATTCTTATTATCCCTCTACTTCATAGCGAGCAAATTATTACACTGCAAGCAGGCTCTCTGCCCCAGCCTAAGACGGGAATCTACAAACCGCTGGGGAAAGCCCCGGCGATTAGGTCGCACAGTGCCACATGCTCCAATCTGATGATCAAAAAGGTGACTAAAAAGTGGCATGCTCGTGTAATTGTCCACATACAAATGGTACCCCTTTCCAAATAAGGGTGACACCAAGTCCCACACAATCTTGCCAGCGCTTCCTATGTAGTCAGGGCAGTTTGTCGGCTCTACGTGGCTATCTTTTCCCTCGTAAACCATATAACTACATGTATAGCCTGTGGCCCTGTCACAGAGCTTATACATCTTGACCCCGTATCTGGCACGCTTGCTGGGAAGGTACTGTTTGAAAGACAAGCGGCCAGAAAACGTAATCAGGGACTCATCAACGCAGACAACTTGATGGGGAGTAAACAAGTCTGCAAAACGTTGGTTGAATTGGTTTACGAGGGGCTAAATTTCGTAGAGCTGATCGTATCCAGGGTCTCCACGAGGACGACAGAGTTCATTGTTGTTGAAGTGCATGAACCGCAAAATCTGCTTGTATCTTGCCCTGGCTATGGAAGCAGAGAAAATGGTCATATGGTGAATTGGGTCAGTGGACCAATATGACCGCAACTCACTCTTTTTGGTTATGCACATGAGGAGGGAAAGGCCCTGAAAGATCTTAAATTCGTAAACCGTAATTGGTTTCCAATTTCTGGCAATGGAGGACTGGGGAATAGTGGCGATGTGTTGACCAGCGTATAAATTGCTTTGGTCCACAATAGATCTATAGAGATCTTCGGTGAAAAACAGCGAATAAAAATCAAGTGACGTAAAATCAACTGTTTCCACATGAATGCCGGGTTGGCCAGTGAATGGGGGAAGTACGGGTGCTGCAGAAGTGGTGGGTTCCCAATTAGGATTGGTGAATGCAGCAGGAAGGGCACTATGGGCACGACGGGCCTGTGTTCGTCTTCTTGGTGGCAGCGGGACACTACTTGTGCTTGCCACCTCGCCAGCTTGAACTGCACTTATGGGACTCGCCACCTCGAAAAAGTGTTACTGTAGTGCTGGATGTACAACTAGGGTGTACTAGGCCGCTGGTGCTTGCCAGTTCACCAGAAGGAATAGCGGCGCTAGTACTTCTCTGCTCCATATGAGAGCCCTGCGGTTCTTGCACCTCAACAGCAGAAGAAGAAGACTGGGGTCTGGTACGCCTGACCTTGGCAGGGACCACAACTTCGTCGTCAGAGCTATCTGTCATGGAGCCCTGCTGTCTACAGGTTCGTATTCTGAGCCTGAATCTGACAGATGAGTGACTTCCTCTTCACTATCTGTCATGCTCAGAAACGTGTAGACCTCTTCACTAGTGTACCTTCGATTTGCCATTTTGGGCTCTAAATTTAGTGGTACACTAGTGAGACTCACAGGCAAAAAGGCTCCTGACTGTTAGCGACTGTATCAAAACGCTACCAAAAAACTGTTAGCGATTGCAGGGATCAGGCCTGACTCTGCGAATGCTGCAGTTATGTGTTTAGTGTTTTGTAAGTGACAGTGATCGATCGATACTGCACTTGGGTGGGCTGGGCCGAGGGGCAAAACGCAGGTGCTAGCAGGTATTTGGGCTGATCCCGCTAACACTGCGTTTTTGGGAACTCTAAACTGCTGGGGACGCTAATATAGATCTGATCGGATCAGATATTGATCCGTTCAGATACCATACCAATAAGGGAGGTGTATGCTGCGTGCGTGGGTGTTAGCGGTACTGGCACTAACCTGACGCTGCCTGGGGCGACGCAGACCCTATCTGACCCTAAAACCTAACTTATATCACCCGCCGGGCGATTAGGGGTTAAACCTTTATTAGGTAATAAACGGTGGGTGCCCTGACACTTTAAAAAATAAACTAACTAACCAGCATCACCCATAACAGTTATACGGTGATCACTGGTGAAAGGGTTAACCAGGGGGCAAATTAGGGGGTTAAAACTTTACTAGGTAGTATATGGGGGTCCCTGACGCTATAAAATGCTGACGGCAAACCTAAATACTTACCTCCCTAACTAACGTCACCTGTGACACTAATACAGCGATCAGATAAATGATCGCTTAGTGACACTGGCGACGGGGGGTGATCACGGGGTTAAAACTTTATTAGGGGGGGTTAGAGGGGTACCCTAGACCTAAAGGGGCCTAACACTAACTGCCTTACCACTTATAACTGTCACAAAATGACACCAATGCAATAATCAGAAAAAAAAACTGCTATTGGTGTCACTGTGACAGGGGGTACAGGGGGGTGATCGGGGGGGTGATGGGGGGTGAAAAGTGTACCTAGAGTGTTCTACTGTACGTATAGTGTTTGGCGCACTTACTTGATGTCTTCTCTCCTCGGAAGCCGGAATGAAAAGGCTTCACGAGGAGCGATGACATCACTTCCTCTGCCTCTGTTTACATTACAGCAGCAGAGGAAACATTCCATTCGCCAGGAGCGATCGTGAGTAGGTGGCCAGGAATCAGTGGCCTCCCCCGCACCTTGGATCGCTCCTGACAATAATCCGACCGCCGCAGGCACCGGGGGGGGTCCGATCAGACACCCCCCCACAGGCAGGCAGGGACGTACAGGTAAGCCCTTATGCCTGACCGTGCCATCCTACATTGGCGTGCGGCGGTCGGCAACTGGTTAAGAGGCGGCTTGCTCTGTGAGCGTGATCGGGGGTCCCGCGGACTCAGTGTGCCCGCGGGAATACCCGCGATCGTCTCACGGAGAGGGAGAACAGGGAAATGCTAGTGTAAACAAGCATTTCCCCGTTCTGCCTAGTGACGCTGTCACTGATCACAGCTCCCTGTAATCGGGAGAGGTGATTAGTGTCGTGTCACACACAGCCCCTCCCCCCTACAGTTATAATCACTCCCTAGGACACACTTAATCTCTATAGCGCCACCTAGTGGTTAAACCCTTCACTGCTGTCACATTGACACAGTAATCAATGCATTTTTAATTGCACTGATCGCTGTATAAATGTGAATGGTCCCAAAATCACGCAAAAAGTGTCCGATCTGTCCGCCATAATGTCGCAGTCACGATAAAAATCGCTGATCGCTGCCATTACTAATAAATAAAAATTATTATTATTAACACGTTAATAAATTATTATTATTACCACTTATTGAGATTTTTTTTACCAAAAATATGTAGAAGAATACGTATCGGCCTAAACTGAGGAAAAAAAATGTTTTTTTATATATTTTTTGGGGATATTTATTATAGCAAAAAGTAAAAAATAATGCGTTTTTTTCAAAATTGTCGCTATTTTTGTTTATAGCGCGAATAATAAAAAACAACAGAGGTGATCAAATACCACCAAAAGAAATCTCTATTTGTGGGAAAAAAAGGACGTAAATTTTGTTTGGGAGCCACGTCATACGACCGCGTAATCGTCAGTTAAAGCGACGCAGTGCCGAATCGCAAAAAGTGCTCTGGTCTTTGGCCAGCCAAATGGTCCGGGACTTAAGTGGTTAACCAAGGTATTGCTGTCAATCCTGTGTCAGTCCCTTTTGTTCTCTGCCCTGCATTTATCTTTCCTACCATGAAAAGATTTCAGGATACTGTTTGACCTTTCTTGTTACCATCTGCTACCAGGGTTACCATTCCCATGCGCCCCATGGGCAAATTTCAGCCATGGCTACATGTACATATATACCATTATTTTGGTTTAATTACCTTGTTTTTCATTCACTTACATCCATTTTTCCCTTTTGGGTAGAATTTCAAATATGTTTATTTATGATTTTTCAAGGGTTCAGGCCATTGGCCTGTTCCCTCTTTGGCTCATTTTGTCCCCGACTGGCGCACAAAGGCCCATTCACTTGTGGGGTGGGCCTTTTTGTACACGGTACTGCGGGGCATTGTGCAGGCCCACCCTCGGGTGTGGCTGTGTCTTGTCCCATGCATCTACTGCTTATTGTGTGCTGGTGGGCTGTGTTTGCATGGCATCCTCCCACTTTTTTAGTGGGGGGGGTGCCGTGCAGATATGGCTCTGAGGATTCCCATTCTTCTCTGCAGCTTCACACTCCTTTAAGAGCCCCTGTGTATTTATTGGCCTTTTGGTGGCCCTTGTTTAAGTATGTTGCTGCTAGTTACCAGTCAGTATTTTTAGGTAGCCCCTCGCACTATGCAGGCCCTTGTGTCCTTAGCAGCACCTTTGCGGCCACTTTTAATGTTTTTGCTGCTAGTTGGCAAACTGTGCAGTCATCTACATCTGCACACGCCCCTAATACTTGTTATGTATTGCGGCATCGCGTGACGTTATGCGATGACACCGTAGGCGTGTGATGTCATGACGGTGTTAGGATGGCATGTGACGTGTGTAGCCCAGAACAGTAATTCCCGCTGGTGCAGCAACGCCAGAACCAGGGCCAACACTTTTGTGAAGACCCGAGGAGCAGAGGCAAGACCAAAAGGGTAATGCCATGAAATGATAATGCTTCTTTCCCACAGCAAAGCGGAGGAATCGCTGATGTCGTGCACAAATCGGAATGTGCAGGTAGGCATCCTTGATGTCGATGGAGGCAAGAAAGCCCCCCTGATGAAGGGATGCCACCACCGAGTGAATGGACTCCATTCTGAACTTCCGAACTCACACAAATCGGTTCAGGGCCTTGAGGTACAGAATTGGACATACCGTACCCTCTTTTTTGGGGACTGTAAACAGATTTGAATAAAAGCCCTGGAAACATTCCGACACCAGAACCGGAACAATCACCCCCTGAAGCAACAGGTCTCAACAGGTACCACGCCCCAGATGGCTAAGAAGCAGGCCGGGAGATGCAGATTGGAAGGAAAAAATCTGCTTGGGGCAAGTCTGGAACTCCATCTTGTAACCAGACAGAATCACGTTGTTTGTCAGAGAGGTCCACGGGCCCGGAAATCAGCAAAGACATCCCCCCCACTCAGGACGTGGGTGAGGCCGCCCCTTCATGCCGAAGAGGCCTTATCTGGGGGTCTGGAGAAACCCGCTCTCAGTTTGCCCGACCAGAGTCGCTTGGAAACTCCCGAGGGGGGCTTGAAAGACCTTGAGCCCTTGTCAGTGGACCCTGAGGGACGAAAAAACTTTGTGCGCCGAGAAGGAAGAAAGGTACTCTTCCCCCCTGTGAAACTCTTAATGATATCATTCAGAGTGGCCCCAAACAAGCAATCGCCTTGAAAAGGCAGATCAGTTAAGGCTTTTTTAGAGGCCTGGTCTGCAGCCCAACACTTCAGCCACAATACACGCCGAAGCACCACCACTGAAACAGACAGCTTAGAAAGCAAGGGAGCTGCGTCCAAAGAGGCATTGCAGACAAACTGCAGCCCCTGGACCAACTGGTCCGCTAATTCAGTGAAGGCAGGAGGAAACTGATCACCCTCCAGATTGCAGCGCAACAGCTTTGCCCACTCCTTCAACATTTGAGACATTAGGGCAATGGCTAAGCCCAGCCGAAGCACCGAACCTGCAATAGTGAACATAGTGCGGCTCAGAGACTCCGCCTTATTGTCAGCCAGATCTTTAAAGGCTGGAGAGTCTTCAACCGGAATCATGGTGGCTTTGTTCAATCGAGATACCGGGGGATCCACCATGGGTGGAGTCGACCACTTCTTGAGAAGACTCTCCTCAAAGGGTTAACGCAGAGCGAAGTGCTATGGGACCGCAAAGGGACGTTTTGGACGTTCCCATTCTTTATAGACAAACTTGTTAAAAAATAGGAGGAATAAGGAAACACTTTCGCCGTGTGAGACGGCCTGAGATTGCCAAAAGCGACCAGGCTACACAGCAATGGCTGTCGCTGCCTGAGCACGGTATCCATTTATCATGGCCGCCGGACTGCACAAACATGGCCGCCGGCCATAGAAAGTCAGCAGGCAGTAGGGAAAAGTGGCCGCTGGCCATGCTCACGAGGCTTCCAAGGACCCAGGAGGGATCCCTGTAGCCCACCAAGAAAGAAGAAGAGGGTATCCGGGCACCAGACATCCGGGGGCGCCCAGTGCCTTCCCTCCCGCACCTGGTGGTGTGCACGCCCTGCTCACCAGTACTCTACACCATCCTCCAGGATCAACCACGGCACCACACTACCCCATATGTATGGGGAGGGGGGCTACCAGGGAACCTCCAGGGACCATCCACCCCATGGAGAGAGGGTGCAGGGGATGGAAGAGAACCCGCAGGACCAACCGAACTGGGTCCGCCGCAAACCCACGAAGGGGGGAGGGGGGACACGTACTGACCATACCAGGAACTGGACAGGCACTGCTCCAGACAGAACCTCCTCGTCACCGAAGTGGGGGACTGTCAGCCATGAGAGACGCTACAACTCGGGCCGAGACCCGGTCGTATGCAACCTCGCGAGACGTTCAACTCGCAAGGCCAGCCCCCGTCCAGTGGGGCTATGTCACGGCCGGCCTAGCACGTAGCTGCGGTCTGCACACGCTCGCTGGCCAGACTGGGGAGACCACTGGATCAAGTGTCCAGGCCGGCAGTTGATTGTAGGTATCACCGGGAAAAAATCCAGGAAAAAATAAAAACAAAAAAAAATAAAATACAAATTGGCAGGACTAGAGATCTTAGCAGGGAACTAGGTCCTTTGTCCTGACTAGGAAGAAAAAAACTGACGGCCTATAGTAGAGAGGGGGGTGTATATCACCTAGGACTGCCCATAGGCGTAGCCAAGTCTTTTTTCTGTCTAGTGTCCTACTCCTGTAGGGGGCGGTATAACCCTATGGTTCTGCATAAGGAAGTGCTGTGTCTGTCAATGAACGAAAGAGAAATGTACTTTTGCTTGTACATGATTAGATGATGGAAATCAGCAGAGCTTCTGTTCATTTACTAAGCTCTGGAGAAACTGCACTTACAGAGTGTAACTGCACTTTGCAAAGTGCACAATCTATTTGCCTTTAGTAAACAAACCCCTATGTTTCCCCCCTCTCAATAGGTGACCCACAATCTTGACAGATCCTTTTGTAAACATGTTAAAAAAAGGATTGAACATTAAAAATATGTGCTACATGCCACAATATTTGCACAAACTCATCAATGCTACGTTATACAGATGTATAAAACGTGATACTGTACATATATATTATACAGTGGAGGAAATAATTATTTGAACTCCTGCAGATTTTGTAAGTTTGCCCACTTACAAAGTAATGAAGGGTCTATAATTTTTATCATAGGTGTATTTTAAATGATAGAGACAGAATATCAACCAAAAATCCAGAAAAAAACACAATACAAATGTTATAAATTGAGTTGCAGTTCAGTGAGTGAAATAAGTATTTGATCCCCAAGCAAAGCATGACTTTTTTTAGAGTTCTTGGTGGAGAAACCTATGTTGGCGAGCACAGAGGTAAGACTTTTCTTGTAGTTGGTGACCAGGTTTGCACACATCTCATTTTGGTCCACCATATCTTTACAGATATTCTCTAAGTGCCGGTTCACACTAGCGTGCTCTGCGAGATTGCATGTGATTCGCACTGCACTGCAGTGCAAATCACATGCGATATCTGTGCAATGCGATTTCAGCCATACAGATAGTATGGCTGATATCGCATCACACAAGACCCTTTTTTTGGTCTGCACCAGAATTGGATTGCATGGGTGTGAACACCCATGCATTCGGATTCATGTCCGAACTGTTAGTTCTCAGTGTGATATGCGAGCTGAAATGGGGGTGTCATTAACAATGTATTGACACTCCCAGCAGTTCGCATATGGCAGTGTGAACTGGCATGCGAGTAGTTTGCGATGGGGGAACCCGCAGTGGATTTGCAGGGTTCCCGCATCACAAAAGTGTGGATCAAGCCTAAATCCTTAACCACTTCAGCCCCGAGCCTCGTTTTAAGATTTGTTATTTCCAAGTTAAATCAATTTTTTTTGCTAGAAAATTACTTAGAACCCCCAAACATTATATATATATTTTTTCAGACACCACAGAGAATAAAATGGCGGTCATTGCAATACTTTATGTCACACCATATGTCATGTTTTGCTTGGAAATCAAATACTTATTTTACTCACTGAACTGCAACTCAATTTATAACATCTGTATCATCTGTTTTTTCTGGATTTTTGGTTGATGTTCTATCTCTATCATTTAAAATGCACCTATGATAAAAATGATAGACCCTTAATTTCTTTGTAAGTGAGCAAACTTACAAAATCTGCAGGGGATTAAATAATTATTTCCCCCACTGTATATATATATATATATATACACACACACACACACATTTTTGTAAGTGCTGCATACAAAGAACTATCCAAAAACAGGTGCATGTTAAAATATTGATTAAAATATTAAGGATTACCTCTGCAACGGTACAGTCTGCAGCTATATAATTATTTATGAAACACTAATATTTTGAAAGCCTTTCAATTACTCCTACCATATAGATTATCTAAGATCCCTTTAGTATTAAGGATTTTCAATGCCTGTTCAAACACATCAAGGCATTGTCATATACGGTAAAAAATCAAACTATAATATATGTATATGCATCATTGGAGCTGTGCTTCTCTGCGTACAATGCAAAAGGTTACCGTGCATCCTCTCCTAGAAAAGACTGCAGTCCTGTGAATAATGCTTCTGACATAAGGAAGCAGCTTTACCAATCCTTGGTGCTAGTGTGGATGGAATGATTATGTCACAACTACTGCTGTTGCTATGGAAAAAAAAGGATGTTGAGGTCTCCAGCGCATGTCCTTGGAATGCAAAACCAGCTGTGAGTGTAGATCACCCTTTGTATGCCAGTTTCCAAGCAGGTTTTCCTGGCCCGCATTACATGTTCTTCCTAGGGTACTTCATTCAGATTATAAATTTATCAAGAAATTGAGCTCAGAATGACAGTTTAAAGGTATATACAGGTTATCAAATATAAAGAACATAAGAATAGGATGGGGAGCAATGTAAAAGCGGCACTTGCAATTGGCCTCTGCTACTACAGCAGTTTACATGATCGGTTTGCTGTAGGATGAAATCTGATGGCAGCATCTGATGATGAACTGATCTCCATGTTATATTGCAGAATCAACACAGTTCTTTTCAAAAAGGATTGTAAAGGAAATCTGATGTTGGCATCAACCAATCAGATCCATAAACAGCCACCTAGGTACTATATATAACAGACACTACAGTTCTTATTGTATGAATTGCAACACAGGCAGGAGTCCCACCTTTCGGTGGCCTCTCTTATATGTAAAAAATGAAAAAAGGATGGTGGTTTTTGTTCTAAAGCAGTGGTTCTCAACCCCCCCCCCTAGTGCCGTGACCACTTGATAAAATTTTCCAAGTTGTGGGGACCCCTAACAGCAAAATTATTTTTGTAGCGTGGATTGTCAGCACCGAAGGCAAGACAAGTAATTTGCGCCCCTAACCCATGGATATTTAGCACTCCCTTAGTCCCTTTCACTTGTACAGTATTAAAAGCCCTTATGGTACATTGTGGATGTATCACTCTTTTCCTTTGTTCTCCTTTCTTTCCCTTTTATCTCTCTCTATCCTAATTTCTTGTTTTTTTTCCCCATCCCTCTCTCTAGCCGTCTTTCTTGTTCTTTCTCTTATTCTTTCTCTCCCTTTTTCTTTGTTCCTCCCCCTCTTTTCCACCCCCTTCCATGTACTCTCTATTTTTCCTTCTCTTACTCCTTGGTGGGGGGGGTGGGGGGAATGGGATGAGTGGCAGTGCTGACGGGGAGTTGGGATGAGTGGCAGTGCTGATGGGGGCTGGGATCAGTGGCAGTGCTGGGGAAGTTCTGATCAGCCAACTTAGGTGCTCTTGATCAAGGGGACTTTTAATGGCAACTATAATCACAGGTAGTGTTACTCACTGTGTCTCTAGCTTCACTGTGTCTCCGACTTTGTGGTGTCTCGCAGCAGCAACCCCTATGCCGAAATCAGGAGATAGGGTCTCCTTCAGCCCCTCCCACTTCACATTCCTCACCAGTCAGCTGAACTCTAGTCTCTGCCCCCCAGCCATGCCGTGAACTGAATGGGCGGCAACGAAGAGGCTGAGTGGGCGGCCGCAGGCTCCAGGAACAGGCCAGCTGGGTGGCCACGAAAAGGCTGGGAGAGCCTCAGAAACAGCCCAGGATTTGGTGACCCCCTATGACCCCCAGGTTGAGAACCACTGCTCTAAAGGGTTATATAGATACATGCATAATAGTGTATTATAATTGCATCAACACAACAAGTATATATCTTTTTCTCAATATATTGAGGTAGATATAATGAGAGTAGGCTGTGAAGTCCTACTTTACAAAACATTATTATTATTATACAGAATTTATATATCGCTAACAGTTTACGCAGTGCTTTACAACATAAAAGGGAGACAGTACAGTTATAATACAATAAAATACAAGAGGATTAAGCGGGCTCTGCTCAGAAGAGCTTACAATCTAATAGGGTGGGGTGATACAAAAGGTTGTAACTGTGGGGAATGAGCTGATGGAAGTGGTAGAAGATTAGTTGGAGATGTGATAGGCTTTCCTGAAGAGATGAGTTTTCAGAGATCGCCTGAAGGTAGCAAGAGTAGGGGATAGCCGGACCGGTGGAGGTAGTGAGTTCCAGAGGATGGGAGAGGCTCTGGAGAAATCCTGGGAGGAGAAGACGAGAGAGCTTGAGAGTAGGAGGTCTTGAGAAGAGCGGAGAGGACGATTTGGGTGATATTTGGAGACAAGATTAGTGATGTAGCTCGGGGCAGTGAATGGCTTTGTATGTTGTAGTTAGTATTTTGAATTTAATTCGCTGGATAATTTGGAGCCAGTGTAGGGATTGGAGGAGGGGGTTGGCAGACACTAAGAGGTTGGTAAGATAGATAGGTCTGGCAGCAGCTTTCATGATAGAGTGGGGATAGCTTATGGAGAGGCAGGCCAATGAGAAGGGAGTTGGAATAGTCAAGGCGAGAGATAACGAGGGAGTGAATGAGGAGCTTGGTGGTTTCATTTGTTAAAAAGGGGAGAATTTTAGAGATGTTACGGAGGTAAATTCTACAAACTTTTGGCAACGATTGAAATAGGGCTAAAATGACAAGTCAGAGTCTAGGATTACACCCAGTACCCTGGCGCGAGGGGAGGGACTGATAATTGCATTGTTGATTTTGATGGAAAAGTCAGGGAGGGGAGCACAGGCGGGGGGGGGGGGGAATATTAATAGCTCAGCTTTAGAGAGATTTAGTTTAAGGAAGTGGTGTGACATCCATTCTGTAAAACATATATTTAAATTCCATGATGTCTGTGGCCTGTGCTCCAGCAGAAGATTCCAAATTAATTAAAGCTGAACTCTGGGGAAAAAATGCTTTTTCTACATTTGCTATGTAAATACAAACTAATGCCTGCCCCATGTGGCTTCTGCTGTGTTTGGGAAAATTACTGAAAAGTACTGTATGAGCTGAACTTCTACACTTACATACCTCCCAACATTCTTGGATTCTGCAGGATTTCCCAGGATTTTGATACAAATCTGGAATTCCTGCAGATCCAAGCATTTTTGCACCAACATTCCACTGCCCAGGAAAACTATTCTGCAGTGGCTGCAAGGCAGGAGAAATGTCAGCTGAGATCAATTAATCAGCAGCTAGTCAGCTGCTAAGTAAGTGTACTCTGTCATTCTAACTTGTAACTGTTTAAAACGTTTAATGCTGGCCATACACTATACGAAAAATCGGCTAAAACTCGGTCATTTAGACCAGTGGTCATCAAGCCTGTCCTCAGGGCCCACTAACAGGCCAGGTTTGCAAGATAACTGAAATACATCACAGGTGATATCATTTGCTGCTCAGTGATTGCAGTATTCTAGTCTGCATCTCCCCAATGGAATACATAAAACCTGACCTGTTAGTGGGCCCTGAGGACTGGGTTGATGACCACTGATTTAGACGGTTCGTTCGTTTTTCGTTAGTTAATGGGCAAAAATGGATAATCATTGGGATGTTTTTGAGACAAAAAATGAAGGACAAGTTTGGAAATTTTCTGCTGAACGAACGATAAATTGAAAGGTTAATGTGTTTCCCGTTCAAGCTGTCTGCCCTAGGTATATGTAAAAAAACAAACAAAAAGTGCAATCATTTATGTCCACTGAACGATTTATTGGTCGTAGTTTGCACTCACGGCCGAATGTTTGTCTTTCGAAAATGGGTTTGGGCGATTTTTCGTATAGTGTATGGCCAGCAAAGGGCTGGGTTCACACTTGAGAATGCAGCGGCTCACAGCAGGAGTTCACCGTTTCAAGTCAGATTTCAGCCTGAATTTTGAGCTGAAACGGACCAAAAAGACGCATAGGACTCCTGTGCAATTCGCACCGGAGATGTGTGAACCGGCTCCATAGAGAGCCAGTCAGAATTGCCTGCTATGCAAATTGGATGCGGAGGAAACCCACATCCAATTCACAATAGTATGAACCCAGCCTAAAACTGTAGCCTATCAGGAGGTTCTGATATTGTCTATTCATTTGGAGGAGGGGGGGCGCCTTTCCTCCAATCAGCTGTCGCACAGTGTAAGCCCAGACTCCCCACCCACTGCTGAATGAGGAAACAAGATTTCTAACACGATCTGCACTTTCCAAAGAGTGTAGAAAGGGAAAGACAGCAGATATACAAGTTAAACTTATGTAACAAGTTAAACTTATGGTTATGGAGAGGTGTCCTGGAACAGGAGCTGGAGGAGACAGTTGGTCCGCACGTCTGGAGTAAAGTCATTCAGGAAGGATCCAGGGCACAGGAAAGCACAGTGGAATGATCTGGAAGAGACATGCCAGGGGAGCTGGATGTAGAGCCAGAGGGAGAGACTGTGGGAATTTGTGTCAAGTCGCTGCAGCCAGGAGGGTGGGCAGGATTTGCAAGTTGGACTTGCTGGGATCAGTAGTCCATCTACATTTATTCTTCTCAAGTAAATCGGTTGCTACCACAAAGGGGTACTGCAGGCCCCGGCCTACAAAGGGCCATTATTTAAGACACTGGGACTTATTCAGAGTAAGGCCTAGTCATGTTCTGATGGTGTGACTGGATTACTAAAAAATGGACAGTGAAGTAGCATGCTGGAGGAAGTGAGCTGGAAGAAGTGTTCTGGAGGTAAAAGTCTGTCAAGTTTAGGGTCAGCCATCTTGTTCTGCTGAGAAGTGTGACGCAGTTACTTTTATTCTACAAAGTACAAATTATCCTATGTGCATCCCATGTCCCTTTTCCCCAACCAAGTTCAATCCCCTAATAAAAACAACAACAAAAAACAAGCAAGAGACTGTTCATTGACTGAGAAGTGAGGGTGAAATGCGTGGATGCTGTAACACGTAGCAACCCCGCGGGGCCATGGCTACACTTACTTGAAAAAACTCTTTATGTTGTGAGTTCTGCCTGTCTGCCAGCCATGTTTTTCCGCAGCTTCCTGGCTTCCATGCAAGCCTTGCAGCTTGTCCTTTGCTGTTTAATTTAAATTTCTAAGGACTACATATCCCATGGTACCTTGCTGCCTGCAAGCTGTATTTCCTGTACTGACCTCTCGGCACCTCTATAGTTCAAAAGGCAGGCTCTGTGAAATGTGTGACACAGCAGTGCCTTCCTTCACGGCATATTGAATATGTGCCACAGAATTCAAATTTCTAGATTGATAGATTAATAGGAGTAGGCTAGAAATAATTGAAATAAAAAAAATGTGAAAATGAATATGATTTTAAATTTTGACCATATATATGATTTAAGGGACAAGAAAGGAAGGGGAAATGGAAGGGCAAAGGGCAAGAGGAAAAGGGAAGGAAAGGGGAAGGAAAAGGGGAAAGGGATGGGAGAGGAGAAATAGCATGTCTATGCATTTGCTACAAAGCTATCTTTCCTATAGGTAATTCAATTGAAAGGCTGCATTTGGATATGAATCTACAGTTTACAGTCTATATGAATCTACAGTTTACAAATACAGTACAAAAGAATGCAATAGAATATACAGTGAATGTTCAATGCATGCGTTAAAACAGTATTATCAAACATAAGAAATTTGTCAAAGAAAATAAAAATACCTGCAGGAAACTTTACATATGATACCATATCCTGCTTGTATACTTCTAGCATACACTGAGAAAGTCTAAGGCGATTCTGCCCACGATTCCAGAATCGTGGCAAAACGCGGAACACATTTGCGATGCCATTATTTCTTAATGGCACCCCAAACGCGGTGTGATTCTGTACAATCGTGGCGAAAATCACAACCGCAAACACTCCTGGCTTTGCTCCAAGATTTGGTACATGAGCTTCTTTTTGAGTGTTTTTGGAGTGGAGAGAGGCCAAATGAAATGAATGTCGCTCCAAAAATGCTGGGTTCACACTTGTGCGAATTTGCGCGATAGGAGATTATGATCGGATATTTATTACAGCAAAAGGTAAAAAATATTGCTTTTTTTTTCAAAATTGTCGCTTTTTTGTTTATAGCGCAAAAAAAAAAAAAAAAGGCAGAGGTGATACCACCAAAAGAAAGCTCTATTTGTGGGGAAAAAAAAGGACAACAATTTTGTTTGGGTACAGCGTCGCACAACCGCGCAATTGACAGTTAAAGCGACGCAGTGCTGTATCGCAAAAAATGGCCTGGTCGTTAAGGGGGCAAATCCTTCCGGGGCTGAAGTGGTTAAATACCACCAAAAGAAAGCTCTATTTGTGTGGAAAAAAAAAAGATAAAAATGGCATTTGGGTACAGAGTTGCATGATCACGCAATTGTCATTCAAAGTGTGAGAGAGCTGAAAGCAGAAAATTGGTCTGGGCAAGAAGGGAGCATAAGGCCCTAGTAAGCAAGTGGTTAAAAACCTTAGCTCCAAAATCCTATCCTTCATATTGGCAGATAAAAGTGCCAAATTTAAAAGATCTTTAGTATCCTTACCACATCGAAGGAAGGGATGGGCTTTCTTGGCCCTTTCCTTTACCAAGCAGCAACACATCTCTGTAGAATTTTAGATTGAAGCAAAAACTGAAATTATGGGTTTACTTTTCTCGAATGTACCCTTGGTACACTTACCGGGCACTTTCACCCCCTTCCTGCCCAGGCCAATTTTTAGCTTTCAGTGCTGTCGCAAACCAAAACAAACAACCCAAACAACATTTTTATCTTTTTTTTCACACAAACACTTCTTTCGGTGGTATTTAATCACCACTGGGTTTTTTATTATTTACACAATAAATGAAAAAAGACCGAAAAGTTTGAAAAAAACAAAAAACAAACAAACATGTTTTTCTTTGTTTCTGTTAAAAATAATTTTGCTAATAAATAATCTTTCTTCGTAAATTTCGGCCAAACGGTATTCAGCTACATTTCTTAAAGTGGATGTAAACCCCAAAAAAAATTTTAATCAAGGCTTGCACCTTGTATAGTATAGGATTTCATGTCATCTGTGCCCAGTCTTGCCACAAAGAGTTAATCCAGCTCTGAGCAGTCCTCTTAACTTTTTTTCAGTGAGATAAAAACTGACACTCAGAGAAATAGTAGTCAGTTCTTCCCCATTGCTGTGAGTGACAGGTGATTTACATATATTTACATGCATACATATTTCATGCAGGAGCCTGAGAGAGACATTCTGTGTACTTCAGATCCCCATCTCATTTCTTCTCCAGGTCTCCCAGGATTGGCTGCTCCACACCTCAGCATGATTGGGCATGCTGAAGTCATGTAGTGACTTTTCTGGGTTTTGACTGGATATTAGTGATCATAACAGAAGTTCAGTGTAAGAAATACACAGGAGAAAATGCATGTTGACAAGGGGAGTGTAGAGGTGGGCAAGGAGTCTACTGACATCATGACTCCACCCATCGAGCTCCGGACAACAGACCCACCCACAGAATCTGCAGTTTTTCGGGTCTCATAACAGACAGAGGGGAAACATTTGACAGGTAAGGATACATGCAGGAGGCATGTATATCCTTATAGGTAACCACTATGGCAGTAGTTTAGAGGGTTTACATCCACTTTACGTAAAAATAACCCAAATCAGTGTTTATCCCTTTCATGCCTAAGCCTATTTCTGACATTTGTTGCGTACAAGTTAAAATCCATATTTTTTGCTGGAAAATTACTTGGAGCCCCCAAACATTTTATATTTTTTTTTAGCAGAGACCCTAGAGAATAAAATGGCGATTGTTGCAATATTATTTGTCACACTGTATTTGTGCAGCAGTCTTTCAAATGCAATTTTTTTGAAATTTGTTTTTGTACAATGTAAAAGATGATGTTAAGCCGAGTAAATACTGTATTTATATGCGTATAACATGCACTTTTTCACCCTAAAAATCAGGTGCAAATAGCGCGTGCATGTTATACGCCGATACTTCAATTTTAGCTGCCTCGGAGGGGACAGGGAGGGGGGCAGGACAAGCGCTGTTAGATTACATACAGTGAGAATCTCCTGTTTACTTGGGGCCTCTGTAATAGGAAGTACCGTCTCCTGGGCTGCTATCGGACCACTGTTCTGCCTATCATAGGAGATTCTCACTGTATGTAATCTGTCGGCGCTCACCCTCCCTGTCCCCTCTAGGCTGCAGATGGGCATCGATCAGGCTGCACTGATGGCAACGTTGAGGCTGCTGCATTGAAGGCAATTGTGAGGCTGCTGCATTGATGGCAATGGTGAGGCTGCATTGATCTGCACTGATGAAGCTGCATTGATGGCAATAGTGAGGCTGCTGCATTGATGGCAATGGTGAGGCTGCATTGATGGCAATGGTGAGACTGCTGCATTGATGGCACTTGTGAGGCTGCATTAATGTGCACTGATGAGGCTGCATTGATGGCTCTTGTGAGGCTGCGGATAAGCATTGATCAGGCTGCATTGATGGCAATGGTGAGGCTGCAGATGGTCACTGACCCCTATTTTGCTTCAAAGTTCCTTATTTAAAATCTAAGACTTTTTCCTGAAATTTCCCTCTTAAAATGAATGTGTATGTTATACGCCTGTGCGTGTTATACGCCGATAAATATGGTAGATACCCAACATGTCATGCTTTGAAATTGCGCACACTCGTGGAATGGCGACAAACTACGGTACCTAAAAATCTCCAAATGTGATGCTTTAAAAAAAAATGAACGGTTACCAGGTTAGAGTTACAGAGGAGGTCTAGTGCTAGAATTATTGCTCTCGCTCTGATGATGGCGGCAATACCTCACATGTGTGATTTGAACACTGTTTACACATGCTGGCGCGACTTACGCGTGTGTTTCCCTTGCTGCGCAAGCTCACGGGGACCCAGGGATCTAAGCCATTTTCGACTTCCTTCAAGTCTCACTCTAGCCAGTGGAAGTGCCGGATCGTGGCTCGGGTCTCCCGGTGAGATGGGAGGCCCGGAAAGAGTGGCGGAAGGCGGCGGGTGGGGGGACGTCCCCTCCCGCCCCTTTGGGATAACAGCCGAGCAGTTTTTAGCCACATCGGCTGTTATCCCTAAAGAGTCGACCGCCCGTTTTAAAAAACAGTACCGGGGTGATGCCTGCAGCACAACCCCTTAAAGCCGAGGCTGCATGTGTGCGTACGGTCGGCGCTAAGGGGTTATTATTTAGTCTGTAGGAAAGTTATAGATTCCACAAACTATGATATATATACAGTATATCTGAAAATTGATCAATCCTGATGTACTGACGGCCTATCTCATTTCCTGAAGCTCAGAAACATGCCCTAAAGTATTTAGTAAGAGGCATGGAACATTTTTGGAAGTTGTAATTTTTTTAAAAAGGAATTTAAAAAACATTTTTTAATTTTTTTAACATACTGTCACCAGTGCAGTACAGCGTCATCATATAACTGGTGTGGTGGTGATCAAGGACACTGATTGGTGACAGTATGTAAAAAAAAAAAGTAATTTTTTTCAATTTTTTCTTACATTTTTGTTTTTAGCAATACAGTGTTACTATAGTACCATTGTACTACTCTGGAGAAGTGATCAGGATTTTTTATTTTACTCATTATGATTGCTTATACCTGTGAATTTCACAGGTATAAGCAACCATTATTACTGAATTAAATTGATTCATTCAGTGTGTTATGTTGTGATTAGCTGTTATTGGCAACAGCTAATCACATGGTACAGATGGGCTGTGATTGGCCTTGTCTGTACCATGTGATTACTGTGACCAATCATAGCTAGCGACAGAATTGTACACAATGAATGACATATATGGAAGTCATCCATTGTTTATAATTGTCATGTGATCTGCTGTGATTGGTCACATCGATCACATGGGTACTGGCTGTGGCCCGGTACAGTGATCTGTTATTAGCTGTGTCCAGTGGTGACAGATCGCGCAGAGGCACGTTCCATGAGATCACATAACATCCACCTGAATGACGAATGTCCCGCTCTAGCTGTCATTTGTCTATAGGCCCGGCGGGAATTGGTTAACCACGGAAGATTTACCCCGTTAATGACCAGGCCATATTTTGCAATACGGCACTGCGTTGCTTTATTTGACAATTGCACGGTCGTGCGACTTTGTACCCAAACAGAATGTATGTTCTTTTTTCCCCACAAATAGAGCTTTCTTTTGGTGGTATTTGATCACCTCTGCGGTTTTATTTTTTGCACTCTAAACAAAAAAAGGCGACAATTTTGAAAAAAACACAATATTTTGTACTTTTTGCTATAATAAATATCTCAATTTAAAAAAACAAAAAACAAATTTCTTCATCAGTTTAGGCCGATATATATTCTATATATTTTTGGTAAAAAAAATTGCAATAAGTGTATATTGATTAGTTTGTGCAAAAGTTATAGTGTCTACAAAAAAGGGGATAGATTTATGACATTTTTATTATTATTTTTTTTTTTACTAGTAATGGTGGCGATCTGCGATTTTTAGTGGGACTGAAACATTGCGGCGGACAAATCACTTTTTTGGGACCATTGACATTTATACAACGATCAGTGCTATAAATCGACACTGATTACTGTATAAATGTCACTGACAGGGAAGGGGTTAACACTAGGGGCCGATCAAGGGATTAACTGTGTTCACTATGTGTGTTCTAACTGTGGGGGGAATGTGACTGACTAGAGGAGGAGAGAGATCGTTGTTCCTACTTGGTAGGAACACACGATCTCTCTCCTCTTCCCTGACAGAACCAGGATTTGTGTGTTTACACACACACATATCCTGGTTCTCGCTCTGTCACGAGCGATCGAGGGTGCCCAGCGGTCATCGCGCCTGCCAGGTAAGCGCATCAGCTCTGCGGGCAGGCGCGCGCCTGCTACAGCGTCTTAAAAAGCCGAAGTACAGCTATAATGGCTCACGCAGGGGAGCCAACCTGCCGCAGTATAACTGTGGCGACTGGTCGGGAAATAGCTAAACAAACACCCATCTCCCCAAACCTAATGACCCATGTACCCATGGGATCCCTACATTTCTTGCTGGGTCATACTGATCTCCAGTTTATATCCTTAGCACAGGCAGGACATACCAGAATAATGGAACAGTCAGGAAATATACAATCAGCTAAAGAAAGGTCTTGACTTCTTACAAAAAGCTTAACGTGGTTGTAAACCCTTACATATACTCGGTGGAGTGACTGGCCTCAGGTGATAAACAGAGATGAAACATATCCTCCTAACTTGTACCTGTTTATCTGCAGTCTTCTCTTCTCTACATCTGTTCAAAGTCCAGAATTTATAAGCTTATCTGAGTGTTCAGAAAAAAGAGGGAGGAGCTAAAATTACACTCTGCAGAGCTCAGTGAGGAGAGCTCTGAGAGCTATTTGGAGGCTTTCAATCTGCTGGAGATCTCTCCCGTCACCATTTTTCTCTTGGTGTCAGAAAGTGATAGCAGAGGAATGAAGCAGCAGACAGAAATGACCAGGGCTTTTTTTCTCAAACAATAGGTGCTGGAACTCAACCACGACCCCCCAAAACCTCTCCCCCCACACACACCCTCCAAATCACATTAAACAGTGAGTGTGGTCATAATTCACAAACAGTAGAAGGGTCTTAAAGGGGCATTAAATATCAGGATTGCATTATATACAGAGTGCCGAGTTCATTGGGGTTACACACAGAGTGCAGAGCTGTCACTTGTAAACACAGAAACCGGACTTCTGTGTTTACAAGTGATTGTGGTGAGCATCAAAGGGTCTGAGCCAGAGGTGGTGGAACTGAGTTCCACCAAGTTCCCCCTGAAAAAAAGCCCTGGAAATGACACTTAGTAGTCTTAATTGAGACACATACACACTATAGAGCAGGGATAGGCAACCTCTGAAAGGTGATCTACCTGAACAACATAAAGAGATCAAAGATCACTGGTGTTCAGTGCCCTTCTTTTTAACCCCTTGGTGCCTTCTCCCACCAGCCCTTTAAGAGGTTTGGATTTCCCAGAGGCGGGGCGGGGTTATGTCCATGATTGGCTGTCACATGATCTGAAAACTCCCGATCACAAGCAGCGATTGTGAGCTTTCTGTGAGTCGCCGGTCACTGTGCCGAGAGCACGCAGGGCGCCCACTCTAGTCACAGCTCTGTTGGCCCTATTGCACACAAATATATGGACCCCCTGCGCCAAGGCCCGGCTTCCGAGAGGTCGCATATTTGCATGCACTCGGTACCAACAGGTTGAAGACATTAACTAGCAAGACCTAACTAAATAGTAAGCAAAAGTAGAACAATATAATAAAAGGTTTTTCACTGTAAAAATATAAACTTTGTCTACCTTAAAAGTGGACGGCGTCAGTAGAGCAGTGGAAGCTGTGTGGACAGTGTCTGTAGGAGAGTGGATGGTGTCAGTGAGTGGGGCAGTGGATGGTGTCAGTAGTTTTTTTTTTTTTTACTCAAAAAAAGTTTTATTGAACAAGAGAAATCATACACTGACAAAAGAGAGAGCGTACATGACAAATCACGGACATAATGAATAGTATAAAGCTTAGACTTTTCATGACATTGTTGATTCGAGACATGTACAGGAGCCTAAGACGTTGTGGCTACTAACTGGAATAACCAATCATTTATTCGGGTGAGTGCTGCACAACTGTCATTAAAAACAATATGTTACATCATTTTCAAATCATATTATGGTCTCAGAAGCCTTGAGCCATCTATCCCATATTTTATCATACTTGGTTAGACAACCTCTATGAGAGTATACCAGTTACTTGTAAGGTAGTGTATTATTCAACTCCACTATCCAGTGTGAGAGCTCTGGTGGGATGGGTCTCATCCATACCCTGGCTATGACCTTCCTTGCAGAGAATAAGGTTTCATGTAGGAATATTTTAGTAAACTTATCTAGTTCTGGCTCTGGAAAAATTCCCAGTAAACAGGATTTAGACTGCACTGTTATGGGGGAGCCCATGGTGTCATGTAAGAACCGTATCACTTGCATCCAAAATGTCTGTATCCTAGAGCACTGCCAGAGGAGATGGTAGAATGTACCTATGGCCTGATTACACATTGGGCAAACAGTGGGCTGGCTGGGTCTATATCTGGCTATTTTAAGTGGCGTGAGATACGATCTATGCAATATAAAAATCTGTGTAAGGCGGTCAGAAAGCTTGGGAGAAACCAATTTACAGGTATCAAGGTTTCATTCCTCATCCTCTATGGGTCCCAATTCGTCTTCCCATCTAGCCTTTAATGCATATGCTGTCACAGTTGCCCGTGGAAGCGATAGCATGCCATAAAATTGAGAAATCAGTTTCTTGGGATCTGGGCATTTTATTGCCTCCATTAGGGGATTGTTAGCTACGGTGATGCTGTTTGCTGGAAACTGTGCTCGGAAGGCATGGCATACCCTGTTTCCCCAAAAATAAGACCTAGCGTGATTGTCAGTGATGGCTGCAATATAAGCCCTACCCCCAAATAAGCCCTACCCTGTTTCCCCGAAAATAAGCCCTACCCTGAAAATAAGACCTACAAGTTATGGTTAAAAGAGGTTAAAAGAGGTGTTCCTGCCTGGCATAATGCCTGCCTGATCTCCATGTACAATAAGTGATAATATAACCTTATTGAGGTGGATGGCAAGCGCTTTAGCTAGTATCTTGACATCTACCTGAAGAAGGGAGATAGGGCGATATGATTCGGGAAGATGAGGGTCTATTACTATGGTGGCCTCACACATAGAAGCTGGGAGTTCAGCTGTTTCAAAAATAGAGTTATAGAGTGATAACAATTTGGGGACAAGTAGTTCCGAGTAGGTGGAATAAAATTCCACTGGTAGGCCATCCGAGGCCCGGGCCTTGGAACCAGGGAACTGTGCTATAGCCTCCGAAATATTATCTGCTGTGAGCGGTGCCTCCGGCTCCTCGACCTGTTCCTTCGTTAACTGGGGGAGAGGCAGGTCAGAGAGCAACGAGTTCATCACAGACGTATCGTTTGGGGCTCGCGTGTGTACAGTGCTGCAAAAAAGTCTCTAAACTGTGATTTCACGCACCTGGGTTCTGACACTAGTGTACCTTCGGGAGATTGGAGTGAAACTACAGGTGGTCTCTCCTCACAGTGTACCATATAGGCTAATAGTTTCCCTGCCCTCTCCCCGCGTTCGAATGATTTCTGTCTGTGAAAGAATATTTTACGTTTA
Source organism: Lithobates clamitans (assembly GCA_037952925.1). Lineage (NCBI taxonomy): Eukaryota > Metazoa > Chordata > Amphibia > Anura > Ranidae > Lithobates > Lithobates clamitans. Next base: position 13,741,990 of record JBBGZY010000251.1, on the reverse strand, counting down.
GACTTCTCGTAGTGCATTAAATCTACTATCCTGGATCTCAACCTAATGGCGTTGGCTTTTTCAATGGTGGGGTCCCCCCGATACTCTCTCTCAGCTGTAATTAAGTCCTCTGTCACCTTGTCGACGGCCTGTGCTGAAGTGCGTTTAATCCTATTAATGCGCATTGTGAGTGTCATGCGGGCATGTAGTTTGAATGCGTCCCAGACTATCTGTGGTGTTGCAGTGCCTTCATTCATAGCTAAGTATTGCTCCCAGTCTGTGGCAATATCATCGTCCTCTAGGAACAACGTCAGCCAGAAGGGGTTTAGCCTCAGTGTGACTGGTGGTTTATCATGTGGTAGGGACAACATGGCCCAAAAGGGACTATGGTCAGAGAAGGATCTGGAGGAGAACCCTGTTTCAGTCAGTCTTGGCAGCAAGGATTGGGATATAAGGATTAGGTCGATACGAGACATGGAGTGGTGAGATGAGGAGAAGCAAGAGTATGCCTTTGGGATTTTTGGACCTCCAAGTGTCTATTAGGTTAAAGTCCTTCAGCATTCTAGCAAACCGAGTCGGGTGGGCTGGTGGTGGGGCAGTTGTGGATTGACATAGTCTATCCAAGCTAGGGTCAAGGTTTATTGAAATCTCCCAGCCATACCACTGGAGTAGAGGGGTGCAGTGCCATAAAGCCAAATCCAATTGAAAGGATAGCCGAACTGATGGTGGAACATAGAAAGCCAGTATCAATAATACTTCCTTACGTATTATAAGTATGTAGTTACTTATTGGGTGTCTCTCTCTGCTCGATCCACGCCAGGGCGGCCTCCGGATCCTCAAAAAAGTGTGCCCTGTCCTCCCCTTCCACACGCAGCCGAGCAGGGAACAACATGGCCTACTTGATATTCTAGATACGAAGGTGACTTTTTACTTCAGTGAATGACTTGCGTCTGCGTTGAACCTCTGCAGAGAAGTCTGGGATAATAGCAATCATTTTTTTTCCAAAGGGGATGTTTCCCATCTCTCTGCTGAGGCGTAGGATTGCATTTCTATCTCTGAAGTTGAGAAACTTCGCAATGAAGGTGCGGGGGGTGCTCCAGCCGGTGGAGATCTGCCGAACATGCGGTGTGCACGCTAAACAACAAACGTGGGGGAGAAAGCCTCCTTTCCATAAGTATCACATAGCAGCTTTTCCAAGAATGTAGGGGGGTCCTTTCCCTCCACCCCTTCTGGCAGACCAATAAACCGGAGATTACGTCTGCAGAGTCTGTTCTCGATATCATCCTGTTTCTGCAGGAGCTGGTTTACTTGCAGCTGCATGGTGTCTGTGGAATTCTGAAGGGGGGAGAGAATCCTCCACACTGCTGAAGGGGGCTTCTACGTCTGTGACTCTCTCTTTCAGTTTCTGGAAGTCCTGCCTTACTAGAGATATATCGACTTTCACCTCCTCGATCTCGGTGGTGAGGTTTGTCTGGCATGCAGTGACTGCTGCCTGACAGGCTGTGATAGCTTCCAACACTTTAGCGGTGTCTGCCCACATGGATGTGTCCTCCTCCGTCTGGTCGCGCCATCTTGGTCCAGGGGGTCCTGATCTAAACGGCAGTATTTGCCAAGTTTAGCCACCGCATCTGAGGCTTTTTTTGGGGGCGACATGTCCTGGGCAGGTCCTTTGATAGTGTATGGGGTCACAGGATTAGCGTTATAGGATATTTGGCCGGCAGAGCTCAGGTCCCTAGCATCTCATGCCGCTCCAGGCCACGCCCCGGTGTCAGTAGTTTTACATTTTTTAGTAGTGTCTTCTGTCTGCCCCCATCCCAACAATAGTGTCCTCTGCCCCCTTTACATGATCACTCCCCACACAGCAGTGTCAATGTCAGAAGAGCGGTGAAGTCATTCTCCTTCCTATATAGGTGTACACAGCAGAAGAGCGAGGCAGCACAGCTCTGAACAGTGGGCAGGAGCTTTCCATATTAACAAGCCGCCTAGCAACCAATCATCTGCCAGTTAACTTGGCCAGCTCCGGATCTCTGTTCTGAGCTGTGCTGCCTACCTATTTTTGCTGTGCTGTGAGGAAGGATGAGCATGGTGGAGGAGGCCCGAGGAAAGACTGATGCCGGGGGGGGGGGATTCGGCAAAACAAAGACGTCTGCAAAGCATGAGTGTTCATGATCTACCCATCGTCCCCCCAAACCCCCCCCCCCCACAGTCACCGACCCCCGCTATAGAGGAATATGTTTTGTTCATATTTCGTGTGTGAGATTTACAACCACTTTAACTATCTTCATATCTAAGCTCCCTGAAGGGGACAAACAGATCTGTCTCCCCAGATAATTTGAAGATCTTTGTCTAGACTTGGCTCCTCTTTGCCATTCCTTTTCTATCCTACACTCACTTTTCATTTTCCTACACTCACTATTAGGTCCATTTTAATTTCCTGATTATGCAAGGAGAGGAATACCTACAGCTCTCCCTCACACCTAAGCAAAATGAGTGCATGGTTTTATTTACACATAAATCCTCTATAGCTATAGCAAATACCAATGAATTGCCCTAAACTTAAAGCCTCTCTGGAAAAAAATTTTTACCCCATGCCCGCTCTTCCCTCCCACGCCCCTCTACAGTGAACAGATCACTGTATTAAAAAAAAAAAAAATCCCTATCTAAATGCTCATTTTTATTTACCTTAAGCTGTGGTCACATGATATTCCAGCCCCGAGCCTTCTTCTCTTGTTTACTGGAGTCCTTCTTCAGGTGTCCATATCACTACCTGTGATGTGGAAACTTCCTATTGAATGACAGGCAGTTGGTTCCTTTCAAGAGAGAGAAGAGGACTGGCATCACCACAGGGGGCGACGGGACTGCACCTTCGGAGATCTTATTAACCTCAAGCACCAGTCACGTTCCTTCATACTTCCCGCTCTCAGAAATTTGAAAAATAAAAACAAGAGAACGGGGAGTTGATAACTTCCTTTTCCCCCCACAGGGGATTATAAAAATCAGTATGATTACACACCAAAATACAAGCTTTGTAGCCAATGTATACAATGTATTTCTACCACCAACACTATGTAACTAGATAATCTCACATGCTGGATTGCATTAAACGTAATGTCCTGAACCTTACTTCTTCAATAAAAATGGAATTTATAATTGCGTTTGCAAAGGCATTTGGTGCACACAAAGTAGATTTATATCATTTAGGGTTTTTTCTACTGACACCAAACAGCAGCGTACAATGAGGGGATGGGGCCATCCACTCCCTGCCTCCCCCCACGGGCAGCTGGCAGGCGAGGAAAACCTAATGTCTCATGCTGCGTCCGGTAGGCGAGAGGGCGCAGCTCCAGGGAACAGAAGACAGGTATTTTGAAAGTCCAAAACCCCATCAAATGGCTGGGGCGTTGGATTTTTCTGACTCCTCTCAACATCCTCTTTGCTGTATCTTAACCCAATTGCTCTTAGGCATTGGCCAACTCTCATTATAAGTACAGGCCTGATTTTACCAGAGGGCGGCCTGAATACCTTCTGAGTTCTGGAAAGAGCACACTAGAATGCATTTCAATCAGTTCAAATTATTGATAACTAAGAATTTTTATCTGAAATCCCTAATTCAGCTTACCTTGTAAAATATTTCCTCAAAAACTGTTTTCCTTAATAGGAGTGGCTTTGAAAACCAAACTGTTTTATCAAATGCAGTTATCTGCAGTAGCATAGCAACCTGTTTTTTTTTTTTGAAGCACACACTGTGAAAAGTTATCCATGTAATAACTGTTACCTAGACAACATAATGGTAAAGAGTTAGTATTACAACAGCATTCTGCGTTCATACTCCCCTATACTCACAATTACATACCTCACAGCTATATTGTGTGTCTTTGTATATTTACACCTGTTTCAATTTCCTAAACTGTCTCCTTAAGGAATGTACTCATTGAGGTGGGGTGGGGCAAGGGAGTACAGATTAACATTGGTACCAATTGCCAGTTCCAAAATACTCACGTAAACGAGGATGATGCACTTTGCATTGCCCCCTTCCACAGCATCCTGGGACATGTCACATGGTCCCAGATTACTACAGGACCAGTTATAGAGCTCCAAGCAAGCACTTGCATGCACAGTGGGGAGCTGGCTGTGGTTCCTCAAGAAGCCACAGTTTGCTCCCTTATCCAAGATGGCAGCACTAGGGACCCGTATCAGTAAAAAGAATTGGCTGCAGTAAGACAGCGCTGGACACCAGGCACTGGTAAGTACCTGATGTTTAAAGGTCAGCAGCTACAGTGATTGTAGCTGCTGACCTGAGCCCTGGGCCATCTTTGTTACACAAGGTTGTGTCTATCCACAGCAATGTTGACATTGGACTACCTTCCTTCTGTATTTTATGTTGGTGTGCCTGAAGGAATCAGGAACTCCGCAGTTGTAGGTTCCAGAAGCTCAGAGACATCCAGCACAACCCTATCCAGATAGATATGTTAAAATTCTTCACTAAAATCCATACACTTTCACCACTTGTTTTACCAGGAAGGTGTGTGCTTCCTGAACCTTCAAAAACAGGCTTTGGTCACCAAGATCTGCAAAACTGCTACTTGGTACTTGATCCGCACCTTTACCAAATATAATGAACTTTAGTAAAGTATGGAAATAGAGATATGCTCACAATCACAGATGCTAGCTTTGGACACACGGTACTGCAGGCAGCAGCATAATTTCTTCACACTGCTACTTTAGGGGTTGCTAGTGTATGTTTGCTGCCCCTTTTCAGGGTCCTTATATACACCTGATTTTGGGGAATTTTAGATGCCGTAAACGTTGGAGACTAATCCTGTGTCCTCCAATGAACAATTGGAGAAATAAAGATCTATATATCTAATAGTTTCCCCCCCCCCTTAGACAGATGGAGCTCTCTTTTGGTGGCATTTACATTTTTTGCTATACAGTGCCTTGCAAAGGTTTTCACCCCCCCCCCCCCTTGGCATTTTTTGTGTTTTGTTGCCTCACAACCTGGAATTAACATGGGTTGTTTGAGGATTTGCATCATTTGATTTACAGAACATGCCCACAACTTTGAAGATGTGTTTTTTTTTTTTATTGTGAAAAAAACAACAAATAGGACAAAATAACAGAAAAAGCCAATGTGCATAACTATTCACCCCCCTAAAATTAATACTTTGTAAGGCCATCTTTTGCAGCCATCACAGCTCCAAGTCGCTTTGGATAAGTCTCTATGAGCTTGCCACATCTTACCACTGGGATTTTTGCCCATTCCTCCTTGCAAAACTGCTCCAGCTCCTTCAAGTAGGATGGCTTGCACTTGTGAACAGCACAACAGTCTGGGTTTTGACTAGGCCATTCCAACACATTTACATTTTTTGCCCTTAAACCACTCAAGTGTTGCTTTAGCAGTGTGTTTGAATTCATTGTCCTGCTGGAAGGTGAACATCTGTCCTAGCCTCAAATCACACACAGATACAGGTTTTGCTCAAGAATATCCCTGTATTTAGCACCATCCATCTTTCCCTAAACCCTGACCAGTTTCCCAGTCCAGACTGCTGAAAAACATCCCCACAGCATGATGCTGCCACCACCATGTTTGGCTGTGGGAATGGTGTTCTTTGGGTGATGCGATGTTGGGTTTGCGCCATAGTGTTTTCTTTGATGGCCAAAAAGTTCAATTTTAGTCTCATCAGACCAGAGCGCTTTCCTCCATACATTTTGGGAGTCTCCCACATGACTTTTCCCAAACTCAAAACGCGCCATTTTGTTTTTTGCTGAAAGTAATGGCTTTCTTCTGGCCATTCTGCCATAAAGCCCAACTCTATGGAGCATACGGCTTATTGTCGTCCTATGTACAGATACTCAAGTCTCTGCTGTGGAACTCTGCAGCTCCTCCAGGCTTACCTTAGATCTCCATGCTGCCTCTCTGATTAATGCCCTCCTTGCCAGGTCCGTGAGTTTTGGTGGACGGCCGTCTCTTGGGAGGTTTGCTGTTGTGCCATGTTCTTTATTTGGTTATGATAGATTTGATGGAGCTCCTAGGGATCATCAAAGTTTGGATATTTTTTTTTTTTATAACCTAACCCTGACTTGTACTTCTCAACATTGTCCCTTACTTGTTTGGAGAGTTCCTTGGTCTTCATAGCAGTGTTTGGTTAGTGGTGCCTCTTGCTTAGGTGTTGCAGCCTCTGGGGCCTTTCAAAAAAGGTGTGTATATGTAATGACAGATCCTGTGACATCCTTAGATTGCACACAGGCGGACATAATTTCACTAATTATGTGACTTCTGAAGGTAATTGGTTGCACCAGAGCTTTTGATGGGCTGAAAAATAGTTTTATGTATATATTTTTCTAATTTTACTTCACCAACGTAAACTATTGTGTTCTGATCCATCACATATAATTCAGATTTAAAAAACATTGAACAGAAAGGCTGTAATGTAACAAAATAGGTAAAAAGCCAGGGGGGTGAATAGTTTTGCAAGGCACAGTATACACGGAAACACCCCAAGAAAATTATGAAAAAATGGTTTTGGTTATAAAATTTTGCACATAAATCTAAAAAATTTAGGCTACATTTCTTTGGTAAAAGTAACCCAAATTACTGTATTATATTTAGTTTGTGTGAAAGCTAGAATGTCTACAAACTATGGTATACAGCGCTGAAAACTGATTGACCAATCCTGATCTACGGTCTGCCTATCATTTCTTGAGACCCTAAAATGTCAAGATAGTACAAATATTCCCCAAAATTACCCCTTTTTTGGAATAGTCCAAAATATTTATTAAGAGGCATGGCAAGTTTTTTGAAGTTGTAATTGTCACAATTTGTTTAAGAAAATGAGATTGAATGTTTTTTTTTTTTCTCTTTTACATATACTGTCACCAGAGCAACACTGTACTGCTCTGGGGAGATGATCAGGATTCATTATTATTGCTAATCAGAGATGACAACAGAACACAATGAATGGTTATGAATGAAAGTCATTATGTACTATTGACATGTGATTATTGTGATTGGTCACAGCAATCACTTAGTACCAGGGCCAGCCCGGTACAACAATCTGTCTTCTGCTGTGTCCTATGGACAGTGTGGGACAGATCACGCCACTGCACAGCCCCTAGGGCGCACACCTGGAGGAAGTCATATGATGTCCACCCAGGATAACAGAGCTCCTGCGTACCCGTCATTTTACAACAGTTTGCATGGACGGTGGTTTACCACTTCAGCCCCGGAAGGTTTTACCCACTTCCTGACCAGGCCATTTTTTGCAATACGGCACTGCGTCGCTTTTACTGACAATTACAAAAACAGGTGTCGATGTACCCAAATAAAATTGAAGTCCTTTTTTTCCCCACAAATAGAGCTTTCTTTTGGTGATATTTGACCACCTCTGTTTTTTTTTTTTGCACTATAAAACGAAAAAAAGAAGACCCGACAATTTTGAATAAAAAAAAAACAAAAAAACAAACAAAAACCCTTTTTTATATGCTATAATACATATCCAAAAAACAAAAAAAATGAAAATCACCACTTTAGGCCAATCTATTCTGCTACATATTTTTGGTAAAAAAATTCCAATAAGCGTAGATTGGTTTGTACAAAAGTTATAGTGTCTACAAACTACTGGATAGAGTTAAGGACATTTATTTATTTTTTTACTAGTAATGGTGCGAGCTGTGAGTTTTAGCGGGACTGAGACATTGCAGCAGACAAATCTGACCCTACATGACACTTTTGGGTGACCAGTGCTATAAAAATGCACTGATCTCTGGATAAATGGCACTGGCAGGGAAGGGGTTAACACTAGGGGGCGATCAAGGGGTTAAATTTGTTCCCTGGGAAGTGATTCTAACTATAGGGGGAAGTGTTACACTGGAGGAAAGGAGATATTGTGATTCAGCTTAGCTGAAAAACGATCTCTCACTATTCCTCACTGACAGATCAGCCGTGTGCCGATTTTACATCAGCACACCACTGATCCATCACTCCTGTGAACAATCGGCGGGTCGCAGCAGCCATCGGACCCACTGATTGGCTGCCGCTGTGTCCAATCACAGCGGGAGCGGCACGCCCCCTAAACCGCGTGCACTAAATCATGGACAGGTACGCACATGGGCTGCCCTGCCACAGTAAATGTACATGGGGAGGTCCGGAAGCGGTTAATATGGATACCAATGTGTACTCTAACATTTATTGGTTCAGCTAAAAAGATCAACCTACAAATAAGCAAGAGATCTTTGTGCCAAAACCACTTCTTAGCCTCTTATTTTGTCCTAATACAAATCACAGCTCCTGTACTGTATTAAGCTCGAAACAGGTCTCATCACACTTCCCTGCCTGACCAATTTTTCAGTTGGTGTTAAAATGCACATTTTATGCATGACATTTTTCTTAAAGCTGCCAAAATATATATCTTCTGGAAGTGAACCTACAGAAGGAAAAAAACAAAAAAAACACGACTGCCTTGCCACAATGTAGAAGTGACCAGGTGGCTTTAGACAGCAGACCCTCATTTTAAATTTAAAAAACAAGCTATAGCAGCTGTGAGCTTTATTATCCTATTACTCCCCCAGTTCTCTACTTAAAGAGTAACTTTAGCCAGAAAATTAAGTCCTGCTAGATCACTTCAGACTGGTCCCTTTTGCAGTTATAGCTATGTAAAACGTTAAAAATAGGTGCCTATACCAGTTTAGAATCCAGTAATACACAGTCTTACCCTGCTCTGCACATGCTCAGTTAATTCCTAATTTTAGGCACGGCTGAGTTTGTAGAGGCCGATCTGCTGACCGCCTTAAAGTGAAACTAAACCCTCCTATCCTTTACAGCCACGGAAGCGGCTTATGTTTGATCTGCAACTGCCATAATGCTGCACATGTGATCAGTTATGACACCAGCCATTTGATGTTTGACAGTTTGGTTGAAGAAACAAGCAAATGTGAGTTAGTAATCCCAGCATTGTAACTTTTTTGAAACAAACTAATGGGTTTAGTTCCTGTTACGATTTACTTCTGCTCACGGGCTCTTGGCTTCAGCAAAATGGCAGGATCCGGCGAGAAAAAAACCAGAATCAATGCTGGAGGCAATTTACAGCACAAATTTTTGTGGCATTATTACTAATGTATGTTTCTTGCTAATGAACATAATCAAGTTATGGATAAACGCATTACTATACATTTCACACATACATTTACACATATTACCATTTCACACTTAATTTTTTTATTGGCACATTTTTCTGTACAGATTTGTACATAAATGTATATATCCCTCCAATTTATTTAACTAGTTATATCATGCACACCTCCATCACTTCACGCATCTATATTCACATTCATTCCACACTTACATCAGCATTTACTTTGCAGTGACCTTTTTTCATCAGCAGATTTTTCACATCATCTTATTTTTCCCACACAGATATGGGTAACAGCCAAACATGCACACTGTTCATATCATGGCAACGTGAAGTGGTTACTCGGCTTGCTCCTTGGCCACGCCCCCCCAAGGATCCTTTTCCTGGGGGTCTCCCGCCTCAACCCCGGTCGGGACCACCCATGTCAGGCCACCGCTCCTTTCCTTATTCTATTATTGGCTATAACTTATGGGCTATATGGTAAGAAACATTGTTAGTGCCCCTTTCCTTTTTTTTTTTTATTTTATTTTTATGGGGAATGGTGCATCCCTACAGATCACTCAATTAATTCTTTCATGCATCCAACTCATGACAATTGGCAAGAGGCCATGAAACGCATTGTGTTCATCCATGGATGCCGAAAACAAGTTTGTAATATAATACAGTTAACAAGGCAATCTTTATCAATTTCATACATAATGATAATCAAGTATGGATCATTTGTATGTATTTGACCATTTATCATTCATTCTGTTTATCACAAATCATGTTTTCTTATTACTTGTCATTAAATGTATTATCATAAATTGGTGATTTTTTTATGACTACATTCTGTATCATAAATGTTCTATTATCGGCTTTTTTTTTATAATCATTATGATGTACCCTTAGGGGATTTTGACATTCAGCCCATTTATGTTTATTTTACACACCAATATGCCTCATGTAAAGTCCCAAGCCCATTTCTTCTGCAAGTTATGGATAAAGTTACACTTTAAGAGTAGCAGTTTTTTTAATATCCCTTTTAGGTTCCATGCACACTGGACAAAAAAAAAAAAAAAAAAAAAAAGGTAGATTCTACAGGCGTTTGACTTTTTTTTGCACCTGCCTCTAGAAGCACTTCTATATTGTGTTCTATGTGTCTTTGAACATGACTACTACAGGTGTTTTCTGCCAGGGACGTTCAGAGGCAGGAAAAAAAAACCCTTCTCTATCGCGTTTTCTGGAGAAGTTTGGGAGCTGTAAAAACGTCAGTCTCTCCTAAACGTTTTTTTTAGTAACAAAAGGCGTGTTGTCACTGTACATCATTTCCTGGCTTTACAGGAAGTATCCTTTGACCCTGTCCATCATCTCCACCTCTATGAGAGAGCCACACGTTCAGACATGACCAGGAGGGAGGTCACACAACAGTTGATTTGCAGCTGTGCAAGGATATGCCAACCTCTGGTATAAATCTCACCCAGATTATAAGACAGAATTATAAAACATTCTTTGTGGGAGGAGATAGCGTGAACTGGAGCACCCTGAGTATTCGGAAGAGTAGAATTGAAGAGTAGAGTGGATTGGCTCAGGAATCTCTGCTCACAATATCCTTTGCTCTTTTTGTCCAATATGGCACCCAGCAAAAAAAGCTGCAAAATGCTTATTTTGGGAGTAAAACTTTTGCAGAGGGGAGTGTAGTGCAAAAAACACCTATAAACTAAAATGCTCTTAGACTCGCCTAAACTTTGTACAATATGCTTTCAATTTGCGTCTTTTATGCCATGTTTTTAAGCTAAAAACGTTGACTTTTTCTGCTCCTAGTGTGCATTGAGCCTTACTGCTCTGCTGCCTGTTAGTTTTGACCATTCCATATAACTACACTGAAGGGTGCCACACTACACAGAAAGATCCCTACCCACTGAAAAGATTGTAAATTGTGGACCTTTCATGATGGGACCCATTCACACTAAACCAGAGCAGTTTAGTGCGCAGCTAGCTGTCAGTTTGCACATCACACAGTTACTGTTTGTCAACTGACATGCACAAAGTAAAATTTAAATTCATGTCACCGGACATTTGCTGTACAGTGACTAACAATTCTATACAGCGCGCTGCGATAAAAATGCAGACATACTGCATTTTATCACAGCTCCAGGCTGCTTTGCAGTGTGAATAAGCCACACAGAAAACCTTAGTCACCACACAATACGAATTGGTTCTGAAGGATAGCTGCACTCTCAAAGTACAACTGTGTTTACCTAGCCACCTCCCCAGATGCATTTACCCTAGACTCCTGGATTTGTCACTGCGGATCTTCTGTGCACTGGCAACATTGTGTGGCAATTTAAACAGTTTCCCATAGAAACTTACAAAAAGCTACTGCACAGGCACAAAAGATTTGGGGAGGAATGTAAAAGGGTGCAAAAAAGGAAAGTCTGATAGGAAGACTGCATGATGGACACTGAAGAAAAACACCACACATTACTTTGAAGCAGCACCCACATCAGATCTGTAAGTTTATTTGCTCAATGTGCGACAGTTACATAATGAATCACATTCATGATATTCCATCACTGAGGAAAACTGCTAGAAATGGTCCGTGTGCCAAAAAAAAAAAAAAAAAAAAGGAAAAAAGAAAAAAAGAAAAGAAAAATCTGTACTGAAACACGGAGTTTGTTTAAAATAAAAATGAAACAAAAATGATAATCCACTGATCTGACCTTAAATAATTCACTGCATTACAATGACAAAGAAGCACAAACATAGGCTTATTCAAAAACAGCAATTGTCCTACACATTAATAATTAGAATTTCACCATGACTAACACCAGACATTGAGGTTAGGCTAAAACTGGTGTTTAGGATCCCTCCCATGTCCCATCTACCCATTTTTTTAATTTTTTTTAATACATTTTAATTTTTTTTTTATTCTTTTTTGTAGTATTTCTTTTTTTTTTCTCTTTTTAGACCAAAATTAGATATCTGCATGTCACAATAGCAACATCCATTACAGACCAATAAGTGATTACAGCTCTGTAGAACGTAGTCTACCTTTAACCCTCGCTTTCCAATGGAGAAAATTATTGTCTTTGCTTCTTAAAAATAAAGGCAATGAAATTGAAGAGTAGTTGGCTTGCCATAGGAATACATAACATCTACTGTATAATTTAATTTCAAGCTACGTTATAGAAATACAACACTAGCATGCACAATATTGTATTGAGATTAATGCAGCGGTAGTCATTTCATTGGAAAAACTGTTAAATAGGCAAGTGCAATAAAAATAAAAAATAAAAATGCTGCTTAGAACCTACTCATCATCCCTAGCATTGGAGCCCTCTTAAGATCTTTAAGGTTTTATAGCAGCCAAGAAAAGGAAAATAGTTCATGTAATTCCAGTAAATTACTTCCACATGGGACAAGTAAATTTAACACTGATCACTGGATAGACATTAGGGGACAGAAAGGAAAACTGTAAATTAGCAATTGATTAGCCAATCCATACTAGGGAGTATTAGACTCCTTTAGGTATCTGAATCAAATATTGGCTTCAATTGCGCTACTCTAGCACTGCTATATTAAGCATAACTCATTAAGTCTGAATGAAAGTTGCATCAGCTAAAATTTTGTCACATGTCCTGTAGTTACCTATGGCTTAAAAATGATATATGCAATAAGAAAAAAAAAAAATAATCTTCCTATACAGTTTCCTTTTAAATACTTCTAAACTAGAACGTTTAGAACTTTGGTTGCAAGTATCAAACCAGAAAATTACACAAAGCAGGTTTCTAACAGGAGTTATCCATTTAATGCATGCCAAAAGACACAATGCATGGTAAGATGCGAGATTAACTACCCTTCCACATACATTAGCAGATGATGTAATGAAATCCTAACAAAATTAAAACAATTAATCCAATTCATCTCATCTATGGTTGGGGATTCCTTCTAAAAGGATTAGTGGGAATAAAGTTATTTTTTTAATACAGAACAAGTACATTTTTATTCCATTTATGTGTAATACTCAATTCCATTTGATTCAGACAATTTTCCTGGTATTTTATAGCCAAAATGTAGCCAAGGAAACTAAAAACACTATTGTGTTTAAAACTCTACAGTTAAATGCTCTAGAATACTCCAACAAAAAGTACACTGCAGACTATTTGTACAAACGTGTTTTTCATTTTGAAGTGGAGGATGGAGTAGGGGTCATTTGTTTTCAGTTACATTTTCTGTGCCCCACAATAATTGCAGGAGCAAATATTACCTGAGGCACTCACTCCTACAACTCAGTACAGATTCTTTTTTTTATATACTCTTGATGCAATTTCAGATTCTTTAAAGGTCGAAATGGGCAGCCATCAACCAAGCTATGGTTGAGCAAGAATAAATTAGCAGAAAAAAAAACAAAAAAAAAAAACACCACTATGAAAAACCTATACTGTTTTAGGACTGCAAGAACATCTAAAAATGGTATGCGTTACGCTAGATAAAGAGATTTAAAGTCCATCTGAATTTCATTTTGAACCCACAAGCTACCAGATCTATACCAAACGTCATCAATCGTTTAAATTGGATTTTTTTTTCCTTTGAAAGAATCACTTTCACTGATTGCCAATTTAAGTGATGTTAAGTTATTCTATTGCTGGCAGAGTAAAGAATAAGTTAGTAGGGATTTTATTTTAATTGTTGCTGTAGAATTCTGTGTAAATTAGGTTTTAATAGTTGCAGTGTACAAAGTACACAACACACTAAATAAATATGAATAAAGCATGAAGGGCAAGACATGCATACAGCTAAAAATATAAATATAAAATAACTTACTGGAACCACAAAACTATTAAAAAGGCATTCCATTCAAGTTATTCCTATTCTTAAATCTCTTTCTAAATATGTCTAGCGATAACTTAAAATAAAAACAGCTCCACTTTTATTAACTACAGAACAGTCCATGTGCCAGTGTTAGGCTGCCATTCCATACTAGCACAGCCAGTCTAACTTTCCACTCGTGGTGTTTTGGCAAAATGTCGAAGAGGCAATCAAGACAGGTGGTAGGGTCTTCCCTGGAGAGGTTGTCCCTTCCTTGCCCTCCCCCACCCTCAACCCCCCACTTGTGGGAAAAAAAATAAAGACTGCGGTAGTAGCATCAGCGTGCGGCTGCCAGTCTATCAGGTGGTTTTAATTATTCCCTTCTCCACCATCATCATCTTGTTGATCACTTGTCCAGAGCGTTAGGTTGTCACGTAGGAGTTGCATGATAAGTGTAGAGTCCTTGTAGGAGTCCTCATTCAGCGTATCCAGCTCTGCAATAGCATCGTCAAAGGCTGTCTTAGCCAGATGGCAAGCCTGTTCAGGGGCATTTTGGATCTCATAGTAGAACACAGAATAGTTGAGTGCCAAGCCCAGCCGTATAGGATGAGTAGGTTGCATGTGTTCCTTGCTAATCTCATGAGCCTCACTGTAAGCTTTCTCTGAAGATTCAACCACTGCTGCTCTCTTTTCTCCAGTGGCAACTTCTGCCAAGTATCGGTAATAATCGCCTTTCATTTTCAAGTAAAACACTTTGCTTTCATACTGTGTTTCACTACAATTCTTGATGAGGAAATTATCTAAGAGGCTCAACACATCTTGACATACTGCTTCTAATTCTTTTTCAATTTTTTCACGGTAGGCACGAACCATTTCTATTTTCTTTTCATTGCCATCAGCAGAGGTCTTCTGCTCAATACTGCTTATCACTCTCCATGAGGAGCGACGGGCTCCAACAACATTCTTGTATGCAACCGACAACAGGTTCCTTTCCTCGTTTGAAAGAGGGTCATTCAACTCCGTCACCTGGTAAAATATAAAATATGAATATCAAAAAGTAAACTGATATTTTGAAAAAAATAACTAAAAATATCGCGTTCACATGCCTTAAATTATTGAAAGTGGGATGCTAGGCCAAATGTTTTCTGTGCTTTGGACAGAGTATAAAAGAGGATAGAAGTTATTTAATATAGTTGCACATCACCAGATGCATTAGGGAAACTGGTACAAATCTGGCTGCTTTAACCACTTTCCCATCGCATACACACTGCGGCAGGGCGTCTCTATTGCACGAAACAAACTATCTGTACGTAGTTTCATGCAATAGATACTGTGGGTGTGCGCGGTTTCCGTGGACGATGTCCGCTGGCTACCCCCAATCGCTGCACAGATATCGGGGGATCTGCCTAGGTAAACAAGGCGGATCCCTGTTCTGACAACATGGAAAAAACTGGGGAATACATGGAGATTTGCTGTTCCTAGTGATCAGGTACAACGATCTTTGTGTTGTCCTAGTAAGCTCAGCCCACCCACAGTTAGAACACACCCAGGGAACACAGTTAAACCTTTGGTCACCCCCTAGTGTTAACCCCTTCCCTGCCAGTGTCATTTATACATTCAGCACATTTTTTTTTTAAAGCACTGATCACTGTAATAATGGTCTATAAATATATTCCCTATTTTGTAGACGCTATAACTTTTGCGCAAACCAATCAATATATGCTCATTGCCTTTTTTTCTCAAAAATTTGTAGCAAAATACATATTGGCTTAAACTGATGAATACATTTGTTATTATATACATTTTTTTTGGATGTGTATCATAGCAGAAAGTTAAAAAAAAAGAAAAAAAGTTTTTTTTTCAAAATGGTCAATCTTTTTTTGTTTATGGCACAAAAAATAAAAACCAGAGGTGAACAGATACCACCAAAAGTAGTCTTTTTTTCCCACCACAAAAAGCTATCAATTTTGTTTGGGTACAACATATACACATACAATAAAATGGTGGCTGTTGCAATATTTTGTCACACTGTATTTGCGCAGCAGTCTTTTAAACGCATTTTTTTTTCGTGGAAAAGAATACACTTTAACCACTTCAGCCCCGGAAGATTTTACCCCCTTCCTGACCAGAGCACTTTTTGCGATTCGGCACTGTCGCTTTAACTGATAATTGCAGACATGCGACGTTGCACCCAAACAAAATTGACGTCCTTTTTTCCTCCCACAAATAGAGCTTTCTATTGAGGGTATTTGATCGCCTCTGCATTTTTTATTTTTTGCACTATAAACAAAAAAAAAAAATCAATATCCCCCAAAAATATATAAAAACAATTTTTTTCCCTCAGTTTAGGCCAATATGTATTCTTCTACATTTTTGTTTCAAACAATATCGCAATAAGCGTATATTGATCGGTTAGCGCAAAAGTTATAGCGTCTACAAAATAGGGAATACTTATGGCTTTTTTTATTATTTTTTTTTTTTTACTAGTAATGGCGGCAATCTGCGATTTTTAATCGGGACTGCGACATTATGGCAGACACACTGGACAATTTTGACACATTTTTGGGACCAAAATCAAAATTGCATTGATTACTCTGAAAATGCCACTGGCAGTGAAGGGATTAACCACTAGGGGGCAGTTAGGCCCCTTTCACACTGGGGCAGTGGGGGGCGTCGGAGGTAAAACAGCGCTATTTTTAGCGCTGTTTTACCGTAGTTTTTGCGGCTGTATTCGGCCGCTAGCGGTGCGGTTTTAACCCCCGCTGGCGGCCGAAAAAGGGTTAAAACCGCTCGCATAGCCGCGGTATTGCCGCGTTGCCCCATTGATTTCAATGGGCAGGAGCGGTTTAAGAGCGGTGAATACACCGCTCCAAAGACGCGGCTGGCAGGAGTTTTTTTCTTCTCCTGTCAGCGCATCACTTCAGTGTGAAAGCCCTCTGGCTTTCACACTAAACAGCAACGGCTGTTTTGGGTCGGTTTGCAGGCGGTATTTTTAGCGCAATAACGCCTGCAAACCCCCCCAGTGTGAAAGGGGTCTTAAGGTGTTAAGTGTGTCCTAGTACATGTTCTAACTGAAGGGGGGAGGGGACTGTGCAGGGGATATGACAGATCGCTGTTCATACTCTGTATGAACAGACGATCTGTCTGTTCTCCCCTCAGAGAACCGGAAGCTGTTTACACACACAGATCCCAGCTCTCGGTATGCCCCGAGCAATCGCCGGGCACTCGCATCGGCTCCGTGGGTGAGCAGGGGGCGGCGTTCCCCTAGAGGCCAACTGGTACCGACGTACCATGACAGTGATTCGTGCAGCCGAGCCATGTTGCAGCAGTATAACTGCGGCGGCTGGTCGGCATGCAATAAAAAAAAAAACTAAACAGTAAAGTTAGCCCAATTTTTTGTATAAACGTGAAAGAAGTTAAGCCGCGAGAATCGCGATCTTTATTCTCAGAATCATGCAGCTCTAATGCGGCGTCGGATTCGTCACGGATCACTTCTAGGCAGCGGGAGAGGTGCATCCCCCCTCCCACTTTCCGACAGTCTTCTCCGCTTACCGGAGCGAAAATGATACGGTGTGCTGGATGGGTGGGCAAGATGGCCCCCATTCAACTCTATGCCCTTGGAGGAACAAAGCAATGTCAAACGTCACATCCGCCCTTAATGGGCCCTTTTTGTGTGTAAAATTTTTTTTTTTTTTAGCTTTTTAAGCTTCACATACACTGCTGCTGGTAAAACGGACGTTTAGGAGCAGTTGGGCATTTTCAGCTGCCCCTGAACTCTCCTCTATGTGATCTTATTAGTACATGTACACAGGGTCGTTTATAGTCGTTTCTAGGCAGTTGAGTTTAGAAGCATTTTTTGGAAAGGGAAAAAAAAAAAAATTAAATAAAATTAAAAAAAAAAAAAAAAAAGCATTCAGGACGGATGTTTAGAGGCATTTGAAACACTAAATGCCTGCAACAGTTTGTAACTCGCATTAAGCCGCATTTCGTTTACAGGCGTTTTTCATTTTTGACAATTTGAAAAAAAAAAAAAAAATATAAAAAAAAATCTTCTAAAAACGCAAAACGTGGCTAAAAACTCGGCATGTAAATGCGGCAAAACAGCAGTTTTTAAACTTCGGGTACGAACTGTCAAATTAAAATAGTTCAGGCGAGGTTTTAAAACATCCCGTGTACATTAAGCCTTAAGTGTAAATGAGATCCGAGGTCTTTTTGACCCCAGATCTTGCATTAAAGAGGCCCTGTCCTGCTTATTTCTATTACAAGGGATGTTTACATTCCTTGTAATAGAATTTTTTTTCAAAACTTATTTTTATTTAATTTTAAAAAGGGACAGTGTAAAAATAAAAAGTAAAATAAGAGAAGAGAAAAAAAAAATTTTAAGCTCCCCGTCCCTCCGAGGTTGCGTGCAGAAGCGAACGCAAGTCACGCCCACATATGTAAACAGTGTTCAAACAACACGTGAGGTATCGCTGATCGTCAGAGCGAGAATAATTCTAGCACAAGACCTCCTCTGTAATGCTAAACTGGTAACCTGTAGAAATTTTTAAGCGTCACCTATGGAGATTTTTATGTACCGTAGTTAGTCGCCATTTCACGAGCGTGTGCAATTTTGAAGTGTGACATGTTGGGTATCAATTTACTCGGTGTAACAGGTTTACATTATAAAAATCGGGCTAAGTTTTTTTTTTTTTTGAATTTTTTCAAAAAAAGAAAAAAAAATTGGATTTTTTAAGACCAATGTGCAAATACGGCGTGACAAAGTATTGTAACAATCTCCATTTTATTCTCTAGGGTCTCTGCTATAGCTATATACACACACACACACACACACATATACATACACACACACACACACACACACACACTTGGGAGCTCCAAGCAATTTTCTAGCAAAAAAAAAATACTGATTTTAACTTGTAAACAAATGTTAGAACTAGGCTTGTTGCTTAAGTGGTAGTCACTTACATAAAGTCTCTCTATATCTACAGTCCATCTAACACTATCTCCAGACAGTGCTGCTGTATGAGCATCCATAGAAAGAGGAACCATCCTAAAACCAGAAGTGTGTCACTGGACAAATCCTGAGGTGAGAGGAAAACAAAAATCCCAAAACAGGAAAATAATGCAACCATGACATCTAAGGATTAGTACGATGCAACATATTCCATTTTTGTCATTTGATAAGCTTGTTTCTTCTCTAGAAGCACATTGACCTGAGCAATGTCCAGGACAAAATTTGAATATTCCAAATGGTAAGCAATTTCCAGCAGTAACTTCTGAAGATTTAAGATCTACATGTACCGCTGCAAAAAGTCAGTTCCCTGTTCAAAAAAAGCCTGTGCCAACTTCTCCCTCTACAGAAGGTCTTCCGAGTACCCCACAATAAGGTTCCACAATGTGGAGATAAAATTTACAAGCAATGCTACCAATTTATTGGGTAAACCTGCACAACAAGAAGAAAATAGAATTTCAGGGGTTGATGTAATGTACACAGATCAAAATCCATCTGAACAATTCTACTTTCAGAGAGGACATAGACCATATATAATAGTGGATCAGCAGTGGGTCCAGCGTTTTAGTTTTAGCAGCCTGAAGGTGGTCACTAGCAGACAGAAGGACCAGATCATAAGGAGGCCCCTTCAAACAAAGTCAAACATGACTGGCTTTATGCCTGGAAAGTCTACAGATGCAAATCTGTTAAGGTTTTTACACACCTCCAGCTGCATTCAGGACAGGATTAACATCAGAAAAAGTGTTTGATCCAGTTGATTGGATCTATAGATCATGTGCTTGTGGAAAGGTTTTGGTCAGACTTTCAGAAATTGGACCGAAGCGTTTTACATCACCAATAGCCCAAATAAGGCTGGCCATACACTATACAATTTTCTTATTCAATTTCCTTTAGATTTACCTTCAACTATGTAGTACAAGGGCATGCTTGATTGCATACAAATTGAAAGGGCTTAGGTGTGACCTCATATTATATGGTTTTGGTAAATCTAAAGGAAAGTTGAACTAGAAAATAGTATAGTGTATGGCCATTCTAAGGATAGGCAGTAAACGGTCGGCCCCCTTTTTGATTGGCAGGGGTACAATAAAGGGATACCTCTGCTCCCCTACTTTATTTGCATCGATGATGGCGCACATAGCGACTGCACTTTGTCAATCTACTTGGCTGACTGGGATCCATGCAGGCTCCTTAGATGAAAAACTAGTTGTGTACGCAGATGACCTAATATTTCTTCAATATGGATTCACCACTCTTGGAGGCTCTCTGGAATCTAAAATGATCTCTTGAATTTTAGATTTTGGGGGTCAGCTGGAAAAAAAATCCAGTAACCTGCCTATTCACTTTATAGTGCAGTCAGATATGGACCCTGGCTTCACATTGCCTATTGATAGGGGAATTCAAATACCAGGGCATTAGTGTGTAGTCCACCTTCACAGATTAGTGAGCTAAACTGAACTTACTCCCATTAGTGCTAGGAGTAAAAAGATTGTGGTGAAACCTACCCCTACTTTAAATAGGCTAGACCAATTTGATAAAAGATGAAGATCTTTTCTATCGTATGTGTTATGACATACACTGGTGTGGAGTACACAAATACTTCAAATAACTAAACTGTCTTTTTGGGGGAATGCCACAACGCCCTAGGTTTTGGTTGTTGATAATCCAAAGACTAGGACAACAAGGCAGCGTGGCATGTAATTATTTCTATACTTTATTTTCTTGCGACCCTCTTCTTATGCTCATAATTAGTTGGTTTCAGATATGACAGTGGTTCTTGAGCCAGCATATTTAGGATCCTATCAGACTCCAAAACATATGATTTACAGAGGGGTAAGGGGGTTCTATTCTCACTGCCTTCTATGCATAGAACACTGAACACATACATCGCCAACTTCAACCAACAGTATCTGCACAATCCACCTTAGCTAAACCCTAAATTACAATACACTTTGATTCCAGACAGAGCCCTTTTAGACATTGAAGGGAATTAAGTGTAAGCGGCTTGCTTTGGGGGCACTTGACAGTAGAAAGGGGCCCAGTACCATACCCACATTTTAGAAAGATAGTTGGGGGGGAATGTACTGGGCGCTCAGAGCAACAGATTGAGCACTGTTCACATTTGGTGTGGAAAAACTACACACAACAACCTACAACAGCTATTTGATATTAAGTTAAAGAAGAACTCTGAGAAAGGGAAAAAAAAAAAAGCCCCCATTAGTACACCGCCCTACACAAAACAGTCAATATACTTGTAAAATTCCTTACCACTGGAGAAAAGTCTAACTGAATTTTCAGGAAGTCACCTCCAATGCAAAAAGATAACGGCCTCTGCTCTGCCAAGGAGGTGGTGTTACAGCAGGGATTGCATCATATCGTCCCTTCCCTCTCTGCAGGAAAAGGAACTACGTTTCCCATGAACCTTTGGATATTAGTGTGAATGTGGGCGTTTGTGTGAAAACACTTACGAATAAGCGTTTTCACAGAGGTTTTTAGATGTCACATGATATTGTATATAATTCACATTGTTTACTGTGCATTCTCTAGGCAATTTTGTTACTTTTGCAACCAAGATAAGGCCCCGAGGAAGCTATTGGGTGAAATGCGTTGGCCTTCCCCATCAGACCGGCAAAGCTTTATGTGAAACAGTACGACTTCTCTGTTGTACGCTATTGGCATTCATGTTTTTATTCATTTTTTTAAAGGTTTGTAATAAAAATATAATTTTTTTTTTATACAGTTTATGCAGTCATTCCTTTCAGCTAGCAGGAAGCAGAGGAGGACATCACCTCCAATGGGCAGTACAGACCGGGGGGTCTGCGAGTCCCGTCTGCCCACTACAGCAAGCAGGGACGGAAGTACACCCCTGCTTGCTGTGCATAGATTTACAAATGGGATGTGGCAAGACTGCTGGCTGAGGGAAAAGAGGAACAGCGTCTACCAGTCGAACAAACAGGAAATCACTGGGCAGGAACAGTTATTTGCAATTCATCAGACTATTACAGAGAAACTATGGAGAAGATGGATGGCTTTTTTGGTGAAGGTAGGAGATCAGCAACAAGGACATGTAAAAAAGCTTTTGCCCAGAGTTCTCCTTTAAGACTTCAAATCTAAACTCCCAAAATATCACCTGTTGGGCGGAAACCAAAAAACAAACCACCTACAGCAGTTTAACAATTCAGGTGGTCACTATACACAATACTGAGGCGTCCCTGAGGCACTGTCCTTGAGGCATCTTTATAGTACAGAAGGAGTAAAATTGGATAAAATGATCTCCCTTCACACACTGCCCTGTAGAAGTTTAGCTGCTTCTGTAGGTAGAGCTCATAAGAAGAAACATTGCTCAACAGGCCATACAACTGGATAAAATTGAGGCTGGGTTCACACTGAAAAACAAATGCGGCTTACAGTAGAGGTCCAGTGCGTCCCTGTTGCCCATTTCAGGGACAAATCAGGCCCAAATTTTTGCCTGAATTTGGACCTGAAACAGAGCCAAAGACGCACAGGACCCCTGTGCAATCTGCTCCGCAGCCGCCCCAGAGATGTTCGAACCAGCTCCATTGTGATAGACCAACACAAAAGTGGCACATAATTGTGAAGTGGAAGGAAAATGATAAACTGTTTTTGAATTTTTTTTTTACAAAAAAGTATCTAAAAAGTGTGGTGTGCATTTGTATTCAGCCCCCTTTACTCCGATACCCCTAACTAAAATCTAGGGGAACCAATTGCCTCCTAATTAGTAAATAGACTCCACCTGTGTGTAATTTAATCTCAGAAAACAGCTGTTCTGTGAAGCCCTCTGGGAGGTTTGGTTAGAAAACCTTAGTGAACAAACAGCATCATGAAGGCCAAGAAACACCAGACAGGTCAGGGATAAAGTTCTTAGAAGAAAACCTGTTAAGAGTCTGCAAAAGACTTGAGACTGGGTCGGAGGTTCACCTTCCAGCAGGACAACGTCCCTAAACATACAGCCAGAGCTGCAATGGAATGGTTTAGATCAAAGCATATTCATGTTTTAGAATGGCCCAGTCAAAGTCCAGACCTGAATCCAATTGAGAATCTGTGGCAAGGTTTGAAAATTGCTGTTCACAGACGCTCTTCAATCTGGCAAAGGTTGAGCTATTTTGCAAAGAATGGGCAAACCAGTCACTCTAGATGTGCAAAGCTGATAGAGACATTCCCAAAAAGACTTGCAGCTGTAATTGCAGCAAAAGGTGGTTCTACAAAAAGTAGAAAAAAAAAGTATTAACTAAGGGGGTTGAACACAAATGCACACCACACTTTTTGAATATTTACCATTTATCATTTTCTTTCCACTTCACAATTATGTGCCACTTTGTGTTGGTCTATCACAAAATCCCAATAAAATACATGTGTTTTTGGTTGTAGCATGACAAAATTACTTTTTCATAGCACTGTACATAACCATAACTGAAAAAAAAAATTAAAAAAAATAAAAAAAAAAAACCCACCAAGTATACAGACCCTTTAGCCAATATATCTTAGTCCTAAAAATAGAATTGTGCATTTTTTACTTTAATTTCCTTCAAGATGAGCTGAACTCTAAAAGCTGTGCCCAAAATGCAAGCAGAGGCCAAAGTAGTTACCAATATTGCATTTGTTCTCCCTGCAGCTGATTTTATTCCCGCAATTACTGATTTTCCATGCTTTATTCTGCACTGTGTCTAGCAATTTCAGTAGAATAGGGCTTTGTTTCATGTCAGAGCTACTTTCCTGTATAGCAGGAGAGGTGCATAATAGCCCCACAGAATTAACGAAGCAGGTGGATGCATGCAGGGCAAATTCTTCTTCAGCTCTGTAGCGACATCACCAAATTTTACTCTAAGGCTGGTCATACAAGTTTATTGTACAATTTTCCTTTAGAATAACCAAAACCATATGAGGTTGAAACACATTTAATTTGTATGCAATCAGGCTCCAGTACTACATTGAAGGTAAATCTAAAGGAAATTGAAGAAAAATGTATAATGTATGGCCAGCTTAAAGGAGGTGTTCCACCTGGGGGGAAAAAAAACAAACAAAAAAAATTAAAAAGTCAACAGCTACAAATACTGTAGCTGCTGAATTTTAATATATGGACACTTGCCTGTTCAGGGAGCCAACAATAGCAGCACCCCAGCTGATATTCAGACCGGCTGTTGGGTGCTGCCGCCATTCATCATAAGGGAAACTGGCAGTGAAGCTTTTTGGCTTCACAGCTAATTCCCTACTGCGCATATGCAAAGCGTGCTGCGCTAACTGGCACAGCGGCTGAAGGAGGACCAAACTTCTGAGAGATGGCACCGGGGCACAGTCTCCCGGAAGTGGGGACTGGTACCTGTCAAACAGGTACCCGTTCCACCACCACCCCTTCCCCCGAAAGGTGCCAAATGTGGCACCGGAGAGGGAGATAAGTAGAAGTTCCACTTTTGGGAATTTCTCAAGACTAGAAAACAGTCAGATCTCACACAACTGCTATACAGCTAATAAAGGCTATTGCCCTGGGGGCTGCACTGCTCTTTTTCCAGGAGGAATTAAACACTTGCCCACTGGATACTTAAACCCTCTTTCTAACCAGACCAATTTTCAGCTTTCGGTGTGCTCACATTTTGAATGACTCAGTCATGCAACACCGTACCCATATGAAATTTTTGTCCCTTTTTAACACAAATAGAGCTCTTTTGGTGGTACTTGATCACCACTGTTTATTGGTTGTGCTATAAATGGAAAAAAAAAATGGGATTTTTCTTGGTTTTGGTTATAAAATTTAGCAAATTAGTAATTTTCAGTCATAAATTTTTGCCAAAATTTATGCTGCTACACATCTTTGGTAGAAATAACCCAAATCAGTGTAAATTATTTGGCTTTTGTGGAAGTTAGAGTCTACAAGCTATGGTGACAATCATTGAAGCTTGAACACACCTTGGAGACATTCAGGCTGGGTTCACACTTGTAAAACAAACGCTCAGACATTGGGAGCTCATGTCACATGACATGTGAAAATCAACGTTTCCCCTATGAGAGCAGTCTTAACTGGTCCGACTTTGAAAATGCTCCCTGAACTACTTTGGACCAACTTTGAAACTAAGAAAAATGAGGGGAATAACTGCTACAGTGAAATAAACAATAACAATTATAGCCGCGATTCATCTATGTAACACAAACACAGTGAAATTAAATAAGAAAAAGGGGGGGGGGGGGGTTGAATCGCGCTAAGACAGATTGGTGATCATACACATCATCACCAAACCAAATATTTAGAACTAAGTGAAGAGTTCCCCTTTAGTGTATACATAATATACAAAACACATGTCAAATGAATAATCAATCCAAAAATAAAATGTTCAAAGTGATAATAAAAAGTCCATGTATAAAAAATAAATCACCCAAGTGATATGAAAGTATCTTAAAAAAAATTCCAAAAAAAACATTCTTGCTGTGAGAAGAAAAAAGCGTGCTTGCTCCACCACCGTGAAATCAGACTGGCTGCTTACCAGAAACATGTAAGTTTAACCTTTTACTTATCTAATAAAGTCAATGATTTTACACTATATGGAGCCTTTTTTTTCCTTCTATGACTATATCTGCAATGCTGTGGGCTGATGTCTGAGTACTTGTTAGTGTGAACATCTTTAGCCTGACCCTGCAGTCTTTGATGTCCCGTCTCGGTATAAGGTCTCTGATCCATTGGTCGTGGTTCGAAGCAGTATTAACAAACAGCTTTCTCTGATCCTCTGTAACGGGGGATCATGAATTTCTGGTAAGCGGCCAGTCTGGTTTCAGGGTGGTGGAGCAAGTACGCTTTTTTCTTCTCACAGCAAGAATTTGTTTTTTTGGAACTTTAAGATACTTTCATATCACTTGGATGATTTTTTTTTTTTTTTATACATGGACTTTTTATTATCACTTTGAACATTTTATTTTTGGATTGATTATTCATTTGACATGTGTTTTGTATATTATGTATACACTAAAGGGGAACTCTTCACTTAGTTCTAAATATTTGGTTTGGTGATGATGTGTATGATCACCAATCTGTCTTAGCGCAACTAAACCCCCCCTTTTTTTCAACTTTGAAACTACTTTAGCCCATTGAATATCATTGAAGTCGGATAAAAGTAAGATAAAAGTAGGATCCTTGTCCCAACCATTCGACTTGTGACATCTGACATGGTGATTACAGCAGCAGTAAAAAGGAATGTCACTTGGGGATTGTTTTGATTGGTCAAAGGACAAGTCGTATTATCTCAAAGTCAGAGCAAAATCTTATCTTGTTGATTCAAGTCGGATTGAAGTAGAACCGATGTAGGACAGATGTAGCAGGGCAAAGTAGGATGACAGTAGTACAACAGTCGTGTCCTACCAGTGTGAACCTAGCCTAACAAGCC
Organism: Lithobates clamitans; assembly: GCA_037952925.1. Taxonomy (NCBI): domain Eukaryota; kingdom Metazoa; phylum Chordata; class Amphibia; order Anura; family Ranidae; genus Lithobates; species Lithobates clamitans. The sequence continues at coordinate 13,715,696 of JBBGZY010000251.1, read as the reverse complement.
AGGAAAGTACAAATACCCCCCAAATGACCCCTTTTTGGAAAGAAGACATTCCAAGGTATTTAGTAAGAGGCATGGTGAGTTTTTTGCAATTGTAATTTTTTCCCACAATTCTTTGCAAAATTTTTATTTATTTTTTCCCCACAAAATTGTCATATTAGCCACTTCAGCCCTGGAAGGCTTTACCCCCTTAATGACCAGGCCAATTTTTGCGATACGGCACTGCGTTACTTTAACTGACAAATTGTGTGGTCGTCCGACATTGTACCCAAACAAAATTGACACGCTCACAAGTAGAGCTTTTAGTGGCATTTGATCACCTCTGCGGTTTTTATTTTTTGCGCTATAAACAAAAAAGTACATATACATACACACACACACACACACACACACACACACACACACATATATATATATATATATTTATATTTATATATTACACACACACATTTTGTTAACTGGCATGGGGACCGTACGCCGGACCTGATTGGCTCCTCTGCTGGCCAATCGGAAAGTACGCACGCCCACAAATGCTGGCACACGAATGGCCGTACCGGTATGGCGAGCCATACATCTGCAGCAGGCGGTCGGCAAGTAGTTAGTTTATTTCTCATATACCACAAATATTGCTCCAAAATACATTCTGCTACTCCTGAGTATGGCGATAGCACATGTGAGACTTTTCCACAGCCTGGCCACATACAGAGCCCAACATGCAGGGGGCACCATCAAATTTACACATATGAATTTCTATACTACCTCTCAGACCTTTTGAAGGACCTGGAGCACCAGGACAATGGAAATGCCCCCCAAAAAAAACATTTTGGAACGTAAACACCCCAATGTATATTCTATGAGGTATAATGAGTCTTTTGAAGATGTAGTCTTTTCCACAATTTTTTGAAAAATGTGGAAAGAAAAATTATTATTATTTTTTTTTTTTTTTACACAAAGTTGTCCATATATAAGCTATGGCAAGAATGACACCCCAAAATACATTCTGCTACTCCTGAGTATGGAGATAGCACATGTGTGAGACTTTTCCACAGCCTGGCCACATACAGAGGCCCAACATGCAGGGAGCACCGTCAGGTGTTCTACGGCAGCCTTTCTCAACCAGTGTGCCGCGGCACACTGGTGTGCCGTCAGAGGTTCTCAGGTGTGCCGCGGGATCAGTGGAGAGAAGGGTTGTCAATCCCCTGCTGAACTGTACATCGGTACTGTGAGAAGCTCCGTCAGCCTCAAAAGTGAAAGTAAAAGTGCAGGGGAGTGTGCTGTGCTCTCTGCTTGCCCCTACAGTGCAGTACCCGGCTGAATGAGGAAACTGGAAAGGTACTGTGCTAGAAACGTGCGTGCGTGTCTGCGCGCGTGCGTCTGTATGCCCGCGTGCGTCCGTATGCGGGTGTGTTCGCATGTGTCTGTATGCGGGTGTGTGTGTATGTATGTATGTGTCTGTGTGTGTGTGTATGTATGTGTGTGCATTTGTCTGTATGCGTGTGTGCATGTGTCTGTATGCATGTGTCTATATGTGTATGTTACTTTTAATCCTGACCCCCCCCCCCCATTCCTGTACCATCAGAACTGCTTTTGTAGGGCTTGTTTGTGATAGCAGCCAGGACTGCTGATCCTCAGAAAATCAATTCATGCAAGTATCGCTTTTCAGAGGCATTTGACAGGCAGTAAAGAGGCATTATGTTGCCTCCCCACCACCTATTTTAAGCACGTAAATGCAGCATCACTACACTGCAACCGTGCAATGCACACAATTGCGGGGTAGTTGCAGTGCAGCCTCATTCACCCTGGGTATACCCTCCAGCTGCAGCCACAGCATGTGTACACCCCCAGCTGCTGCCTCTGCAGCTAAAGCGGGAGAAGTTGGGCAGGTAAAAATAGCTCAACCATGTGGTTTTACCGCCCCTCCAACCTGACATGCGAACAAGGTTCACATCTGTGTGGCTGCGTGTAGGGCAGCCCATTCAGTCCCCAACTTATTTTTGAACTTGCACTGCACCAAAAGCACCCCACGTTTTCCAATGTGTGGGGTACCATTAAGAATTAATTGCACCCCTAAAGATCAGAGCATTTGTCTGTGTCAGGAACGAGCGTGATTTTGTGCGTGTTCCGTGACACACAGTAACGTGAACCAAGCCTTGGACTGGGGTGCCTCAAGATTGAAAATACTTTTTAAGGGCGCCCCGACTGGAAAAAGGTTGAGAAACATTGTTCTACGGACATCAATTTCAAATCTAATTTGACTACCTATTACACTTTTGTGAGGCACTGTAGTGCCACGGATGAGCACTAATGTGGCACAAATGAGCCATGGGTGGAGCATGATCAGCGCTGTATGGCCCAGCGGAGGAACTGTATTTATTGTAAAAATTACAACACACCTTAAAAAGTGGAACTTTACACACATTAAAGAGTTCTGCAAAGTAAAACGCTTTACAGCACACAATGATCAATTTTCTTTAGGTTCTCCAAGGCCCTACCCAAGCTGCAGAATGCAAATTATTTGCATTGAAATAGGTATTGCGCCCGTGCAGCCTGAACAGCATTTTCGGTATTGAGATCTGCTGAAAGCTCAGAGATTGATCTCCCAGGAAACAGCAGTAGCTGTTATCCCCCTTCTCACGATCTTGTGTCACTCATAGTAACTCAATCCCTGTCATCTCATACAAAGGTTCTGTTGCTGAGTAAAGTGAAATCATATTCCCCTCTGTGTGATTCTCTGCTGAATCTGTCTATACATGGTCTGGGCTTCATTCTGACCTCTGCAGCCCTCGAGACAAATGCCCCCCTACTTGTTACATTCCTGTCTAAAGCCAGCCAGACTGTTCTAATGTCTCCCTTTTAAGCTGGGACTAGCCCATGGGATGCCATCATCCGCGTTACTCCCCATTTGCTAAATGCAGCCAAAATATTGATACCTAGATTTTGGAAACAGTTAGGAAGTCCCACGATAATGGATTGGAAAAGGGAGGTAGAAAAAAAATAAATAATGGAAGCAGAGAGATGGATACATATGATCAAAGACCAACAGAATAAATGTAAAGATACATGGGCAGGATGGCTGTATTACCCCTCAGAAATAGGGGTGGATTAAACCCTTTTGGGGGCAATGCTGCGTTATGGATCCTATAGTCTACGAGATGCATCTGGTGGGGGGAAATTGGGAGGCGTTGGGTTGTTTTTTTCTCCTCCTCTGGGAGGCACGGTGGAGAGATGATTGTTGTCATTAAAAGGAAGAGGATATGTTATATTAGTAAATTAGGCACGGGATGGGCAACACGAAATGGAATCACATAAAGAAGGGTAGATTGAAATGAAAGGTGCAGAGGTTTAAAAAATGAAATAGAGTGAGATTACATTGAATTAAAACACTAAACGTAATAGGACACGAAAATAGTATTTTTTATTACTTTTTTTGAATAATGTTTCGGTTATGGGTAGATAAATGGGTGGGCTGTTTCCTTTTTTTTCTCTCTCTTTTTTCAAGAGGACATGATCAAGGATTCGGTGTGTTTTCTTGGAGTGGGGGGTGGTAGTGTGGTTTATGTTAATGAAATGATTTATATAGATATATTGTGCAATGTGTATTTCTATGTTGTATGTTGAAATTTGTCTTAAGAAAAAGTGATTAAAAAAAAAAAAAAAAAAAAAAAAAAAAAAAAGGGACTAGCCATGCATGGGCAGGCCAATTGTACCCACGTTGAACGATCGAACAACATGGGTACAAGCAGCATGTCTGATTTTTTTAAAGCGATTTTTTACAGCGGCTATGGCTGACTGCAATCACTGGACAACTCAGGCACTGAGCACTCACAAGATATAGGTGGGGATTGTGAACACACTGGAAAGAGGGAGATTTACAGAGCAACACTACCTGACCGAGGGAGCCACTTTTATAGTAGTCTGCAAAAGGCTAACAGAGGCTTAGCAACAGAAGGGGGAGTGAGATAATTACAGTTTTAAAGTAACCCTTCCTCTGTGCTCACTGTTCAGTCAAGTGTAAAGCAGGACCAAGCACAGAGTGAGCACACACACAGAGAAGGGATGCCTGATTAGCAATGCTGAAGCTGAATATTACAGTGCACATGCACAGGATTTAGGAGGTGACAGACTGGGCAAAATAAGCTACCAGGAAGAGGAATGACAAGGAATAGAAAAAGTGGTAACACTATCAAAAAAAGGAGGTGCAAAATACATGGTTTGAATTTGACTACAAGCATAATAGTTCATATATACATTCCTTTGCACATTAATATGTACTTTTAAAAATTGTAATGGTTCTAAGATTTTTTTTTTTCCAGTTACACCTTAAGAAATGTTTAGTAAAGGCTGCCTGAGGCTGGATTCACACCTAGGCATTTTTAGTGCTTTTTGCATTTTGCAGATTTTCACTACAGAACGTGTTCCATAGGAAACCATGTTAAATGGACCGTAGAGCAAATCTGCAAAATGCAAAAAGCACTAAAACTGCATAGGTGTGAATCCAGCCTTACAGATACAGGCAGTCCCCGACTTACGAACACCTGACTTACGAATGACTCCAACGAACGGCCTCAATGCTGGCTGCTTGTGCTCCACACTGGTCCTGGATACCTCCAAGCAGCTATCTTGCCACATTCTACACTGCAGTACTTCATGTACTGCATGGCCAGAAGAGCCCGGAACATCCCACATCCCTGCACAGGCGGAAGTTACACTTACAAGCAGTGTTCCAACTTACGAACAAATTCCACTTACAAACAAACCTACAGTCCTTAATGTGTTTGTAACCCGGGGACTGTCTGTACGGTACTTAGATAATTGCAAATAGGACTTTAAAAGTGTAAGACAAAAAAAAAAAAAAAAATGTACAGCTGCTATGATTGCCTTTACATTGCAGGGAATCGCTGGCTGAAAAAAAAATATCTGGATGATGCCTGCAGCCATCATTCAGATATCACCACTTAAAGCCCACAACGACTTCATATGGTGTACAGTTGGCAAGTGGTTAATATATGAAATATAAATAAAAAACATTTATTCATGTATTAAACTACAATGTTAAACTACATTGGTCATATGTGCTGTGTCCCAGGACAAATAAATTGGTTGTATGGAGATATTATGAAGGCACATCACTGGGTGCACTAGGCCAATATTTCTCAACTCCAGTCCTCAAGTACCCCCCCCCCCCAACAGGTCATGTTTTCAGGCTTTCCATTATTTTGCAGAGGTGATTTGATCAGTTTGATCAGTTTCACTGCCTAAGCAATTACCACAGCTGTTTCATCTGAGGGAAATCCTGAAAACATGACCTGTTGGGGGTACTTGAGGACTCGAGTTGAGAAACATTGCACTAGGTCACATTCTATTTGGTTAGGGAATATTTCCAGGGATGCATTTCTGAAACCAGAGCTACATCACCAGAGCCCTCACTCAACCAGGTAACGGAAAACATTTACTTGTATATTAAAAAAAAAAAAAATAAATAAGGGGGGGGGGGGGGGGATTTAATGAATTTCAGATAAATTGATACCAGTAAGCAGATCTGCATACCAATATGGCTTTTAGTGAAAGGGGTAAGAGCTGCTTCAAGATTGGCAATCTGGTTAGTTTAACCACTTGCAGTCCCGGTATATACACACGCACGTTAAGTTGCCATCATTGTTGCACAACATTTTTGCAACTGCTTTTCAAATGCATATTAGGAGGAGGATAAAAATCCACTAAAACAAATTTTTGTGCACATTAACATAAAAACACAGGATCTTTTTTTGAATAAAAAAATTATTTGATCCTGCTGATTTTGTACATTTGCTCACTGGCAAAGAAATGATCAGACTATAATTTTAATGGTAGGTTTATGTTAACAGTGAGAGACAGAACAAAAATATCCAGAAAAACATTTCAAAAAAGTTATTTCACTCATTAAAATGCAAATATATTTATAAGTATTTGATCCCCAATCAGCAAGATTTCTGGCTCCCAGGTGTCATCTATACAGGTAATGAGCTGAGATTAGGAGCACTCTTAATGGGAGTGCCCCTAATCTCAGCTCGGTACCTGTAATAATAAAAAAAAAGGACCTGAAGCATCTTAAAGGGCAACGTACAGGTATGTTAATATGCCTGTACGTGCCCTTCTGCCGACGTATATCGGCGTGAGCTGGTCGGTAAGGAGTTAATGATCTCAAGGCAGCTGGGACCATAGTCACCAAGAAAATAATTGGTAACACTACGCCATGAAGGACTGAAATCCTGCATCGGCCCCAAAGTCCCCCAGCTCAAGAAAGCACATGTACAGGCCCATCTGAAGTTTAGGCTGCTCAATGACCAGGCCAGTGTACTGCGACGTTTTAACTGACAATTGGGCTGTCGTGCGATGCTGTACCCAAGCAAAATTGACGTCCTTTTTTCCCCACAAATAGAGGCAATCAAATACCATCAAAAGAAAGCTCTGTGTTTATTTTTTGCACTAAAAACAAAATAGCGACAATTTTGGAGAAAAAAAAAAACAAACAAAAAAAAACAAACAAACAAACAAAAAAACACACACAATATCATTTACTTCTTGCTATAATAAATATCCCACATTTATCAAAAAAAAAACAAAAACTAATTTTTTCCTCAGGTTTAGGCCAATATGTGTTCTACATTTTTATTATTTTTTGACCAAAAATATCGCAATAAAGCATGTATTGGATTGGTTTGCGCAAAAGTTAAAGAGTCTACAAAATAGGTAATAGATCTATGGCATTTTTACTAGTAATGGCGGTGATCTGCAATTTTGCGGACAATTTTGACAATTATACAGCGATCAGTGCTGTAAAAATGCACCGATTACTGTATGTCACAGAGAGAGAGAGAGAGAGAGAGAGAGAGAGAGAGAGAGAGAGAGAGAGAGAGAGAGAGAGAGAGAGAGAGAGAGAGAGAGAGAGAGAGAGAGAGAGAGAGAGAGAGAGAGAGAGAGAGAGAGAGAGAGAGAGAGAGAGAGAGAGAGAGAGAGAGATCTCTACTCCCTGGTTCTCGCACTGTCGCGAGTGATCGCGTAAGCCCGGCGGTCATCCCACCACCCTCGCGTGCGGCCCTAGTGGCCAAAAGGCGAAGATAACGTAATTTTACTCAGCCGTGCCAAGGCAACAAAGGAGTGGCTCAAGAAGAAACACATTAAGGTCCTAGAGTGGCCTAGCCAGTCTCCAGACCTTAATCCCATAGAAAATATGGAGGAGTGTGCCCAAAGTTCGAGTTACCAAACGTCAGCCTCAAAACCTTACTGGCTTAGGGAGGATCTGCAAAGAGGAGTGGGACAAAATTCCTCCTGCGCAAACCTGGTGGCCACCTACTAGAAACGTCTGACCTCCGTTTGTCAACAAGGGTTTTGCCACAAAGTTTGGTTTTGCGAAGGGGTCAACCATTTAACTCATTAAAATGCAAATTAAACATTTTGAAATGAGTTTCTGGTTTTTGTTCCTCTGTCTTTCACTGTTAAAAAAGGGGTGAGCAGGGATACTAATGCTAAACATTTTTTACCTTCATTTTTTTAACAACCACTTTAATATACTTTAGTTAGAAAATAAAGTGCTCCTAGATCATTTCATCCTGGCCCCTTTTGCAAGTACATCTATGTAAAACATTAAAAGTAATACACTGTCTCTTTCTGCGCTGCACATGATCAGTTGCTCTGCTCAGCACTGTGCCAAGCATGTAGAGGCCGGTCTGCCGACAGCCTAAAGATTTACTGCTGTTCAGGGGCTCTGGCCTTCGGCAAAGTGGCAGCCTCCAGCAAGAAAAACAGGAACAATGCTGGAGGCAATTTACAGCACAAACCCATTTTGGTAGCATAAATTATTAATGTGGAATGTATGCTCCTTGCTAAAGTGCATTTTTTATCAAGTTATGGGTAAAGTTTTGCTTTAGGAACAGAAACTAAAATACGTACATCAACTTGTAAGCACCTTCTGTGCCCTTTGTTACTGCAGACAAAAGCAGATGCAACAGTATTGTATTAAGGGATGCAAGAGCTTTCAGAAAGATGGAATTTGCACACCAAGTTTGATGAGCTCCTAGTTCACCTAAGCCTTCTGTCATGCTAATCGCTCAAGACTACTGAAAGCGTATCTAAACCCAAAAACAATTACTGCTTACCAGTTCTTGGCAGTGGTGGCTGCATTGTTATTTTCAAGCTCCACCACATTTATTTTTACCCGACAATCCTACAAACACTGCCTGTCCCATTAGGGGAGATGTACCAAAAGTGGTGCACAGAACCTCTGCTTCTCGGGTCCACCGCCAGCGCTCCTCCCCTCCGCTGAGTGCCCCCACAAGAAAAATTCTCACGAAAGCTCACTCTTGAACTTTGCTGTCTACATGTATAGACACAGACAGCGGGACTCAGCCCTTCCCCCACTCCCCTGTCAATGGCTTTGATTGGCAGCAGCAGCAGAATGCATGAAGCTAAAAATCGAGCCTGCTGGGCTCTATGTCCCAACTTCAGCGGCTCTGGCGTAAACTGTCACATCTCCATGAGCTATTATCAGAAAGATCACTTCTGACCTTGTTTGTCTGTAATCCCAAGGTGCCAGACAGCCTTATCCACTGGATGTCACAGAACCTATTCCACTTTGGGAACCTAGTAGACCCCCGATCAAGCAAACTGTTGCATTTTGCCGAACTTCAGACCAAATTCGATCTGCCCCGCCAGGGGTTTATGGGTACCTGCAAATCCGCCACTATGCCCTAACTATAGCCCCAAACCTGCAACTTTCCCCTCCAACCCTCTTTGAAAGCCTAATCCTAGCTGGCTCTGCCCAGAAGGGCCTAATTTCCAATATATACATGATACTAAATGCCTACCCCTTAGAAGTGCAGGGCAAACAAGCCTATATGATCCGATGGGAGAAGGCACTCAATGAGGAAATCCCTATAGAGCAGAGGAGGGCGATCTGGTATCCCTATAGAGCAGTGGCAGGTGATCTGGTCTAGAGGTCGACCGATATATCGGCCAGCCGATATTTGGCTTTTTTTACTTAATCGGTATCGGCTGATTGTGCTGATAAAAAAAAGCCGATTATCACTTCAGCGGGACTTGCAAATGACTTCTGTAATAGCAGTCAATTGCAAGTTGTCTGAAGTTATCTTCTCTCCTCCCTGGGCAGCCTGCCAAATCTGATAAGAAGAAACATTGTATCTCTTCGGGTTCTTTTTATCAATAGACTGAACTCTATGTGTAGAAGTTCTCAGTTTAACCATTTAAAGACTAAATCTTTTCTGACACTTGTTGCTTACAAGTAAAAATTCTGTATTTTCTGCTAGAAAATCACTTAGAACCCCCAAACATTACATACATACATACATTTTTTAGCAGAGACCCTAGGGAATATAATAGCGGTTGTTGCAATATTTTTTGTCACACGGTATTTGCGCAGCGGTCTTTCAAACGCATTTTTTTTTTAAAAATACACCAATTAAAAAAAAAAATAAGCAGTAAAGTTAGCCCATTTTTTTTCGTCCAAAAGTTTTGATTACCTGTTTTTGTGTATTTAATATTTAAGATAGTTATTTTTTTTTAATCTAAATTATACATGCAAGTGAACTGATTGGAGGTTTGTTTTGTTCAATAAAGGTTTAAATGTAAAAAATGTTCTGTATCACTTATTACTTAAGGCTGCTTTCACACTGGAGCGGGCATGCGTTGATGGTAAAACGCTGTTAGTTTTAGCAGCGCTTTACCATCATTTTAGCGGCGCTATTCGGCTGCTAGCGGGGCGCTTATAACCCAGCTAGCGGCCGAGGAAGGGGTGCTGCCGAAACGCTTTGCAGGAGCTTCGGGAGCGGTGCGCATTCATTTCAATGGGCAGGAGTGGTGAAGCAGCGGTATACACTGCTCCAAAGATGCTGCTTGCAGGACTTTTTTTAACATCCTGCCAGCGCATCGCCTCAGTGTGAAAGCACTCTGGATATCACACTGAGACTGCAGGGGAGTCATTTTGCAGGCACTTTACAGGTGCTATTTTTCACCCAAAAGCGCCTGAAAAACGCCCCAGTGTGAAAGGGGTCTAACTGTTAGATTTTATGAGATGAAGGGGAAAAAAAAAAAAAAAAAAAAAATCGGCCTAATATATCGGCCCCAAAAAATCGGCATCATATATCGGCCACCGCGATTTCTAAATATCGGCATCGGCCAGAGAAAAACCCATATCGGTCGACCTCTAATCTGGTCCCAAACAGCGAAAAGCTCATTCTGCACACTGCATAAAGAAGACGCTTATAACATCCTCCTTTTTTTGGTACCTGAGCCTAGATGTGCTCCATGCCATCTACCCCACTAGCTCCCACCGCTGCTGGCATTGTCAGTGAGACAAAGGCCCCCTCCTCCTCATCTACTGGAGCTGCCCACTTATCGCCCCCTTTTGGAACTCAGTTCAACAGCTGTTGGCCCGTCTTTTCGAGATACCAGTCCACACGAATAGGCTTGTCACCGCCGAAAATTCCCACACCCTATAAAAACTATTACGTACATCCTCACGGCTGCACGCTGTCTCGTAGCTCTAAATTGCAAAAGACACCCCCCTCGGCCCTATTTTCTAGAATTAAAAATGTGGAATTGGTGGAGAAAATGACCGCTAGGATACAGGACAAACTGAAGGCTCACAATAAAGTCTGGGAGCTGTGGCACCTTCGGGAGGACCCACTATAAACAGCTAATACGATGACCTCTTACTTTCTTCTTCCCCTATCTCTCTCTCCTTTCCCCTCACTTTGTTGTGTAAAACCATGATGCATATACATAACACCAGATACGTTACTACCGTCTAAGTATATTGAAAGACGCTTTGAGTGACTGTATAACAGAAATGATGCATAATAGGATCTGTACCTTTAAACTCTAAAACTTTTTTAAATAACAAAAAGGTGGAGGAAATAAATGCACTCCGATGTTGGGTAGCCTACATGCTATGTGTGGATGCTGCTGCAATATGTAAATATATTGGTTTAAATCAGAGATATGCAATTAGCGGACCTCCAGCTGTTGCAGAACTACAACTCCCATGAGGCATAGCAAGACTGACAGCCACAAGGACGACACCCAGAGGCATGATGGGACTTGTAGTTTTGCAACAGCTGGAGGTCCGCTAATTGCATATCCCTGGTTTAGATGTTTACATTTTAAAAAAGGGGTGCCTCAAGTTTGTGCATCATTTTAAAGGGTGCCTTGGCTGAAAAAAAAAGTTAAGAAACACTGATCTAAAGAATACTATAAAATTGTAAAAACAGTAGAAAGTGTGGCAATCTTTAGAAGTGTTCTGTAAGGGAGTTTTAGGAGAGAGAAAAAAAAAAAAAAAAAAAAAAAAAAGAAAATCGCGTTAAACGATCCAAGTCGGATCACGCTGCATGCCAGCCACTGCGCTGCAATGCAGTGGGTGGTGAGAGCCAGCCCTGAATATAGCTTGCTTCATCTAAAATCATCAATTGATCTGCAACAACTGGGGGGTAAAATATGGAAATCTCCATATACCCATAACCATTGGTAAGTTGAGGTTTACTAATCGTCCCATTGGCTCCCGCTGCCATCAATCAAATGAAATGATGCAGGCGCCTGGGTCGAGTCTGGCATTTGTATCTATGGACGCAAATGCTGGACTCGGGAACGTGGCCGCAAGGTAACACCCCCCCCTCCCGGGAGAGCGCTTCTCCTAGGGGGGGTTATCTAATGCGAGGAGGAGCCTTGAGAGCCACCGAGGGACCCAAGAGGATATTCGGGCTGCACAGTGGAGGCAAGTATGACATGTTTGTTATTTAAAAAAAAACAAGCCTTTACAATCACTTTAATAGTCATCTATTGTAGGAGTCTGCCTCCAAAAGCAAAAGTGTTCTTGTCTATGACAGAAGATGGGCCAAGACCAAGTGGGACAGCCGACACACACAATGCACTTCCAGCTACTGCAAATTTCTCTCCCTCGTTGCAGCCACTTAACTCATATGCTCAGAAGAGAGCACAAAGAAACCAATCAGCTTCCAGTTTTTACTGTCAAAGCTTAATTGAACAAGCCGACGTTAGAAACCGATTTGCTACCATACACAGCTACACCAGAGTGAGTGCGCCTGTTTTAGTAACTCTAAAACCCCGGAAGGAGGACAGCACTCCATCGTATACTGCTAGAGGGCACTAGTCCTAAAAGTTGATCATATAGAGATGACAGGATGGAGCTGTGAAAAATACAAGACTCATTTAGGACACTTCAATGCATGCACAAATGGCCTACAGGTATGGGAGGAGCATAAAGATATTTTTAAAAGAGGATTACTTTAAAATTATGGAAGTGTCCCTAAACTCCATAGTTTTTTTTTTTTTTTTTTAAGTAACTACCAATTAAATTACACTAAACATGTAGACTACCACCACCTGAATTTTCAATCTGCCTTCTCGGTTCCTGTCACGATACAAAAGTCAGCTCTCAAAGCATTTTTTTTTTTTTTAACTGAGGTGAAAATTCAAAAGCTACCATGGAACTAGGTAAATGAGATAAGCACATTAGTGATGGCTTGGGCAGAAAATTGTAAAATTTACAATTCTCGGTTAAGGCTACTCTATGCAATATACAGCTGTGGCCAAACGTTTTGAGAATGACACAAACATAAGGCCTCATGCACACTGCTGCTGTTAAACATGCGATTGGGAGTTTTTTTCTGCTCTTTAAATCTAGTCTATGTGATCCCATGCATGGACATTTTTAGCAGTTTATCAGAGGAGCTTATAGGCCGTTTTCTGCACGCCCTTAAAATGAGGTTCACGAGTTCATAAACTCTAGGCCCATTTAGCACTTAAAGTAATTTATGTCAATGGCCAGAATAAATCAAAACTGGCCAATGAAATAATCTCTGCTAAACTCACCTACATGGTTTTGAAAAAAAAAAAAATGCAGCTTAGGCGAGTTTATAAACACAGATTTTTTCCTGTCAGAATGAACAGCGTATACAAGAAACCAGCGTGCATGAGGCACAAATTTTCACAAAATCTGTTGCTTCAGTGTTTTTAGCTCTTTTTGTCAGATATTATGGTATACTGAAGTATACTTTTTGTCAGATATTATGGTATACTGAAGTATAACTACAAGCATTTCATAAGTGTCAGAGACTTTTATTGACAATTACATTACGTTTATGCAAAGAGTCAATATTTGCAGTTTTGACCCTTTTCCCAAGACCTCTGCAACTCGTCCTGGCATGCTGTCAGTCAACTTCTGGGACACATCCTGACTGATGGCAGCCAATGCTCACATGATCAATGCTTGGAGTTTGTCAGAATTTGTGTGTGTGTGTGTGTGTGTGTGTGTGTGTGTGTGTGTGTGTGTGTGTGTGTGTGTGTGTGTGTGTGTGTGTGTGTGTGTGTGGTTCCACCCTCCTCTTGCGGACTGACCACACGTTCTCAATGGGATTAAGGTTTGGGGAGTTTCTTGGCCACGGACCCAAAATTTCAATGTTTTGTTCCCCAAACCACTTAGTTTTCACTTTTGCCTTATGGCAAGGTGCTCCATCATGCTGGAAAAGGCATTGTTCCTTAAACAGTTCTTGGATGGTTGGAGAGAAGTTGCTCTCGGAGAATGTTTTTGTACCATTCTTTATTCATGGCTGTGTTCTTAGGCAAAATTGTGAGTAAGTCCACTCCCTTTGCTAAGAAGCAACCTCACAATAAAGGGTCTCAGGCATGACACACAGGACTGATGGTAGCGCTCACCTTTTCTTCTCCAGACAAGGTTTTTTAGATGCCCCAAACAATAGGAAAGGGGATTCATCAGAAAATAACTTTACCCCATTTCTCAGCAGTCCAATCCCTGTACCTTTTGCAGAATATCAGTCTGTCCCTGTTTTTTTCTGGAAAGAAGTGCCTTCTTTGCTGCCCTTGACACCAGGTCATTCTGCAAATGTCTTCGCCACACTGTGTGCAGATGCACCCACACCTGCCTGCTGACATTCCTGAGCAAGTTCTGCACTGGTGGTGCCCCAATCCCACAGCTGAATCAACTGTAGATGGTCCTGGCGCTTGCTGGACTTCCTTGGGCGCCCTGAAGCCTTCTTCACAATTGAACCCCTCTCCTTAAAGTTCTTGATCTGATAAATGGTTGATTTAGATGCAATCTCTTTGCCTGCGAATTCCTTTTTGTGCACAGCAATGATGACTGCACGTTTCCTTGCAGGTAACCAAACCATGGTTAACCACTTTAACCCCCGGAAGATTTGGCTGCGCAATGACCAGGCCATTTTTTGAGATACGGCACTGCATCGCTTTAACTGACAATTGTGCGGTCATGCGACCCAAATAAAATTGATGTCCTTTTTTTTCCCCCCACAAATAGAGCTTTCTTTTGGTGGTATTTGATCACCTCTGTTTTTTGTGCTATAAACAAAAGAGCGACAATTTTTATTTTTTTTCAAAAGACACCACACAATATCTTTAACTTTTTGCTATAATAAATATTCCAATTTTTTTTTTTAAAAATACAAATTTTTTCTTCAGTTTAGGCCGGTACGTATTCTACATATTTTTTTTTTGGGGGGGGGGGAAATCAAATCGCAATAAGCATATATTGATTGGTTTGTGCAAAAGTTATAGCGTCTACAAAATAGGGGATAGATTTATGGCATTTTTATTATTTTTTTTTTTTTTTACTAGTAATGGCAGTGATCTGCAATTTTTATCGCGACTGCGATATTGCGGTGGACATATTGGACACAACACATTTTTGGGGCCACTGATAATTATACAGCGATCAGCGCTATAAAAATGCAGATTACTGTATAAATGTTACTGGCAGGTAAGGGGTTAAAACTAGGGGACGATCAAGGGGTTAACTGTGTTCTAACTGTGGGGGGATGGGACTGACTTGGGGAGCAGACCTATCGGTGTTCATAGTATGAACACACGATCTGTCTCCTCTCCCGAGAGAAGCGGGATTTGTGTTTACACACACAGATCCAGGTTCTCGCTCTGTCACGAGCGATCACGGGTGCCCGGCGGTTATTGCGCCCGCCAGGCACCCGCATCAGCTCTGGGAACACGCCTCCTACAGCGTCTTAAAGGGCCAACGTACAGCTACAATGGCTCGCCCAGGGGAGCCATTCTGCTGCAGTATAACTGCGGCGGCCGGTCGGGAACCGATTTACGGAGGAAGAACAATGATTTCCAGCACCACCCTCCTTTTAAAGCTTCCAGTCTGTTATTCTTAATCAGCATTAAAGAGCGATTTCCAGCCTTGTCAATGTCAACACTGACCTGTGTTCATGAGAGAATCACTGACAAAGCCGATTCTTTTGTGGCAGGCTGAAATGCAACGGAAATGTTTTTTTGAGGATAAATAACATTTTAATGGCAAAGAGGGACTTTGCAATTAATTGCAATTTATCTGATCACCCTTCATAATATTCTGAAGTACAGTGTATGAAAATTGACATCATAAAAACTGAGGCAGCAGACTGTGTGAAAATTAACATTTGTGTCATTATCAAAATTTTTGACCAGGGCTGTACAAGGTCAGGTCACGACAGGAACGTTTATCAAGCACTCAACTTCGCATTGGACAGCTTAGAATATTGTCAATTAACCACTTAAAATAGAAGTCCACCCTAACACTTAAATTCTCCCCTGCAATCATTAACGTGAGCGAAGTTTAGACTTATGTCTCAAAATGAAAAAGTTCCAGTTTTTCTACATTTTGCAGTATCCAGTGCAGTCACATGACTTCAATTTTACTTCCTTCTGAGTGTAAAATCAGCCAGTGGGTGTGGTTGCTGAAAGCTAGTGACATCACTTCCTGTGTAGCCAGTGGGTGTATACAGGATGGGAGGAGCTGATCACAGGTTCTTGTCCACTGTTCTCTCATTGTACATCCTAACTGATGAGAAAATTAAGGAAAAAGCCCCATCCACACAGGGGGGGCGGAAGGTGCAGCGCACATATCGCATTAAAGTAGTATAGGCACCTTTTCAAAGTCGCATAGATTGAAACGTTTGCCATTGAAATCAATGGGCTGTGACTTGTCATGCGACTATGTATTCAAAGTCGCACTAGTGGAAACGGAGCCTTAAACTCAATTGTAGCTAACTTACATGTAGCTTCCTCAGCTAGGCGTGTGCCACACCATGCACACATCGCCCATCACGGTGCCCTGCAGAAACAACCACGTGGTTGTACACTGTAGAAAATCTGCAGCATGTTGCACTGTAATCTTATAGTTTCTAACAGAGGAAGAGGAGACAGATCGTGTGTTCATACTATGAACACCGATAGGTCTCCTCCCCAAGTCAGTCCCATCCCCCCACAGTTAGAACACAGTTAACCCCTTAACCCCTTGATCGCCCCCTAGTTTTAACCCCTTACCTGCCAAAAAAAAAAAAAAAAAAAAAAAAAAAAAAATCGCAGATCACTGCCATTACTAGTAAAAAATAATAAAAAAAATAATAATAAAAATGCCATAAATCTATCCCCTATTTTGTAGACGCTATAACTTCTGCACAAACCAATCAATATATGCTTATTGCGATTCTCTCCCCCCCCCCCCCCAAAAAATATGTAGAATACGTACCGGCCTAAACTGAAGAAAAAATTTGTATTTTTGAAAAAAAAAATTGGAATATTTATTATAGCAAAAGGTTAAAGATATTGTGTGGTGTCTTTTGAAAAAAAATAAAAATTGTCGCTCTTTTGTTTATAGCACAAAAAACAGAGGTGATCAAATACCACCAAAAGAAAGCTCTATTTGTGGGGGGAAAAAAAAGGACATCAATTTTATTTGGGTCGCATGACCGCACAATTGTCGGGGGAAGGGGGAAGAGGAGGGAGGAGGGAGGAGGGAGGAGGGAGGAGGACGAGGACGACGGAGGAGGGAGGAGGGAGGAGGGAGGAGCATGTATCAGAGAAGGACAACGTTTTCAGGAAGGGAGAGGCCCCCCATGTAGAATTCAGAAATAAGGAAGTAAGGTTGACCCTGAAGAACAGGAAGAAAACGATTGTCTGGCTTTGATTAGACTTTCTAAGCGACACAAACCACTATACAGAAACTTAATAACCTCAAAAGATAAAAGATATTTTAAATATAATAGAAAAATTAATTTTTACTGGATTTCCACTTTAAGGACCGAGAGGATTTAGCCCCTTAATGACCAGGCCATTTTTTGCGATACGGCACTGCGTCACTTACAATTACTTACTTACAATTGCACAATTGTGCGACATTGTACCCAAACGAAATGTCCTTTTTTTCCCACAAATAGAGCTTTCTTTTGGTTGTACTTGATCACCTCTGCATTTTTTATTTTTTTGCGCTATAAACAAAAAGACTAAATTTCTTCCTCAGTTTAGGCTGATAGATATTGTACATATTTTTGGTAAAAAAAAAAAAAATTGCAATAAGCATATATTTGCGCAATATTTATAGCATCTACAAAATAAGGAATGGATTTATGGAATTTTTGTCTTTTGTTTTTAAACACTAGTAATGGTAGTGATCTGCTAAAAAAACTTTAACTTTCAGCATTTATATAGCCTTGTTGCCGGATTTTCCATTCAACATCAGTTGCAGGAGGAATCGGGGATCACTTAGAGCCCTTTCACACTGGGGCGGGGTCGGCGGTAAAACGCCGCTATTAGCGGCGTTTTACCGTCGGTATGCGGCCGCTAGCGGGGCGGTTTTACCCCCCGCTAGCGGTCGAGAAAGGGTTAAATACCACCGCAAAGCGCCTCTGCAGAGGCGCTTTGCCGGCGGTATAGCCGCGCCGTCCCATTGATTTCAATGGGCAGGAGCGGTATACACTCCGCTCCTTCACCGCTCCGAAGATGCTGCTGGCAGGACTTCTTTTACCGTCCTGCCAGCGCATCGCTCCAGTGTGAAAGCCCTCGGGGCTTTCACACTGGAATGAAAGCAGTGGCACTTTCGGGTCGGTTTGCAGGCGCTATTAGCGCAAAAGCGCCTGCAAACCGCCCCAGTGTGAAAGGGCTCTTAGACGCACTCATAAAAGGACTCTGCCATGTGAGAATCATAGGGGCTGCCACTGCTTAAAGTGGACCTTCGGTCATTATTTTCTTTCCATCTCTTAAATCTTCTGCCCTTGTTTTAACTAGGGCTGAAACAACTAATCGATTAATCGACAACTAATCGATTATGAAAATAGTTGTCAACTATTTTCATAATCGATTAATCGGCCAGCTGATTATTTGGCCTGCATACAATATGCATTATTTGTTTACATATCAGGAAATACAGTGCAGCACACATACAACTCAGTACACCATCCATACATGTCAGGAAGTGCCTGAGAACTTGTGAATGTGTGAGGAGCAATGCCTCATGGGACATGTAGTCCTGGGCAGGAAGTGAGTGGGTCTAAAAGCAGAAGTTTTTTTTTACCTTGCTATTGTGGCACACTAGACTATAAATTTGCAGCTTTCTCTTGGGACACTCTAAAGGCAGGAGGAGCCAGAGGCATCGGTGGGGGACCCCAGAAGAGAAGAATCAGGGCTGCTCTGTGCAAAACCATTACACAGAGCAGGTAAGTATACCATGTTTGTTTTAAAAAAAATGACTTTAAAGACTCTGTACTGGGAAGATCAGCATCTGAACCCAGAGAAGTTGGAGGCTGATAGACTGGAGGTAATAGAAGGCATTACTATTACATTTAAAGTAAACTTTTACATGGAGGCAAGCCACATTATGTGGGAGCAGGGCACATTTCAAGGAGGCAGGGCACACTACGTGGGAGCAGGGCACATTACATGTGCCCCAGTGTGAATGGGGTCTAAATAAAAAATGTCATCTGTGAGTCTGATGATATTTACCAGATTCAACCTCCAATAGTATATACAGTATATCTCTTCTGTCTGTTATTCTCAGAGTGGATTAGAGATTTTGCTCCCTAATCATAGAGTTGATTATTTATATTTACCACTGCATATAGATTTTGAAGAATAAATTGCCTTTTTTTTTAAACTTTACATATTAAATTATACACCACACTTTTTTTTTAAGGTTATTATCCGATTAATCGATTAATCGAAACAATAATTGACCAACTAATCGATTATGAAAATAATCGTTAGTTGCAGCCCTAGTTTTAACTTTGGCTAGTAAAACATTTTTTTCTGCCAGTAAATACCTTATACAGCCCACTTCCTTTTTCTTCTCTGGTAAAAAGCCTAGGCTTATGACATCATGCACAGCTCTCACTCTTGAGAGAGTTTGCAAGGGGGGGGGTGATGATTCATGAGAGGGCCAATTGGAGCTGCGGAGCTTGAGGTTCGCCTCTGTGTAAATCCAGGAAGTGAACAGGCAGCAGCTTCAGCTACCCACAGTAAAATGATTGCAGCCAGACTTGGTGGAGGGAGATTTCTGCAGCATATTTGGCAAGTACAGAATCACAGTATATATAAAATATGCAAAGTGGTTGGAGGGAAGCTTTAGAATAGCAAAGATGTTTTTATTGCAAATTATGTGAGAAGACTGCAGTTCCCCTTTAAGGCCTCGTGCACATGGGATTATAAAAACGAGCAGCATTTTGTCTGCGAGAAATTGGAAGAAAAATGCGTGAACAAGCAGAGCTTCTGCTTTTGGGTGGAGCTCTGCTTTAAATACTCCCATATACTAGGTGTGCATGACCTCATATGCTAATAGAGGTGCTTTTACAATAAATGTAAAAAAATATTCACTACACCACAACTGAATGCCTGCATATACGAGTTTAAGATCTGTGTGCATGAGGCCTAACTCTTTGGACAACACTGTTTCTGGCTGTCATGCTGATGGTTAGGCTTCAGTGTTGAGTTGCTGATTCAGAACAAGTATAGAGATATGGAATTCCAACACTCATTTACAGCATATGCTTGTTCCGAGTTGTAGTAAAAAGGACCTAAAGCAGAAATATAGTATCTTGGGGGAAGTATGAGATACAACACATTAAAGTGGAAGTCCAGGCAAAAATGAAAAATATTCTATTAAATTAGATGTAAAATATCCATCTTTGAAATTATTCATTTTCTGTATAGCGGTTTGTGTAGAAAGTCTAATCAAGGCTAGACAATCGGCTTCTTCCTGTTCTTCAGGGACAACCTTACTTCTGCATGGAGGCCTCACTTCCTGAAAATCTTTTCTTCTTCTACACGCTCCACCCCTCCTTTTTAGACAGACATACCCAGCCCATTCTCTGATCTCCTCTGCCTTCATAGCCTCATTTTGGGGGAGAGGGGGACTTTGGAAGTTACGTTATGTTTGTTAGAGACTATAAAAATAGATTACAATGCAAAATGCTGCAGATTTTCTACAGTGTAGAACCACGTGGTCGTTTCTGCATGGCACTGTGTGCATGGTGTGGCACACGCCCAGCAGAGGGAGCTACATGTGAGTAATGAGTTTAAGGCTCAGTTTCCACTAGTGCGACTTTGGAAACAAAGTCGTATGACAAGTCACAGCCCATTGATTTCAATGGCAAAACATTTTCATCTATGCGACTGATACACTCTCTGGTTCAAAGTCGCATCAAAGCATTGCCGGTACTTTTTCAAAGTCGTTGATTTTCAAAGTTGCATAGATGGGAACGGGGGCTATTGAAATCAAAGGGCTGTTATTTGTCATGCAACGGTGTCCAAAGTCGCATGACAATTCATACTAGTGGAAACGGAGCCTTGGTCTACATTTCCACTATTGCGACCTCAAGTTTGCACGATTTAGAATGTGACTTTGATGTGACTTTACACTCTGGATCAAAGTCGCATCAAAGCATTGCAGGTACCTGAAATCAACAAGCTGTGACTTGTCATGTGTCCAAAGTCACATGACAAGTTTCACTAGTGGAAACAGAGCCTTAGTGTGGTTGCCTGTACTATGATCATTGTAGACTGAGCTGAGACCCCAGAACACTGCCAGCTACACTGACACTCTTTTCTCCCCCCCCCCCCCCACCTGTACAGCACCCTTCTCCTGTGAACAGCTATACTGTATGTATCTTCCCTCCCAGGAAGTGATGTCACTAGCTTTCAGTAACCACACCCACTGGCCGATTTTAGTTTCAGAAGGAAGTAGATTCTAAGTCATGTGACGGCACTGGATTCGGCAAAATAAAAAAAAGGTGGAAAAACTGAGATTTTCTCATTTTGAGGCATATGGCTGAACTTGGCTCACATAAATGATTGCAGGGGAGAATTTAAGTGTTAGGGTGGACTTCCACTTTAAGTGTAATGTGTGGATCATATTACCTGCAGGCTGCTTCTTGTAAAAAAATCTCTTCTGTGCCTCCTTCATGCCCACTGGATACTGTCCTGAGAATCTCATGGAGTTCTGCCACTTACCCACCCCTTTCTTCCCTCTCCACTATTCAGAGGGCAGGAATTACTATTCTTACACAATACATCTAAGGAGCACTGGAAGTTGACCGGTCAGTATACAGCGCACTAAAAGATATTTGCAGCAGCATTCAGGTAATGGGATACACACCATTACATGAAACTAATGTATTTGGTGCTGTATCCCAAAAAGGAATACTAAATCAGCTTCAAGTCAGAGGGCCAGTCAACCAGCATTTCCTTCAGGAAGACAACTATGGCAGGCCCCATACTAACCTCATGGTGGAGCAATTTAAAAAATGTTTGATGTAGTTCCCCAATCCCCATTTGGAGAGGATGATCTTCATAGTTAGTGGGAGTGCCTATATTTTGCCATCAGCGACGCCCATTTACCTTCACACTATTGAGCATACTACAGCGCAGTGCTATGCCATAACTTATTTTCTATGGGCAGTGGAGGTAGCGAAGTGGTGATGCTATATGGTCGATGTTGACATATTCTGTGCATACTCACATAAGTAAGCCCCAATATGCTATGCACCAATAACCCAGTCGTGGTCACACAAAAGTTAAAAACATTTGCCAATTTTGGGGCGTTCCTGACAGGAAAGTATAAATATAATTTGAAAGGAGGAGAAAAAAAAAAAAAATGTAAAAAACTAAAATAAGGGATGACTGCTATAAGATTGCAGTCCACCTAAAACAAATATTTCAGCCACCCGGTACATATTGTAGAGTTAAAGCGGTAGTAAATTCCAATTGTGATTACCTGTAGGTAAAACGACTATAGGCGATATCTGCATGTTTTGCGGCCGGTGACCGGCACATTCGCTCTGAATGGATGGCACTCTAAACGAAGCCTTCCAGCGGTGCACTGTGCTGCAGCCATGCGCACAGGAGTCACGGCTCGGCCATTCAAGGGGCCGGAGCCCGCAACCCCAGAAGGAAGACTGGGTGAAGATGGAAGCCCTGTCAGTGACAATGTGCCGCTGGAAGGCTTAGTTTTACAGGCAAGTCTTTCATAATGTGCTAGTATGCCAGGCATATTAGCACATTAAAAAGCGGAGGTCCACCCACCACTGCAAAAATTAAAAGCCAGCAGTTACACATACTGCAGCTGCTGTCTTAATAGGACACTTTACCTGTCCTGGAGTCCAGCGATGTCGACACCGCAGCTGAAGTTTTCATCAGCTGCCGGTTGCTGCCATTGCTGGTAAGGGAACCCGGCAGTGTGACCTTACGGCTTCAAGCCGGGAACCCTACTGCGCATGCACGAGGCTCTGCTCCTCTCTCCTACAGGCCTGGCCACAGGGGGGAGGGAGGGAGCCGAACAGTGACATTAATAGTAAAAAACCCGGAAGTGAGGGGTGAAAAGAGCTACAGACGTCCACAGCGCTGGATCGAATGAGGGCTCAGGTAAGGGGGGGTGCACCTAAACATTTATCTTAATGCAAGGAATGCATTAACCCCTTCATGCCGACCATACGCAAGTATGCAGCTTTGGCTTGAAGGGGTTGTACTGGGGCGATGCCTGCAACTATCACCCCGGTACTGTTTAGAGCCAACGGTCAGCTTTTTTTATGATAACAATCGATGCGACTAACCACATGCGGTTATCACAAGCACACACACACCTCCTGTCTCACGGAGAGGCCCAAGCAACCTGAACTTAGATTGGATCTAGCAACCCGGAAGCAATATGACATTACTTTCGGTTTACAGAAGACTTAAAGGCGCCAAATTTAGAAAGTTTACAGCATCCAATACAGCCAAGCTTGGCGTTTTGAAGCCTTTTAAGTCCATAAAGAGTACCTGTCACTGCCTATTACTGTCACGAGGGATGTTTACATTCCTTGTGAAAGTAATAAAAGTGATCATAAAAAAAAAAATTAAGGGGATAGTGTAAAAATAAAATTTAAAGCGCCCCATCCCTCGTGCGCAGAAGCGAGCGCATATGTAAATGTAAACCGTGTTCAAACCACACGTGAGATATTTGCGCAATCGTTAGAGCGAGAGCAATAACTAGCATTAGACGACCTCTCTAACTCTAAACTGGTAACCTGTAGAGTTTTTTTTTAAATTGTCGCCTATGGAGATTTAAGTACCATAGATTGTCGCCATTCT
Organism: Lithobates clamitans; assembly: GCA_037952925.1. Classification (NCBI taxonomy): domain Eukaryota; kingdom Metazoa; phylum Chordata; class Amphibia; order Anura; family Ranidae; genus Lithobates; species Lithobates clamitans. The sequence continues at coordinate 13,692,260 of JBBGZY010000251.1, read as the reverse complement.
ATGAGCGTGTGCAATTTTAAAGCCTGACATGTTGGGTATGTTTTTACTTGGCGTAACATCTTTCACATTATACAAAAAAAAAAATTGTGCTAACTTTACGACTTTGTTTTTTTTAATTCATGAAAGTGTATTTCTTCCAAAAAAATTAAAATATGGCATTTGAAAGACCACTGCGCAAATACAGTGGGTCTCTGATGGAGAGGAAGAAAAAAAAATATAACAAATGTCAGAAACATATGCTTAGGCATGAAGGGGTTAAAAAATGTAGACTTTACAACCACTTTAACTTGCAGGGGGACTTTACTATTGCTTTAAAGCAGATCTGTACTGTCACCAAAAAGTCACTCCAACTACAGGGCAAAGCTCAGAACAACACGCGGGGGCACTATTATGTGACTGCAAAGAGTATGCCTAGCCCAATATGAATCCCAAGTTTCAGAATGGATATTTACCAAGGATTTCCAAAACACATTTTGCAAACTGGGCAAGAAGTGCTGGTAAAGCAACAGCAGACATCCCAATTGTGCCTGCCATTAAGCAACGTTCATTTTTCTCTATTTTGAATAAAACTGACAATATAACGGTACTTTCAATTACCTGATTTAGGATTCTGGTAATGAGATTACGGTTTGTGAATTACCAGGTCTAATCTGTACCCACAAAAACTGGTTAAAAACCACTCTTTTAACATCTATTGTAATATAATTGTTGGTGAAGCAACAGTAAGAAAAAAAAAAAAGTCACTATAATAGCTGGAAGAGTAAAAAACTTCAAGGGAGATAGAGGACCAGATGCAAAAAGGCAAACATCCCACTGAAGTCCACGTAAATGAGGTGGTGAGTCAGCATAACTCCACCTACTGCTAAATCATTTGGGTTAGAGCAGAGTTCCGCTCAAAAAAAATGAATAAAAGTCAGCAGCTATAAATACTGCAGCTGTTGAATTAATAAAATCGGACAATTACATGTTCCAGGAATGCGGGGGAACGAACCCCTGCTCGTCTCCGCCTCCTCTGCAGTGCCAGAATCGTCACTGTGGGCGCCCGGCTGTGGCTTCATAGCTGGGCACACACTGCGCATGCCGCGCAGCACACTGACTGGCCGGGCAATCATCTGTGAGCTGTGACATGTCCCAGAGGATTGCCAAGGGGGATGTTCTGACTTACGGCGTCACAGAGCCCCAGGAGGAAGTGGGAGCTGGAACCCTCAAAAGGTTTTCCGCTCCACCCCCAAAAAAATTACATGTCAAATGTGGCATGTCAGGGGTCACCTTTCCTTAAAGCGGCATTTTTGGGTGGAATACTGCTTTAAGCCTTTAATAAATATTCTCTTTTTAAACAGACGACATTCATGTATAAAGAAAAAAAAAATGAATTACACACACACACACACACACACACACACACACACACACACACACACCACTATAAAAAAAAACACTCCCAAGATGACCGCGACCTTCTGAAGCTCCGTGCCGCTCCGGTCCTCTAAACCCTGCTGCAGCCTTCAGGACACCCACCCAAGGCCCGCTCTGCTATCAATCGCGGGGGGAGCATAAAGGTGCAATCACGTGTCATCAAGCAGTGCTAGGAGGGACCTCTCTCACAAGCTGAATTCCGCCGCCGGCCCGCTCAGCTATGCCAAAATGGCGGCCGCAGCTCCACAAGGGAGAGACAGACACGGACGCAGCAGCAGAGGACTCCATAGCAGATCAAGACACTGCTCCTCTGACCCCACAGTGTGTCTTCAACACTTGACAGCATCGTCTCCCACATGCACGGATTCACTATTAGGGAGGACAATAGATGGGCTCCCCATGACACCCTTGAGTGACCCCTGGCCAGCCTAAACACATGTGACAGGGAGGCCTACACCACATCTCTTCTCCCCACCGACTTTCCCTCCATGATGACAGCCTTCTCTCAGATGCTGTCCAGGAGGATTAGCCCAGAACGCTGCACAAATCACCTCCTCCATTCATGCGGACCTGCAGCAGCTAGGCATGAGGATTGAAGCCATTGGGAAAAAAAAAAAAAAAAAAAAAAAGGGGCCGATCAATCTGTGGCCAGGATCAATCAAAACTCTGCAAAGATCCAAGATGTCCAGGCCCAACTAGGTGACATGGAAAATAGATCCAGACGCTACAACTTCAGGATCAGAGGACTCCCAGAAATTTGTGAAAAGTCCAGCCAGCAGTTCGGGCCCTCAAAGGCCTCATTCCAAATATTCCAGATCACCGTCTGGAATTCGACAGGGCTCAGAGCTCTGCAGCCCCCCCCGCTCAGATGGCCTTATAGTCAAGCCTCACTTTTATTCTACTAAAGAAGAAGTAATGGTCTAGAGCTGCCGATACCCTTCACCACTCAGGACCATGCAATACAGATCTTTGCCGATCTATCGCCATATACGGTTCAGAAAAGGAGGAGAGCACTCAAACCTCTGCTCCAAGTCCTGCAACAAAAAGATTTCCTACAGATGGTCATTCCTGCTCCGCCTGAACTTTTCCTATCATAACAGAGGCTTCAGATTCTCGTCCTTCCTAGAGGGTGAGCATGTATTTCTCCACCTGGGCCTGATATCGCAAGAAATCCAACCACCCTCACTCAAGAAGGGACCCCCCTCATCCTTGAAAAGTCCACCTCCAGCAAGCCCTCTACAACCTGCCTGGCTGACGCACATTCCAAGAGGTCCAAGGACTCACAACCATGAATAACATGCCCAGACTACCATGCCAGACACCTGGTCTCGCTCCCCTGCCTGGGGGGAGGGGGATACAAGGGAGAGGGAGCACTGAGTAAAGTCCAACTGTTCCTCACCAGCTTATAACTACCGTATTTATCGGCGTATAACACGCACTTTTTTCCCCTTAAAACCAGGGGAAAAATCGCAGGTGCGTGTTATACGCCGATCCCCTGCGATCCCGACCTGTCACATTTTCAAAATCGCCGACCGCGATTTGAAAATGGCGCCGCCGGCGCCGAAATACACAGAGCCGGTCCTCGGCTCTTCCCGGCGGCTCTCGTTCATTTTCGGCTCCACTCGTAGTCCCGAGCGGAGCTATCCAAACCTACTCGGCTAGGTTCGGATAGCTCCGCTCGGGACTACGAGTGGAGCCGAAAGTGAACGACAGCTGCCGGAAAGAGCCGAGGACCGCCTCTGTGTATTTCGGCGCCGGCGGCGCCATTTTCAAATCGCGGTCGGCTATTTTGAAGCCCAGAATGGCTGGGATCACTGGGGGAAGGCTGCACTGGGGGAAGGCTGCACTGGGGGAAGGCTGCACTGGGGGAAGGCTGCACTGACATGGCTGCACTGACATGGCTGCACTGACGGGCGTTTAAATGTAAGTTTTTTTTCCCCTTCAACTTCCCTCCTAAAAGTTTTTTTTTCCTTAAAATTCCCTCCTAAATTGGGGTGCGTGTTATATGCCGGTGCGTGTTATACGCCGATAAATACGGTATTTGAAATTTGTTTTCCATCTCACCGATTTAGGCCATAGACTCAAGTATGGGGTTTTCCAACGATCACACTACTTTGACCAACTATTTTTATTCCAGGCTCCCTGGAATAAATCTAATTTGCTCATAGGATAAATGGCCTGTGGTCGAATATTGTTTAGTACAGTTTCCTACTGCTAGAAGTTTTAGACGTAGTTTCCTGGCCGGGCTGACCTCTCAGGGGGTTTACGTAAGTTACGGAGATGAATAGATGAATGGGATTGATGCCTGGTTGCACTGTCAAAAGGCATCTCCTGATCGGGTAAGTGATACAATGTCACTGAGACACTCTTCCCCTCTGGTCCATGGCTAACACAAAACTCGCGCATCAAACACCGGAAACTATTCCAACTTTATCACATGTGCTCAGATATTTTACTCATACAAGAAACACACTTCCCCGCTACACTAAGCACAACTTTTTGCACCAATGCTATCCCCAATTCTTCCTAGCGAATGCGGCCAACAAAAACAAAAAAAGGAGTAGACATTTGCTTCTCCGAACACACACTTTTCCCAGACAGAGGTAATCACCGATCCCCTAGGCCGCTACATTCTGGTATCAGGCACTATAGATGGCGAAACCTACACTTATCTTACTACACTCCCAAGGTCAAGCAAATAGGCACCCTGCGACAACATTTCCAGGGCACATTATTATGGGGGGGGGGGGGGGGGGGGGGAGACATTGCCTTTGACCTTTCACTAGACAAAACAGCAAAAGGGGCCGCCAGATCCTAACGCCCCACTAGACAGAGTGTAAAAATTGCTCACATTTTACACTCGGCAGGACTGATATCTGGAGAGAACTAAACCCCCCGCACAAGGGACTGTACACACTTTTCAGCACCAGGATAGATCACATTTTTCTGCAATCCGCATCCATCCAGTTGACCTTAACCTCCAAAATCACAGTAACCCCCCCCCCCCATGTCTGCTCACTCTATTATGACATTAGTTATCCATCAGTCATCGGGGGCGGAAAACCCGTTTAAATGGAAACTCAATGAAACCTTGCTAAGCGACCCAATACAGTGTACGATCTTAGAAAATAGCTTGAAAGGACTACTTTCTTGAAGAATGACAGTGACCGTCAGCCCCACAACTCTATGGGCTGCTTACAAAGCAGTAATGAGAGGCAAGCTTATTCAGCTTTTCTTCAAGCTAAAGAGGCGCACAGAGGAATTCCACTCTCTAGCCAAGGTCCACAAACTAAACCCCACCACTTCAAATTTAGCACAGCTAGCTATAACTCGAACTATCCTTAAATCTAATCCTCACCACAGATGCAGAGAAACACCTCAGATGGACGGGAGCTAGATTCTACTCCCAAAGAGATAGAATCGGGTCCAAACTTGCCACGAAAATGAGCCCCAGACAGACATCGAACCTTAGCCTTCCTGGAAAATTCAAACCCCAACTGACAACTTAACCCACAGAAAATGGAAGCCTTCCTAAAGTTTTACTCAACTCTTTACGAAGCTGCTCCCCCATCCTCTTCTAATATCAAGAACGCTTTCATTACTGACATTACTGACTACTTCCTATCTGTAGGAAAGCTCAAGGCCACAGAGACCTTGAACACCCCATCTCCCCCGAGAAGGTCTTGGAAACGATTAAGTCCCTCAAAATAGGATCTTCCCCAGGGCCAGTTGGATTTTCACCGGCTACTACAAGAAGTTTGGCGCATGTATTGCACCCTATTTAACACGGTTCTTCAACTCTTAGGGATGGAGCCCCGAGATAGAGACCTCAACACCGTGTATATTTCTGTTTAGGGCTGCAACTAACAATTATTTTCATTATCGATTAGGGGTGCAACGGATCGTTGCCGATCCGTGATCCGTACGGATCACCCTCCGCGGATCGGCAGACCCGCGATCCGCGGAGCACTTTTCGGGCCTCAGCCATAGGAAAGGCCCCGGCTTCGGCCTAGCTCCGGAGCGGCGGCCATCTTGGTACACCCGGAAGTGGCCGCTGTCTCGACAGGAAGTGACATTTCGTCGCCGCCATCTTGCTACACCCCACACTCCTGCACAGTACAATAATGATAGAGTGAGAAGGGGGCAAGCGGACATCTTGTTACACCCACCGGAGTTTTACATTTAAAAGCCATTTTCAACACAAAACTGAGCTTATATGCACAAATACTGTATTTATGCATATAAGCTCGGTTTTGTGTTGAAAATGGCTTTTAAATCTAAAACTCCAGTGGGTGTAACAAGATTTGTGTGGTTTTTTTTGTTTTTTTTTATGCTGATCCGAGGATCGATCCGATCCGTGACTTTGATCCGAGGATCGATCCGATCTGTGAGATTTTTGATCCGTTGCACCCCTATTATCGATTAGTTGGCCGGTTATGGTTTAGATTAAATCGGTTGATAACCTTTAAAAAAGCGTGGCGTATAATTTAGTTAATATGTAAAGTTTAAAAAAAGGCAATTTATTCTTAAATATCTCTATGCAGTGATAAATAACCAACTACATGGTTAGAGAGCAAAATCTCTAATCCACTGAGTATAACAGACAGAAGAGATATACTGTATATACTATTAGGTTGAATTTGGTAAATATCAGACTCAGATCTTTTTTAGAGAAAAAAAAAAAAAGTTAGACGGTTTTGCAGATTTTCAAACAGAACTGTAATATATTATATGCTGGCCATACAAAAACAATGTCTTCCTTCAAAAAAAAAAAAGTTCATTCGATTTTTCGAATCGTTGGTGGGGTCAAAATCGACGATTGTTTTCAACCACAGTGACAGGAAAATTTAGAAATAGAAAACTGCTTGGCCAAAGGAATTTTCAGACAGTGTGTGTGGTTTTCCTTCAGAAATTACATTCGTTTTAAAACAGAATGTTAAAAGCAAGTGAAAATTTCAAACATTCTTTTATTCAGCGAATGTACAAAGATTTTTCATATGAATATTCTCATCTGAAAATTGATCCGTGTGGCCAGCATAAGGCTTGGTACACACCTATGTAGCTTACTTTTGATCTGTTTCTACACTGATTTTTGCTGTGCGTTAAGTACAGTATAGAGTGCCCCAATAGCAAGGTAAAGTAAACTTCTGCCTTTAGAACCACATGTCCTATGAGGCATTGCTCCTCACACATTCACAAGTTCTCAGGCTCTGACATGTATGGACGGTGTACTGAGCTGTATGTGTGCTGCACTGTATTTCCTGATATGTAAACAAATAATGCATTCTGTATGCAGGCCAACTAATCGGCTGGCTGATTAATCGATTATGAAATAGATTACTATTTTCATAATCGATTAGTTGTTTCAGCCCTATTACTTTTCCTGTTCAGGCTGCACTCCCATGCTGTGTGTGAACCCTGGCTGTACTCCTCCTGCATCTGCTGTGAGATCCTGTATGCAGGGGACTCTGGCCCTCCTTTGGGCTGGAAGCTTCAATCTTTACATATCTAGCCAACATTACAGATGCCGGTATAGGTTGTTGGGAGACCTTAACATCCCCTATACCTGTGTGGTCATTTGAGTCGGTAAGGAGCCGCATTACTCACTTGGGTGCATTTAACTATTGGGAGACTGGATTCTTTTCATCAATTCTTGGATCAGCTTTCTCATTACGCTAATGGACTTTTTTTCTTTTTATTTGCACTGTGTGTGATGGGACTTTTCATACATCTGTTTTTTTCATTTATTGTGATCAATATCACTTGAATAGTATTTGGCATTTAATATGATTATTTTCACTAATTTTACACTTGAATGTTTTGGTAAACTAATATATCACTACTTTGTGGCACTGTTTCATGATACATTGCGCTTTATGTATATTCTTATGTATCTTTTATAATTGCTTTCGTTTTTCTTCTTGTAGTTTTCCTTTGTGATTTTTCACATTAATGCTCAATTTATTTAGCGCTGCATCGTTTTTTAATTTTTTTTTATTATCAGCCCTATTACTGTTATCTCCAAGCCAGGGAAAGACGCAGGCGAAGTTGGTAATTACCATCTGATTTCACTTATCAATAACTATCTAAAGATTATGACAAAAGCCCTAGCAACCAGACTAGCGAGCTTCATAGCAACATACATCCACAAGGACCAGGTGGGCCTCATCCCAGGGAGACAAGAACCAGAACAGATCAGTTGACATTATCTCATGGCTCAACTTCCAATGGGACGGTGGTCCTCCCTAAAAAAAGTTTCCTCTTCTCGATGGATTTACAAAAGGCGTTCGACTGTCTCGTGGACATATATCTTTGATATCTTGGAGAGATGTGGATTCGGCCCAAACGTCTTAGGTATTATCCACTCTATTAATTACCCAGTGCCCAAGTGCGTCTAACTAGGCAGATACTCAACCCTTTGCTATCAGGAAAGGGACCAGACAAGGGTGTCCACTCTCCCCTTTGGCTATCCCAATAAGAACGCTGATAACGAAAGGAGTGCTCTGTGGTGTGCAGGAGCACAAACGCGTGTCGTTTGCAGACGATCTGCTTCTATTTCTTACTTCCCCCTGAACGTCTACCCCTAATCTCTTCAGACTGCTTTGGGAGTTTGGATTGGTATCGGGTTTGAAAGTTAATGTAACCAAATCAGTAGCCTTGAATGTTTCAGTCCCCCCAGAATTGGTCACGCAACTGCACTATAAAACTTTGCTTTTACCTGGGCCTCTGACTCAATACCATATCTGGGTATCAGACTCACTCAAATGAGCAGGCTCTACCAGGGAAATTATCCCCCTATGTTCCGTAAATGTAGCGAGGACTTAGCGGGGTGGTCAAAGTGTGGTCTATCCTGGCTGCTTAATGCAGTCAAAATGACACTTCTCCCGTGCATGTTGTATCTATTCAGGTCCCTCCCGATACCCAATAGGAAGAATCTCCTGCTCGGATTTCAAATCGCAAATACTGCATTTCATATGGGGGAAAAAAAAAAAAAAGGTTATAGGTGTGTTAGAGGGGTACTTTACCAGGTGAAATAACAGGAGGGCTTGGGCCTCCCTAACACCTATGGTGGTATTACCAGGCAGCCCAACTAACCCAAATCTCAATAATATATCCAAGGGGACTTTAACTAGATTGAGTCTCCATGGAAAAAGAGAAGCAGTACCCTTGAACACGCTGGATTACCTCCTGTGGAGTAACTCCAAATCTAGTCCACCCATTATGTCCCCTACTCTCTCATTCAGTAACACTTTGTGACACTACACAAACTACCCCCTTTGATCTCTCCCATGCGTCCTTTGTCACATCTTCCACAACCCTTCCTTTCCCCCTGGCATGAATATCCAAGTGTTCCGCTGGTGGCTAAAGGCATGTTTCACACTGGACAATTCTTTACTGTGACAGGACCCATCACACGGGGATACTGCACAAATAAACTATAAATGCCCGACTCAGATACTTTCATTCTCCCAAATCAGGCACTTGCTAGACTATCTGGTCTGCCAAGACCGAGCCTCTTAAAACCACCGCCTACGAACAATGGTGCACCAACATCACGGACCAGAAGGGGGTGGGGGTGTGTCTCGTTGATCTATTCCTCCTTTGCATACAAGGACAATATTCCATTCTACACCCTGGCCTGGGAGACAGACACGGAGCACTCGTGGGACCAAAATCTATGGTCTCAAGTCTTCCAACATTCCGATAAAGGTATTTTTAATATCCAATTAAGGCAAATGTTACGCTGTTAACTAGATGGTGTTATGTCCCAGCCAGATTGTCAAGGATCTACCCAGAGGCCTCTAGCCTGTGTTTTAGAAGATACAATCTGGAAGGCACAATGTTTCATATCTGGAGAACTTGCCGCCAAATAAGGTCATACTGGAAAACAAGGTCTTTTAGATGCTGAGGAAAGCGACAGGAATTACAATCCCTCAGTACCCCACCATAGCCCTCCTGAACTGCAAATTCCCACAGGTATCCAAACACATGCAAGCACTGACTTTTTTCATTCTCCGGGGAGCCAAGATTATGCTCACAGGGGCCTGGAAAAAAACAGCTCTTTTATGGCGGCCAAGAGGAAATATCCTGGATCATGTCGCAAAAATAAATATTTAGTGGCAAAACTCCAAGACAGAATAGAAAAATTTGAAACTATTTGGGAACCTTGGGTATCTTTCAAAAACATCTCCCTCTGCACCACAATTAGTGGCTGGGACACGACACGCTTCTTACCTTCTTTCGTTCTCTGGTTTATATCTTTTGCTCTCTTTCTTATCCATTCACTGGAGAGTTTACCCCTGGAAAGGGGGGGGGGGGCCTCTTCTGCCCCTCTAATGGGAAGCAGAAAACTCACTAAGTTAGTTTGTAAAGAAGGTTTATGAAAAAATACTGTTTTCAAGCTATTGTTTCTGATTGAAGCCCCTAGACCTCAAGCCACTGCGACGGCCCTGTACCAAACAGCAACAGACCACCACAGGGTGTAAGTCGAGAGGGGAGGGCACACTCAGATCCCACGGTGGTGTGCCGGTCTCCCCTCAGGGCAGATATACGTCTCTCTTAGGCCACCCTGATCATCAAAATAATTCAGGGGTCCCTAAAAATCTCGCTTGAGGTTGTAGGGATATACTCAAAGATACAGAACTACTCCCCTCTCACTCAAACTATAACTGTTTTTGTAATTTTCCAAGTTATTTTATATTCTAGATTGGTGACAATGTCAACTGTTTCATTTTTCCATGTCTGTTTTCTCAAAGATCAAAGGCCATGTGTAGGCCGATGGAAAGCTTGTTTTCATATGTTATTATGCCTTCTTTAAAATGCAATAAACATATTGAAAGATAAAAAACCCACTTCGACAACTTAAAAGAAAAAAAAATTAGTGGTAACGACAAGTGCCATGGCTCAGCTCACACTAAACCTGAATTAGAACAGGGACGAAACTCTGGTCACCTGGTAAAATTACTTTATTTGTTGAACTTTTTTTTATACATGCTTACACTGCCCTGTTAGTTGAAGCTATAGAAAGGTTATATGTTTAAATAAGGTCTTTTTTTAAAATTGAAATCCACCTATGAATGGGACATGACACACGAGTGCCGCATTTCATACTTCGCATGATCAGAATGCTTTCCTGATCTTCTAAAGAGTGCATCTCTATCTAGAGGCATCACCTACTCATTTTCTAAATGGATTAGCAATTTTCAAAAGGTCCATAAGCAGAATGCATATCTGGTGCATCAGCTCACCATATACATAATGATCTAACACTATTTAGCACATGAGTGTCCAACTTGCGGCCTTCCAGCTGTTGCAGAACTACAGGTTCCATCATGCCCATGCCTTTGGGAGTCATGCTCGCAACTGTCTGCCTTGCAATGCCTCATGGGACTTTCCTTGAAAAAGTATGAGGACCTACCTAAACTATCCAATCAATTTGTATACAATCAGGCAGGCCCTTGTACTAGATAGCTGTTGGTAGCTTTAAAGAAGATTGTACAAGCAGACTAATGTGTGTGGCCAGCTTTGCGCAGTTTAGGTAAAACCACTGGAAAATGCAAGGTGTACATAGCAGCCTAGCCTGCATCTTGTGTCCTTTGTACAAGAGCAGTGCAACATTTTGCAGAAACACTGACCTGGGAACAAAAGGATATTGATCTATTCGGCGTGGAACAAAACACGAATCAGAATATCAGCTATGCAGATGCGAAAGATTCTGGGAGGCAGGGTTTTGCTTTTGTTTGAAAAATATACAGAACAGGATGTACAATGAACCCATGTTCACCTATTGTATCATTTGTCATATAGGGCTCGAAGATTTGAGAAAAAAAAAAAAAAAAACAAACCTAGTATTCAAACTGAAAGATAGAACCATTTCAAACTATCCAATAATAATTCTAATTCATGCAACGCCTTGCAGTAATGCACCTCCAATCTGGCAAGCTAAAATGTGTCTCATCGCTGCACTAGCTTGGATAACTGCCATACATGCTGTCTGGTACCAACCACCTGGGTGCAATGCAGATTCCGTCTCCAAATGACATCGCTGGTTGCTATGGAAATAGGTGAGGTAACACTTTTCAGCTGAACTGTGTGAGGGCAGAGAAGGACATAGTTTTGCATACAAGTCATCTGTGTAGACAACTTTCAGCATAGAAAACTCATTGTCCCCTAGCAGTTTCCTTTTTTTTTAATTTTTGTTTCATGTGTGCGCATTTATTATCTTCATGAATGGTGGGGGGGAAGCTTCCATTGATAATCCTCAGCAGAAAAATAGCAAAGGATAGAAATGATATATATCACACACACATAAAATATACATATATACACACACAAAATCTTTTTTGAATGATGGGAGTATGTAAGTGACTTGCACTGTGTATGGTCTCCATGCATTCTCACACACCAACCTCATTTGTGCTTTAACTATGTAAAAGGAATAACTGACTACAAAGAGATGCCATAAAATGTAGACAAATCTGTTGACACAAGTGCATTACCTATGTGATACAACAAAAGGGGCCATGGCACTATGCAAGGACTGATGACCAACCTACATCAATTCATCCTGTTTAAATGTGGAGCCCAGCAGGAAAAATGAAGTACATTACCAATGAGATATACCAAAAGTGCCCATGGCACTACGCAAGGAGTGATGATGGCCACCCTACATCAATTCATCCTGTTTAAATGTAGAGCTAAATCGGGAGAAGGAAAAAAAACCCCAAAAAAGTCTGAAATGCACCTGTAAGCAAGTTTTCCCAGCCATCCATTTAAACAATTGCCTCTTTTCTGATTCCCCTCCCTCCTCCAGACAGTCCAGCCTCTTCTCTGCAATATGACAAATGCAGAATCTTCTGGAAGGGCTGGTACTGCCTCCCACCATTGCTTTGTCTGGGGGGGGGGGGGGGTGTAAGAAAAGATGAGATTGCCTGATATTTCTTCCCCTTTCTGAATGGAAGGGACAGAGAAAAGGAAGATCAGGGCTGGAGATTGGCAGACAGTGGGCTGGCTCTTTAAATGAAGGCGAAGGTAGTAGGGTGTGATCAGTGGCAGCAGCTGATTCCTGGGACAGACAGACATGGTGAGCCTGGGGATGGGGCTGTCAGTGACAGGAGAGGTATGATGACAGTGCAGCCTGATGACAGCACAGTCTGATCCCAGTGCATGAGGCTCCTCCACCTAGTGCCATGGAGCAGACATATCTGCAGTGTACATCTGACCTCCCCCCACCCATGAGGCCACATGCACCCTAGGAAGAGGGGAGCCCTAGGAAAAGGGGGAGCCCTAGGAAAAGGGAGAGCCCTAGGAAGAGAGGAGCCTTATGAGGGTCAGCACTGGCAGTCAGAGGCGGGAGACTCTCCTCCATGTCCCCGGTACGGAGTGCAGTATGAAGCACACTTACCGCCTTCATAGCAGCGGCCATGTCGTCGTATCTCTCGGCTTGTTCGGCCAGTCGGGCTTTCTGCACCAGCTGCTCGCGGTCCACCATCTTGTAGCTCGGAGAGGCGAGTGCTGGCACTGAGGAGAAGGTGTCGGGGAGAAAGAGAGAGAGCTACGCCCTGATGTATAGCTGAGCGCTGCCTGTCTATCCCTGTGTCAGTCAGCTTTCTGCTCCTGCGGCTGAATAACGGTCTCTGCTCTAGCCGGTGACTCCCTGCTGTCTGCGCGTGCCTCCGGGGACCGCCCACCCTACTCGCGCCTCCTATCGTGTGTGGAACCGCCCGGTGGCGTCATCACTCCCCCTCCCTCTTCCTACCTCCGTCTCCCACCCTCCCCTCTCCTGCGCTGATGTCACCAGCCGTAAAAGGCCAGCCGGCGGCTTCCAGCCTTGTGAGAGGCGCACACGGGTTGTTGGGCGGCGGCTAGAGGCGGTATTCTTACTGCAGCCGTGTGCTGGGTGTACCAAGATGGCCGTGACGTAACGTCACTTCCGTTACAAGTTCTGACGGGTCGCCTAATCTGACGAAACAGCGATGGTTGCGCCCCTTTGCAGTGTGGGAATGGTAGTCTTTCCGGACCTGCGGCGTCAACGTCTGTAGAGGGAAACGCCTTGCTGGAAAGACTACATGTCCCAGCGAAGGACGGCTGTGCGCTCTGTCCTCATCATGTAGCACCATGTTACCTCATATAGAGGAGTGTGCATGGAGCGGGCTTGCTACAATAGTAAGTTCTCCTCAGAGCTCTGCACTCCTGTACTGTGGAGGAAGGATACAGCACCAATGTACATGGAATGGTGTCTATCCCATACACATGCCAACAATTATCCCTGCAGAGCCTCCTCACAGAGAACACATACTGCCCTCAGTGTCTTCCTTCTGGAATTGTGTGCTTCTAAAGTCAAAACGTTAATTTTACCTCAATCCATTCTCTACATTAAAGTAGAGCTCCACCCAAAAGGGGCATCTCTGCTTATTTGTATCCCCCCACCCCCACTGCCACTTTTTTTTGGGGGGGGGGGAGTGGGTACCTGGTTTTGACAGGTACCCGCTCCCACTTCCAGGTAAGATCGTCGTAGCAATCTGAGTATTTCCTGCTCCTCCTTCCCCCTGCTGCCTTCTGGGACAAACATAGGTCTCAGAACACAGTGAGATCATTCACAAAGCACAGCATGACTCAAGCATGCGCAGTAGTTTTCCCTTAGTGAAGATGACGGCACCTGCACCCAAGGCTGCCATCAGGGGGGTACAGCCAGTACACCTGTGAGGGGCCCAGACCACAGGTCACAACCCGGGCCATCTTTAATACAAGACAGCTGCCGTCAGAGCAGGCCAGCTGCCAGGATGCAGGGGAGGGTAGAGAGGTGGGGCCCTCTGGGGCCCGCTGTCATGCACTGGGTGGGGTGAGGCCAGGTCAGAGGGCCCCAATGGAGGAGGAGGTCGGGTAGAGGAGACCCCCCCCTCTTTTGTGCATGCAGGTTGGGGCCCGCTGTCACAGGCAGGCTCTGCTCCGGTCAGGTAACAGTGTGCGCCGGGGTGGGTGAGGCCAGTTGGCGCCAGTGGAGGGCTCCATGGAGGAGGAGGTCAGGGTGGAGAAGCCCTCCCCTTTCTTGCACCTGCCGCTGGAGATCCTGATGAAGATGGGTCACAGGCTCTGCTACCCCTCCTGGCACTGCTGGATGGGTGAGAGCTGGGAGGACTGGTGCTTCCCTAGGTGTGTGTGACACTGCCTCCCACCTGTGCTGCTGCCCCCCACCTGTGACACTGCCTCCCACCTGTGCTGCTGCCCCCCACCTGTGACACTGCCTCCCACCTGTCGTGCTGCCTCCCACCTGTCCCGCTGCCCCCCCACCTGTGACACTGCCTCCCACCTGTCCCACTGCCCCCCCACCTGTGACACTGCCTCCCACCTGTCCCGCTGCCCCCCCACCTGTCCCGGTTCCCCCCCACCTGTGACACTGCCTCATACCTGTCCCGGTTCCCCCCCACCTGTGACACTGCCTCATACCTGTCCCGCTGCCCCCCACCTGTCCTGCTGCCCCCCACCTGTCCCGCTGCCCCCCCCCACCTGTGACACTGCCCCCCACCTGTGACACTGCCTCCCACCTGAAAAATTATTATAAGTAGGGGATTGGTGCTGTCCAACTGTACTGATAATTATAGATGAAACTTATAAGTGAGAAAGTGTTTGCTCAAACATATATATCCCAAGTATTCGTGTCAAAAAATTTAAATATTGTTTGTGCATATAGCAACAAGTGTGAAAAAACTGAAGTGTATCACCTGTGCTGCTGCCCCCCACCTGTGACACTGCCTCCCACCTGTGCTGCTGCCCCCCACCTGTGACACTGCCTCCCACCTGTCATGCTGCCTCCCACCTGTCCCGCTGCCCCCCCACCTGTGACACTGCCTCCCACCTGTCCCTCTGCCCCCCACCTGTGACACTGCCTCCCACCTGTCCTGCTGCGCCCCCACCTGTGACACTGCCTCCCACCTGTCCAGCTGCCCCCCAGTTGTGACACTGCTTCCCACCTGTCCCGCTGCCCCCCACCTGTGACACTGCCTTCCACCTGTCCTGCTGCCCCCTCCTGTGACATTGCCTCCCACCTGTCCTGCTGCCCCCCACATGTGACACTGCCTCCCACCTGTCCCGCTGTCCCCCACCTGTGACACTGACTCCCACCTGCTCCACTGTCCCCTACCTGTGACATTGCCTCTAATCTGTGATACTACCCCCCCACACACTTTTCCTGCTGCCTCCACCTGTCCCGCTGCCCCTCTCCCATGACACTTCCCCCTCCAGTTCCACTGCCCCCTCCTGTTTCGCTGCCCCCCCCCAATTTATCAAGCTGTCCCCTCCTGTCACGCTGCTCTTCTCCTGTGCACACGTCCCACTTGCCCCTCCTAACCCACTGCCCCCACCTGTCTCCCTACTCCCTTCCTGTCCCACTTCCCCCTACTGTGTAGGAGGAGGAGGAAATGTGATGGAGGAGATGGGACTGGAAGAGGAGGAGGACATGGGATGGAGGACATTTGACTGGAGGAGGAGGACATGGGAGGGAGGAGATGGAACTGGAGGAGGAGGACATGGGATTGCAGGAGGACAAAGAGGACATTTGATAGAGAACATGGGATGGAGATTCGATAGGACAGCCAGTGGGCGGGCCCTGGGGAATAAATGTAAAGGTTATATCCGTGCTAGGAACTAATGTTTATAAGTAGCTGTGCACTATAACCCAGACACCAGGCACAGATAATATATGTAAAAAAAGTGCAGCGCCAAACAATAAAGTGCATTTGTGCGAATACAGACAAATATCAAAATATACGAATGTGCAGATAATCAACCATGTATAAACAGGGCTGGACTGGGACAAAAATTTGTTGGCCCTGGACTTCATCCACTTTACTCCAAACACCTGGTGTTGGTGCTTCAATCTTCTCGGCACCATGGTTGATATGGTGTCAGGTTGATTGAAGCGCATTATTTCTATTAATACATTGTAATATAACATGAAATACCGTATGTATCGGCGTATAACACGCGCCGGCGTATAACACGCACCCAAGTTAAGGAGGGAATTTTAAGGAAAAAAACTTTTAGGAGTAAAGTTTAAGGAAGAAAAACTTACATTAAAATGCCCATCAATGCAGCGTTATCGGTGTCCATCTGCAGCCTTGTCAGTGTCAGTGCAGCCTTGCCCCAGTGTCCATTGCAGCCTTGTCAGTGCAGCCTTGTCAGTGCAGCTTTGCCCCAGTGCAGAATTGTCAGTGCAGCCTTGCTCCAGTGTCCATTGCAGCCTTGTCAGTGCAGCTTTGCCCCAGTGCAGCCATGTCAGTGCAGCCATGTCAGTGCAGCCATGTCAGTGCAGCTTTTCTCCAGTGCAGCCTTGCCCCCGTGCAGCTTTGCCCCCATGCAGCCTTGCCCCAGTGCAGCCTTGCCCCAGTGCAGCTTTGCCCCCATGCAGCCTTGCCCCAGTGCAGCCTTGCCCCCCCCGTGCAGCCTTGCCCCCGTGCAGCTTTGTGGGATCGCCGTGATCCCTGCCGTCATACACAGCCCTGTGTAAATTTAAATATTGCGCCGAGACTGCAGGGACTCGGCGGAGCGCTGATACACATAGCCGAGAGTCCTCGGGTTTTCTCGGCGCCGCTTACAGTCCCGCCCAGTTCCGCCCTATGGGCGGGACTGTAAGCGGCGCCGAGAAAACCCGAGGACTCTCGGCTATGTGTAGCTCCGCTCCGCCGAGTCCCTGCAGTCTCGGCGCCATATTTGAATTTCCACACGGCTGTGTATGTCGACGGCGATCGCGGCAATTGCCGCGATCGCTCCGATCACACACAATTGGGGGGGATCGGCCTATAACACGCACCCACGATTTTACCCTGATTTTCAGGGGAAAAAAGTGCGTGTTATATGCCGATAAATACGGTAGTTAAACTCACCATAATGCAGAATCAGTGAGAGCACACTCTCCTGGAGGTAAACTCTCCTGGAGGTAGGTGTAATAGTGTCAAAGTCAACAATCAAGAAAAGACTTCACCAGAGTGAATACAGAGGGTTCACCACAAGATGTAAACCATTGGTGAGCCTCAAAAACAGGAAGGCCAGATTAGAGTTTGCCCAACAACATCTAAAAAAGCCTCCACAGTTCTGGAACAACATCCTATGGACAGATGAGACCAAGATCAACTTGTACCAGAGTGATGGCAAGAGAAGAGTATGGAGAAGGAAAGGAACTGCTCATGATCCAAAGCATACCACCTCATCAGTGAAGCATGGTGGTGGTAGTGTCATGGCGTGGGCATGTATGGCTGCCAATGGAACTGGTTCTCTTGTATTTATTGATGATGTGACTGCTGACAAAAGCAAGCGGATGAATTCTGAAGTGTTTCGGGCAATATTATCTGCTCATATTCAGCAAAATGCTTCATAACTCATTGGATGGCGCTTCACAGTGCAGATAGTCAATTACCCGAAGCATACTGCGAAAGCAACCAAAGAGTTTTTTAAGGGAAAGAAGTGGAATGCTATGCAATGGCCAAGTCAATCACCTGACCTGAATCTGATTGAGCATGCATTTCACTTGCTGAAGACAAAGCTGAAGGGAAAATGCCCCAAGAACAAGCAGGAACTGAAGACAGTTGCAGTAGAGACCTGGCAGAGCATCACCAGGGATGAAACCCACCGTCTGGTGCTGTCTATGAATCTGATTGAGCATGCATTTCACTTGCTGAAGACAAAGCTAAAGGGAAAATGCCCCAAGAACAAGCAGGAACTGAAGACAGTTGCCTTAGAGACCTGGCAGAGCATCACCAGGGATGAAACCCAGCGTCTGGTGATGTCTATTCCTTCCAGACTTCAGGCTGTAATTGACTGCAAAGGATTTGCAACCAAGTATTAAAAAGTGAAAGTTTGATGGATGATTGTTAATCTGTTCCATTACTTTTGGTCCCCTAAAAAGTGGGAGGCACATATACAAACTGTTGTAATTCCTACACCGTTCAGCTGATTTGGATGTAAACACCTTCAAATTAAATCTGAAAGTCTGCAGTTAAAGCACATCTTGTTTGTTTCATTTCAAATCAATTGTGGTGGTGTATAGAGCCAAACAGATTAGAATTGTGTCGATGTCCCAATATTTATGGACCTGACTGTAAATGTGAATAAAGTTTGAAGACACATATGCTAAATTACATCACGTGAATAAAGTGCAATTGTGCAAATTAAAATGTCATATAAAGCTGGATTCCATCAAGGAAAGTCTCATCGAAGAAGAGAGTGTTTGGAAATGACGATCATACACCTGAAGGCGTGACATCTATCACCAAAACAAAAATGGAGGCTTACCGGAAAGCCAGCGACCCCTCTTACTCAGAGAGGTCACACAGTGCTTGGTTGGATCTCTGATCCACTGAGAAAGAAGTCTGGACGTTCCCCTCCTATGGGCGTGGATGGTATACACCGGGAGGTTCACAGCCACTCAGGATGCAAGACGAGTGTAGGAAGCCTCAATATCAGAATGTTTAGGAAACAAAAGGACTCCACATAGTGTGATACTGTCTCAACATCCGGTTTATTAACCACTTAAGGACCGCCTCACGCCAATATACGTCGGCAAGGCGGCACGGGCAGGCAAAATCACGTAAATGTACGTGATCTGCCTCCTGCGGGTGGGGGGTCCGATCGGACCCCCCCCCGATGCCCGAGGCGGTCCTATTTTGTCCCCCGGCGATCGGAGGTGAGGGGGAGGCCATCCGTTCGCGGCCCCCCCCTCACGATCGCCGCTGGCCAATCAGAACATTCCTTTGCTGCTGTATGCTAAACAGCAGCAAAGGAAATGATGTCATCTCGGCTCGGTATTTTCCGTTCCGGCGCCGAGGAGAGAAGACATCACTGTGAGTGTAAAACACAAACACACACAGTAGAACATGCCAGGCACACAAAACACCCCTGATCCCCCCCCGATCGCCCCCCCAATCACCCCTCCCCCCCCCCCCTGTCACACTGACACCATGCAGGTTTTTTTTTTTTTCTGATTACTGCATGGTGTCAGTTTGTGACAGTTACTGTGTTAGGGCAGTTAGTGTTAGCCCCCTTTAGGTCTAGGGTACCCCCCTAACCCCCCCTAATAAAGTTTTAACCCCTTGATCACCCCCTGTCGCCAGTGTTGCTAAGCAATAATTTTTCTGATTGCTGTATTAGTGTCACTGGTGACGCTAGTTAGGGAAGTAAATATTTAGGTTCGCCGTCAGCGTTTTATAGCGACAGGGACCCCCATATACTATCTAATAAATGTTTTAACCCCTTGATTGCCCCTAGTTAACCCTTTCACCACTGATCACTGTATAACTATTACGGGTGACGCTGGTTAGTTCGTTTATTTCTTATAGTGTCAGGGCACCCGCCGTTTATTACCGAATAAAGATTTAGCCCCCTGATCACCCGTCGGTGATATGCGTCGCCCCAGGCAGCGTCAGATTAGCGCCAGTAGCGCTAACACCCACGCACGCAGCATACGCCTACCTTAGTGGTATAGTATCTGAACAGATCAATATCTGATCCGATCAGATCTATACTAGCGTCCCCAGCAGTTTAGGGTTCCCAAAAACGCAGTGTTAGCGGGATCAGCTCAGATACCTGCTAGCACCTGCGTTTTGCCCCTCCGCCCGGCCCAGCCCAGCCCACCCAAGGGCAGTATCGATCGATCACTGTCACTTACAAAACACTAAACGCATAACTGCAGCGTTCAGCGTTCGCAGAGTCAGGCCTGATCCCTGCGATCGCTAACAGTTTATTTGGTAGCATTTTGGTGAACTGGCAAGCACCAGCCCCAGGCAGCGTCAGGTTAGTGCCAGTAGCGCTAACACCCACGCACGCACCGTACACCTCCCTTAGTGGTATAGTACCTGATCGGATCAATATCTGATCCGATCAGATCTATACTAGCGTCCCCAGCAGTTTAGGGTTCCCAAAAACGCAGTGTTAGTGGGATCAGCCCAGATACCTGCTAGCACCTGCGTTTTGCCCCTCCGCCCGGCCCAGCCCACCCAAGTGCAGTATCGATCGATCACTGTCACTTACAAAACACTAAACACATAACTGCAGCGTTCGCAGAGTCAGGCCTGATCCCTGCGATCGCTAACAGTTTTTTTGGTAGCATTTCGGTGAACTGGCAAGCACCAGCCCCAGGCAGCGTCAGGTTAGCGCCAGTACCGCTAACACCCACGCACACACCGTACACCTCCCTTAGTGGTATAGTATCTGATCGGATCAATATCTGATCCGATCAGATCTATACTAGCGTCCCCAGCAGTTTAGGGTTCCCAAAAACGCAGTGTTAGCGGGATCAGCCCAGATACCTGCTAGCACCTGCGTTTTGCCCCTCCGCCCGGCCCAGCCCAGCCCACCTAAGTGCAGTATCGATCGATCACTGTCACTTACAAAACACTAAACGCATAACTGCAGCGTTCGCAGAGTCAGGCCTGATCCCTGCGATCGCTAACAGTTTTTTTGGTAGCGTTTTGGTGAACTGGCAAGCACCAGCGGCCTAGTACACCCCGGTCGTAGTCAAACCAGCACTGCAGTAACACTTGGTGAAGTGGCGAGTCCCATAAGTGCAGTTCAAGCTGGTGAGGTGGCAAGCACAAGTAGTGTCCCGCTGCCACCAAGAAGAAGACAAACACAGGCCCGTGGTGCCCATAGTGCCCTTCCTGCTGCATTTGCCAATCCTAATTGGGAACCCACCACTTCTGCAGTGCCCGTACTTCCCCCATTCACATCCCCAACCAAATGCAGTCGGCTGCATGAGAGGCATTTTCTTTATGTCCTCCCGAGTACCCCTACCCAAGGAACCCCCCCAAAAAAGATGTCGTGTCTGCAGCAAGCGCAGATATAGGCATGACACCCGCTATTATTGTCCCTCCTGTCCTGACAATCCTGGTTTTTTCATTGGTGAATGTTTTGAACGCTACCATTCACTAGTTGAGTATTAGCGTAGGGTACAGCATTGCACAAACTAGGCACACTTTCACAGGGTCTCCCAAGATGCCATCGCATTTTGAGAGACCCAAACCTGGAACCGGTTACAGTTATAAAAGTTAGTTACAAAAAAAGTGTAAAAAAAAAAATATATATATAAAATAAAATAAAATAGTCGTCGTTTTATTGTTCTCTCTCTCTCTCTATTCTCTCTCTCTATTGTTCTGCTCTTTTTTACTGTATTCTATTCTGCAATGTTTTATTGTTTTTATGTTTTATCACGGTTGTTTTTCAGTTATGCAATTTTTTATACTTTACTGTTTACTGTGTTTTATTGTTAACCATTTTTTTGTCTTCAGGTACGCCATTCACGACTTTGAGTGGTTATACCAGAATGATGCCTGAAGGTTTAGGTATCATCTTGGTATCATTCTTTTCAGCCAGCGGTCGGCTTTCATGTAAAAGCAATCCTAGCAGCCAATTAGCCTCTAGACTGCTTTTACAAGCCATGGGAGGGAATGCCCCCCCCCCACCGTCTTCCGTGTTTTTCTCTGGCTCTCCTGTCTCAACAGGGAACCTGAGAATGCAGCCGGTGATTCAGCCAGCTGACCATAGAGCTGATCAGAGACCAGAGTGGCTCCAAACATCTCTATGGTCTAAGAAACCGGAAGCGACGAGCATTTCATGACTTAGATTGTAAACAGCGACATTGGGAAATTGGGAAAGCATTTTATCACACCGATCTTGGTATGGTCAGATGCTTTGAGGGCAGAGGAGAGATCTAGGGTCTAATAGACCCCAATTTTTTCAAAAAATAGTACCTGTCACTACCTATTGCTATCATAGGGGATATTTACATTCCCTGAGATAACAATAAAAATGATTTTAAAAAAATGAAAGGAACAGCTTAAAAATAAGATAAAAAAGCAAAAAAAGAATAAAGAAAAAAAAAAAAGCACCCCTGTCCCCCCCT
This sequence comes from Lithobates clamitans, assembly GCA_037952925.1. NCBI lineage: Eukaryota > Metazoa > Chordata > Amphibia > Anura > Ranidae > Lithobates > Lithobates clamitans. The sequence goes on along the minus strand of JBBGZY010000251.1, from coordinate 13,669,954 downwards.
GCTCTATCTAGCGCTAAGGCGAACGCAAGCGGCGGTCTGTCGTCAAACGTAAACAGCAATTGTACCATGCATGTGAGGTATCACCGCGAAGGTCAGATCGAGGGCAGTAATTTTAGCAGTAGACCTCCTCTGTAAATCTAAAGTGGTAACCTGTAAAGGCTTTTAAAGGCTTTAAAAAATGTATTTATTTTGATGCCACTGCACGTTTGTGCGCAATTGTAAAGCATGTCATGTTTGGTATCCATGTACTCGGCCTAAGATCATCTTTTTTATTTCATCAAACATTTGGGCAATATAGTGTGTTTTAGTGCATTAAAATTTAAAAAAGTGTGTTTTTTCCCCAAAAAATGCGTTTGAAAAATCGCTGCGCAAATACTGTGTGAAAAAAAACCGAAACACCCACCATTTTAATCTGTAGGGTTTGCTTTAAAAAAAAATATATAATGTTTGGGGGTTTAAAGTAATTTTCTTGCAAAAAAAAAAGAATTTTTTCATGTAAACAAAAAGTGTCAGAAAGGGCTTTGTCTTCAAGTGGTTAGAAGAGTGGGTGATGTGTGACATAAGCTTCTAAATGTTGTGCATAAAATGCCAGGACAGTTCAAACCCCCCCCCCCCAAATGACCCCATTTTGGAAAGTAGACACCCCAAGCTATTTGCTGAGAGGCATGTCGAGTCCATGGAATATTTTATATTGTGACACAAGTTGCGGGAAAGAGACAAAATTTTTTTTTTTTTTTTTTTGCACAAAGTTGTCACTAAATGATATATTGCTCAAACATGCCATGGCAAATTACACCCCAAAATATATTCTGCTGCTTCTCCTGAGTACGGGGATACCACATGTGTGAGACTTTTTGGGAGCCTAGCCGCGTACGGGACCCTGAAAACCAAGCACCGCCTTCAGGCTTCCTAAGGGCGTAAATTTTTGATTTCACTCTTCACTGCCTATCACAGTTTCGGAGGCCATAGAATGCCCAGGTGGCACAAAACCCCCCAAATGACCCCATTTTGAAAAGTAGACACCCCAAGCTATTTGCTGAGAGGTATAGTGAGTATTTTGCAGACCTCACTTTTTGTCACAAAGTTTTGAAAATTGAAAAAAGAAAAAAAAAAGATTTTTCTTGTCTTTCTTCATTTTCAAAAACAAATGAGAGCTGCAAAATACTCACCATGCCTCTCAGCAAATAGCTTGGGGTGTCTACTTTCCAAAATGGGGTCATTTGGGGGGGTTTTTGTGCCACCTGGGCATTCCATGGCCTCCGAAACTGTGATAGGCAGTGAAGAGTGAAATCAAAAATTTTACACCCTTAGAAATCCTGAAGGCGGTGGTTGGTTTTCGGGGCCCCGTACGCGGCTAGGCTCCCAAAAAGTCCCACACATGTGGTATCCCCATACTCAGGAGAAGCAGCTAAATGTATTTTGGGGTGCAATTCCACATATGCCCATGGCCTGTGTGAGCAATATATCATTTAGCGCCAACTTTGTGCAAAAAAAAAAAATTAAAAAAAAATGTGTCACTTTCCAGCAACTTGTGTCAAAATATAAAATATTCCATGGACTCAACATGCCTCTCAGCAAATAGCTTGGGGTGTCTACTTTCCAAAATGGGGTCATTTGGGGGGGTTTGTTTCATCTGGGCATTTTATGGCCTTCAAAACTGTGATAGGTAGTGAGGAGTGAAATCAAAAATTTACGCCCTTAGAAATCCTGAAGGCGGTGATTGGTTTTCGGGGCCCCGTACTAGGCTCCCAAAAAGTCCCACACATGTGGTATCCCCATACTCAGGAGAAGCAGCTGAACGTATTTTGGGGTGCAATTCCACATAGGCCCATGGCCTGTGTGAGCAATATATCATTTAGTGCCAACTTTGTGCAAAAAAAAAAAAAAAAATTAAAAAAAAATGTGTCACTTTCCAGCAACTTGTGTCAAAATATAAAATATTCCATGGACTCAACATGCCTCTCAGCAAATAGCTTGGGGTGTCTACTTTCCAAAATGGGGTCATTTGGGGGGGTTTGTGTCATCTGGGCATTTTATGGCCTTCAAAACTGTGATAGGTAGTGAGGAGTGAAATCAAAAATTTACGCCCTTAGAAATCCTGAAGGCGGTGATTGGTTTTCGGGGCCCCGTACTAGGCTCCCAAAAAGTCCCACACATGTGGTATCCCCATACTCAGGAGAAGCAGCTGAATGTATTTTGGGGTGCAATTCCACATAGGCCCATGGCCTGTGTGAGCAATATATCATTTAGTGACAACTTTTTGTAAATATTTTTTTTTTTTTGTCATTATTCAATCACTTGGGACAAAAAAAAAAAATATTGAATGGGTTCAACATGCCTCTCAGCAATTTCCTTGGGGTGTCTACTTTCCAAAATGGGGTCATTGGGGGGGGGGTTGTACTGCCTTGCCATTTTAGCACCTCAAGAAATGACATAGGCAGTCATAAACTAAAAGCTGTGTAAATTCCAGAAAATGTACCCTAGTTTGTAGACGCTATAACTTTTGCGCAAACCAATAAATATACGCTTATTGACATTTTTTTTTACCAAAGACATGTGGCCGAATACATTTTGGCCTAAATGTATGACTAAAATTGAGTTTATTGGATTTTTTTTATAACAAAAAGTATAAAATATCATTTTTTTCAAAATTTTCGGTCTTTTTCCGTTTATAGCGCAAAAAATAAAAACCGCAGAGGTGATCAAATACCATCAAAAGAAAGCTCTATTTGTGGGAAGAAAAGGACGCAAATTTCGTTTGGGTACAGCATTGCATGACCGCGCAATTAGCAGTTAAAGCGACGCAGTGCCAAATTGGAAAAAGACCTCTGGTCCTTAGGCAGCATAATGGTCCGGGGCTGAAGTGGTTAAGCAGTACACTTACATAAAAGTCCAAGCTATGATCTTGTCACAATCAACAGATCAAACAGATAAAATCCTTGTGAGTTTCAAGCAGCGATCGCGCAAGTGCAGCAGCATGTGTACGTAGCTATCCTGACGATCGTTTCATCATAAATGACATCAGGGGACCTTGGGGAATGTTGGCGGTCAGCCCCAGGCCTAAAGCTGTGTAAGGGGCCCCACAATTTCTGATGTCTGCCCTGCCTGCACCCAAAGCCGAATGACGAATCGGCTCAGAGTGCTGATATTGCTGGATCCCTGGATAGGTAAGTGTCCTTATATCAAAAGTCAGTGGCTACAGTATTTGTAGCTGCTGACTTTTCATTTTTTTTTTTTTGCCCTGACTGAAGCTTCTCTTGGCAAACGACCGCCCGCAATGTACTGCAGACGAGTGGCCTCTGTAGCCAAAGCGACAAGTACATTGCTGCCTACTTCCGGGTTTAGGGCGTGCATATGTGTGCCCCAACACCCACATGTGCGCCCTGGTACCCACTGTGATTGAACACAGGGGGAGTCTGTCAGCAAGTCTCAGCCAATGATTCATGTCCAGGACTTGCTGACTTGCTGTCTGTGTACAATCACAGCCCAGAGCTCTGTGTTGGTAAAAAACACAGCTTTGTACACTAGGCACGATCTATCATTTTCTCATCCCTGCTTTGAGGATGAGAAACAGATCTTTAGCTAATAGCAGCACACTTTACACATAGTTAGGCACACATTTAACTCCTCAATTGCCCTAGATGTTGATCCCTTCCCAGCCAGTGGCATTAGTACAGTGACAGTGTATAGTATTATCACTGTTCACTATTAGTGATGTCAGTGGCAGTTAGTCAGTCCCCCCCTCGTAATCAATATACACTTATTGGGATTTTTGTTTCTCAAAAACATGTAACAGAATACATTTTGGCTAAAAATTTATGAAGAAATTAGATTTTAAAAAAATTGTTTAAAAAGTTTTATGGCAGAAAGTGACAAATGTTTTTTTTTTCAAAATGTTCTGTCTTGTTTCATTTACAGTAAAACCTTGGATTTGGAGTAACTTGGTCTGAGAGCGTTTTGGAAGACAAACATTTTTTTTTTAAATAAATTTTGACTTGATAAACAAGCGAAGTCTTGATATACAAGTAGCGTCATGTCATAACAGTATAAAAGAGAGGCGCCTCTAATGCCGCGTACACATGATCGGAAATTCCGACCGTGTGTGGGCTCCTTCGAACATTTTTTTTCCGAATTTCTGACAACAAAAATTTGAGAGCTGGTTCTCAAATTTTCCGACAACAAAATCCGTTCTCGTAAATTCCGAGCATGTGTAGACAATTCCGACGCACAAAATTCCACGCATGCTCTGAATTAAGTACAAGACAGAAGCGCTCGGTCTGGTAAAACTAGCATTCGTAATAGAGATAGCACATTTGTCACGCTGAAAATTTTTTAATCTTTTCTCACAAACTGATTTCTTTATTATTTCTTGTGATCTCCTGAAAAATATTTGTTAATTTTTTTCATCAGATCTCCATAATAATGTTTAGAATTTATTTTTATAGTGATCTTTTTTTCTTTATTTTTTTATGAAGATCTCCATTTTTTTTATGAAGATCTCCTTTTTTTAATTTTTTTTTTATAGTGATCTACTTTTTTTTTTCAACAAGATCTCCTGTTTTTTTTATATATATTTTTTTCTACTGATCTCCATAATATTTTTTGTCGTTTTGTGTGTCAAGCTACCACAACACCATTAATAACTTGTATTTTATTAACCTCAAGGAGGTTGTTTGGTGTTGTGTCCCTTGTTAATTTGACATAGTATTTTTGAAATGTACCTGCCTACTCACAAACAAAACTGTCCTTTTTGAAGTAAAACACATAGGCAAGTATTTGTGAAAAAAAAAATAGCAATTTATTATGGGTCATAACCAAATAAAGAGGAAGGCAATACTGGCTAAACTGGTGAAATTGGCGAAGTCTTTGTACCCCAGGGCACACATCAAGTATTTTACAGCCAAAATTGGTAGCATGAGGAGTCCATATAATAGTGAGCACAATCCGGTCCGAGAAATCAGGAACAGCAGCAGATGACATATATGTCCCCAGGCTGTGGTCTTACAACAGCCTGCGTCTTTTGTCAGACCAGACCGAACCCAGGCCATCACTTTCTTGTCTTCCTTTCATGCTTGCTTCCAAGCTTGCTTCCAGGCTGTGGCTCTGGTGTTGGAGTTGTGGCAGGAGGTGGAGGAGGAGAAGGACGATGGTCGAACTCACAAACCTGGCTTTGGCTTGTGAGTTTGCCCCTCAACCACTTATTTAGAGCTTGTAAGACAACTTCCTCACAGAAGAGGCGTTGGCCCTCCTCCATTTCCTGAATTTTGCAGGCTGCCATGCAGGCATAGTACTCTTGAAGACTGGGGGGGTTCTGAGGGCCTCAGTAGCCTGCCGAAATAGCCCAAGTGCTGCCTCCTCCAGGTTACTCCCCTTCCTGGGCTACTGGGCCCAGCCACCTCCTGGCTCTCACTTACCCCCGCCACCTCCTGGCTGCCACTTTCCACAGCCTCCTCCTGGCTGAGGCTTTCCTGTGTATGAAAAAGGGACATAGTATAAAAGACAACATGGGTTGTTGGCCGGCTAATTATCTGCGAGTTGTGCCACATCCTAAAATAAGAATTTGAACAGAACAAGTTCCCCTAGTGGACTTTAAAGGCACATATAAAAGGACATATAGGAGAATGTATAGTAAGTAAATGATAGTTTATTCGTTACAAAAACATCATAAAAAACATCAAGATAGAATACAAATTGGAAGGAATGCGATTCGTGTATATATACACATGTAACTAATGATACCAGTATGCTTGCACCCGACGCGTTTCGGAGTTGTTAGCCTCCTTCTTCATTGGTGGTTGTAAGTTTTAGCAATGGTTTCTATATTAAAAATAGTATATTTAACATAAATATGGTAAGTATATGTACATCTCAGACCGTAAGGACATAAATATAGATTGAATCATTTTGTTTACACTTACATGTATAGTATATGTGTAGATTGGCTACGCATTCCATACAAGTTTAAAAACAAACGTGCTGACACTGTCTGCCATCCATCGTGTTTCCCAATTGTGATATATAAAATAAGCTTGGCATGCCCAGGTTGTTAATATTTCGTATGTGGAAATGAGAGTAGCTGGGTATGGATATCTAGGACAATTTACTTCCTTATAACAGGAAAAAGGCCCATCAAACTAGGGCATTTAGATGTTTGGATCTGGAGTCCCACTGAGGCCGAATGCGGGTCCTGTAAAGTGCGAAGGTATAAAGACGTATAATGACCAACCATGTAGGTATACTTAATAAAAAAGAAAAAGAAAACTTTTAAGTAATGCAGGTGTATCATACCTGATGGGCCTACTGTGGAGAGTTCAAAGGAAAACTACAAAGGATAATGGATGTAAACCGAAGAGGTCTCGGATGACTGAAAAAAATCAACACAGAGGGAGTGTGTGGGAATGGGAGTCTCATTTAGGTGGATATACAGTTTATCTTGACCATTTAAGGTGTACACATAAGAGTGTCTTTTTAAAGATTTTGTATAAAGTAATACAGATTCAGCCAAGTTATCCCTAGTGGGTAGTATTCACATGGGTTGGGAGCTCCTGTATTTAAATCACTGAAAAAAAGGGGGGGGGGAAGGGGGGAGAGAAAGAAGGGGGGAGGGAAAAGGGGGGAGGGAAAAGGGGGGGGAGAAGGAAAAGAACAAAGAGAAAAAAAGGGGGGGGGGAGAGAACACAGGAAAGACCGAGAAAATAAATAAAACATGGAAGACTGAAGGGGAGGAAAGAAGAAAAGCAGAAAGAGAAAGAAAGGAAAAGAGAGGAGAAAGAGAGGAAAAGTCAAAAGAAGAAAGAGAAAGAAAAAAAAAGAGAAAAGCACGGGAAAGGGAGGAGAGGAGGAAAGGGGGAGAAAGGAGAGGGGAGGGGGGGGGGTTTTAGGGGGTAAAGAGGGAGGAAGAAAGGATGGGGGGGGGAGTTTGGAAAGAAAAGGGAGGGGAGGAGAAGGGAAGAGGGAGGAAGGGGGGGGGGAAGAGAGGGAGAGAGGGGGGGAGAAAGAGGAGGACGGAAAAAGGGCGGACATTAGAGTTCCAATGTATTAGGGGCTTGAGATCTTCTAATCACAGCAGTGCAGGTTTAGATTGGTACATATATGTAAGTGTAGTTACAGGTATGATATCAGGATGACTTACTTTATATTTGCAGCAGCTCACACCAACAACGTCCTGCCCGCAGCAAGGGACGTCTGGTGTGAGCTGTGCTAGTGTATTTCAAGCCCTCCCCACCAATCAGCCGTTGGTGTGATGGCCAACAGCTGATTGTAGGTGGTGGAGGAGGGACGGACTCGCGATGAATGGCCCCCCGGGTGGAGTGAGCGCCGCCAGGCACCCACAGCGCATGCGCACGCATATGCGGTGAGGCGTGGCCACGCCCACTACACCCGCCGACACGTCTGGCTTCCCCGGCGGACTGCGCATGCCCGCCGGGGTCGCAAGGTGGAGGACAGTGTAATCGACACTGTAGCCTCACACAGCGCCGCCGTGAGCTGGGATCGCTCAGGCGGCTTTGTGTGCCGGGCCTCAGTGCCCTCCTTTTCAAAATACTACTCTTATTCACTTTGGGATCGGCCCGGCACACTGGGAAGCCACAGTCTGCCATTCCTGAAGGAAACTGTGGAGTCAAACAAGAAAAAAAATTAGTACTTTTGCACATAACATTGCAAGCAGATTAGACACAAACATTCTTGGCCAACATCAGTATAACATCAGTATAACATTTATTTGAAGGAGTATTTAAAGACAAAAATATAAGGTCCACTTATCAGATTCCTCACCACCTCTGATGACCCAGTGTAAAAATTTTAGGGGGGGGGTGTTTTGGACTCTCCACTTATGTTTTACTTTGGCCAGCCCCTCCTTACTTACACTAGTGGCAGCCCACTGGACAGGTAAGAAGTATCATAATACAAAAACATGAATACACACTGTACAAATTGAAGCACTTTTTTACATTCTTGAATTACCTATCAAGATAATAGGAGAATAAAACTTTAAACAGTACCATTTGAAAGTATTCAGGCAGACCCTTTCACTACATGCTTTGGTGAATTCATCCATATATATGACCACAAAAGAGGTAGGTATAGTGTGTATGGGTTTGGCAAAGTCAGCAGATAGAGGATTGGTATCGGTTGACCTGGCGGTTGGGGGGAGGGAGGGTTCCAAATGATTTTGTGACCCCCCAAAAAAGCCTCTGGCACTCTGCATGCATTTAAGGACACAAATAACATTTGTACACATTTTAGGGGGTGTTTAGAGTAAAGCACTACTATGGAGCTGACAAAATACATTGTTAAGTGACTAGGCTAGGTGTGTATGGGCCCAGAATAGCATGCTGGGGAGGTTAGTGAAGGAAAATATGCATGAAGGACAAAAAAGGAACTTTAAAAACTTCCAGCATGAATGAGGATAAAGAAGACATTCACAGCATATTACAATCATGGTAATTAGGGAATGATGAAAGAAATACAATACATTAGCAAATATTAAATACATAGAATGTGATATTAAGGGATAACACTTACCTTAATATAGTCCTTCTGCAGGACCTGAATAATGGCAGAACATGCCTGTCGAGAACTTGATGTCCTGCAGACTTCTCCCCGTCGCCAAGTACCGCAACGTGGCGACTAGCCTCTACTCGGGAGTGATGGCTTGCCGCAAGCAGGTGTCCTGCTTCGTAATATAAGGGGACAGCAAAGCCAACAAATGGTGAAAAACGGGGTCCGTTATCCAGAGATAATTCCTGAAATCATCAGGATTATTCTCACGGATCTCCCGCAACAAAGGCATATGAGAGAATTGGTCACGCTGGAGTAACCAATTCTTCGTCCATGAACTCCTCCCCGCCCTGTTCATGGACTGGGCTTGGGTCAAAGTAAGAACTCCAACACCAAGCCCCTGCACAGCACGAACTCTATGATAAGTACCCGCAACATGGCTTCAAAACGGTCAACTCGTCAGAACGAACTAACAGAACGCACTGAAAATCAGAAAGGCCTGAGAAGAGCGAGCTGGAAATCAGAAATGAGCGGACAAGAACGCACTGAAAATCAAATACGTACTATAAAATACGCACTGAAAAACAGATGCAAACTGACTACACGCACTGAAAACCAGATACGAACCCAGAAGCACAAACTGAAGAGCAGTAACGATCTGAAAAGCACGAGGCTGAAAAGCGCGAATCGTCTCTCACCAAACTTCTACTAACACGAGATTAGCAGAAGGAGCCCAAAGGGTGGCACACTGGCTATTGAACTTCCCTTTTATAGTGCCGTCATACGCATTGTACGTCAGCGCGTTCTTGATAATCGGAATTCCCGACAACATTTGTGTGACCGTGTGTATGCAAGACAAGTTTGAAGAAACAGACAGTCGCTCGTGGGACTTTAAATGAAGTGTCCATGATGATCAAAAGGTAAACAAGATTTACGAGTATAAAAAAGTAACAAAGTTTATTTGAATGGTATCAATATCATCCAATACAAGACATGAGCGTGGGTGACAGATTCATAAGAACAGCAACATAGCATAATAGTCCTCTAAGCATAGCCAAAAGGATATAACATCATAAAGTATTAATAGTATAGATATACATAATACATCTCTAACCCGACGCGTTTCGCGAGCTCTACTCGCTTCTTTAGGAACTGATGTGTATATTTGATGTCTGTAACAACAAGTAAGATATATATTGGAGTGTAGGTTATGATAGGACAAGAGCATGCAGCCAGAACTAATAATCCCATACTTGTCAGACGATTGGCTTCAGAGGCTGATCCCAAGCAAGGGTCAGCGGAGGACATCTCCCCCAGGAGCTGAAGGGACGAGGACCACAGCGTGGAGGACCGAGGCCAGATGCGGGGCAGGCATGGCAAAGAAATGGAAAAGAAAGTGTGGACCCAAATACCACCCATTAATCTTGCAAGGTGTACTCACTGTAATAAGATGTATGAGTATGAGTATGTGTGTAAATCTAAGATAGCCAATATAGCAGTATCCTGAGAGTATAAGATTGTGTACTTAGGTACAAAGCATTCAATGGTGTCTTGCAGAGCATGGGGGGAGATGGTGTGAGGGGAAAGGAAGAGATGTAGAAGAGGAGTGAGAAAGAAGTAAGGAAAGAGGTGAGAAAGTAAAGAAATGTTGCAAATTGAAAAAAAGTAAAAAGTGAAACCGAATAAGGTGGAATGTAATGAAAAAACCCAAGTTTAAAAGGGAGAAAAATTAAAAAGTTGAAAAAAGTATATGGATGAAGGTATGTGAATGTAATGCCCCACGGTGTACATGAGGAGATAGATTAGTGTACTAGTGAGATAATGTATATAGGTATAAAAATATCATAGTAACTACCAGTGTGGTTGAACCTTTCGCCTGTGTATTGAAGGCCTAAATAACCGGACGTTCGCCACAGCCTCCGTCCCTAACGTCATGCATCTGGCGGTCAAGGAGAGGACCCGCAATGCGCCGCCATGACGCGGCGGCACGCAACCGCGATCCCCGCCAAACGCCTGGGTGACACACTGTACCCAGTTGATGGGGACACCGCCGATATGCGGAAGTCTCCTGGGCGCAGAGGCATGACGCTGATGCACTGGTGGCTCCGCCCATCCGATGAACAGAGAGACGGAAACAAAAACTCCCTTTGCAAGACAAGTTTGAGCCAACATTCGTCGGAAATAAATCCAGGATTTTGTTGTCGGAATGTCCGATCGTGTGTACGCGGCATTAAGCCTTGTACACACGAACGGATTTTCCAATGGGAAATGTTGGATGTCAGGCTGTTGGCGGAAAATCCGACCGTGTGTATGCTCCATCGGACATCTGTTGTCGGACTTTCCGCCAACAAATGTTGGCTAGCATATCTTCAAATTTTCCGCCAACAAATGTGTGTTGGCGGATTTTCCGATCGTGTGCATACAAGTCTGTCGGACAAAAGTCCAAAGTACAAACACGCATGCTCGGAAGCAAGGACGAGCCAGAAGCGGTCGGTCTTGTAAACTAGCATTTGTAATGGAGAATTAACATTTGTGATGTGGCAAATTATGAAATCTCCAAATGCAGCGCACAATTCTCTTATTCTTTCACACTTGTGCGACTTCAAAGTCGCGCAATTTTACTGCGATTTTGCAGTGATTTGGGAGCAGTATTACTTTGTACAACTTTTCCACAACTTTGGCATTAACCATTCTCAGCTTGTGCTTACAAAGTCGTACTGAAATCGTGTCTATATTATTCAGGTACGATTTGCATGCTACTTGAGGGTTTAACATTGAGGTCTATGAACATCAACTCGCATGGAAGTTGGACCAAAGTAGTGCAGAGACTACTTTAAAGTTGTTATGACTTAAAGTGGTGCCAATATGAATGGTAGTCATTGAAAATCATGGAGAATGACTTGTAATGCGATTTTGCAGTACAAAATCGTGGGACAAGTCGTATAAGTGTGAAAGGGGACTAAATGGGATAATAATGAAGCTGCTTTGCTGGTGATACTGATGGAGTTATTGCAAAAAAATTTCAAAGGCTTTTTTTTTCTAGTGATATCAAGAATAATATTATTATGTTTTGTTTTTTTTAATTTGTGCAAGATATCACAACACCATTAGTTTATAAGATCAAAGATACATATAGTATAGTTGGTGTCCCTTGTCAATTTACATTGTATTTTTTTTAAATGTAACTGCCTACTCCCAAACTGTTATTTGAAGTAAAACACAAAGCCAAGTATTATTCTCCACAATTTTTTTATTGTGCATTAAAAAAAAAATTAGATATGCTATCTGCCAATAGAACTTAACCAAAAAGTGCATTCTATGCATCCAAAAAAATAGAAAATGTACCAAATCAAATCATTATTCAACCAAAAAAAAAAATGTCAAAGCAATAACTCTCAGGCCAATATTAAATAACATGTTATCCTCTGATTCCGCAACATGTCTGGTTGACGAACGGCCGTTCAGAAACGAACTGAAAAGCACGAAATGAAAAGCGTGAAAAGAAAAGCACGAATCAACACTCACCAAACTTCTACTAACACGAAATTAGCAGAAGAAGCCCAAAGGGTGGCGCTGAAGGGATGTAAAACCATATAGTACATCTAGTACGTCACTACGTTCGTAATTGTTGGCCAACATTTGTGTGACCGCGTGTATGCAAGACAAGTTTGAGCCAACACCCTTCGGACTAAATTCCACGGTTTTGTTGGCGGAAAGTCTGATCATGTGTACGAGGAATTACTCTGCTGTATTGAATTCCCAAGCAGTGTTGTCAGCCCTGCCCAAGTTCTCCCTTGCTGTGCTATAGAACACACCCAGCCCCCCTTTACAGTATAGAGGGGAGGAGAGGGCACATGTTCTTTAGGCCAGAAGGGAGAGCTGGGTAATGCTGACAACACTGCTTGAGATTTCAGAGCAGCAGAGACACTATGTTATCATCTCACTACAGGAAGTTAGGAGCACACTGAATTTATAGCAGGGAAAATGTACTTGTACTGCAGAAATATAATTAATCATTTTTTTATTATTTTTTTTGCCCAAACAATATTCTGTTTCTTATACTGTTATAAAATTTCTGACACATGTATTTCTAGGTAACAATGACAGCTTTTATTACAGATCAGTTGTACAAGATACACTTTTAAATCATATCACTGGATCCTTTTTGCTGTTGTTGCATTTTATTGTCCAAAGTGCAGAAAAGGAAACTGATGAAAGCAGCTTCAGTCACAAATCTGATAAGGGATGAAGAAAGTGATATCACATTTCTCACTGGTTCCAATGGTAGATGTGGGCTAAAAACTGAAGATAAATACTTTTAAAGTTTAACAAACACAACAAGTGTCATAACCAGTGTTAAAAAAAAAACACATTTGTGTCTTACACCTAGGATTGGGAGACCTATAGAAATCAGTCATAAAAGTGATCTGCCTGATTTACTTAGATATATACTTATTCAGTTCCTAAAGTAATATTAAAGGCACAGAGCAGCCCTGATCCTCCTCTTCTCTGTTCCCTCGCCAGTGCTCTTTGCCAAGTGCCTCCAGAGCAAGCAGCTTGCTCTGGGGGGCACCCGAGCAGGCTCGCTCCCAAGCCATAGCTCTGCATGTTCATTCATACAAAGAGCTATGACTCGGCCCCACCCCCTCTCTCTCCTCATTGGCTCACTGGCTGTGATTGACAGCAATGGCTCCCGCTGCTGTCTCAGCCAATGAGGAGGGAGAGTCCCCGGACAGCCGAGGCTCTCATGCATATCGCTGGAGGTAAAAAAACTTGAGCCTTTAGAGCCACCTTAAAGAGGAGTTCCACTGGTTGTTAAGTTTATTAAAATTCAGCAGCTACAAAAAGTGTATCTGCTGACTTTTAATAAACACACACTCATCTATCCCACGGTCCAGCGATGCGGCCGCCCGATGCCGCCTCTCTGTGGTGCCGGCATTGTGAGTGTGAGTGCCCGGCTGTGACAGCTTGCGGCTTCACAGCCGGGCGCACACTGTGCATGCCTGAGTCGCGCTGCGCTCTGTCAGTGGCCAGACAATCTTCTGAGACCTGTGACGTGTCCCAGAAGATTGCAGGGAGGGAGGGGTCGCCTAGGTGACCAGAAGACGGAAGGAGGAAATGGGCCAGGAAGCCCCTCTCAAAATCAGGAACACACTAACCCCCCTCAAAAAATGACATGCCGATTGTGGCATGTCAGGGGGCGAGGATTACTTAAAGCGTAAGTTCCACTTTTGGGTGGAACTCCACTTTAAGGTCTTTATTATGTGCACTTGTCATCTTCTTTGCCAATGGGTTTTGACTTTGTGAAAAAGCCACTCTTTGGAACTAAGCATCATCCATCTACCATCTCCCTTTCCACTAAAACTGCCCTTATTGGTCTATACGTCTGCTTTACCACCATCAGCCTTTTGACTGGATACTGATTACAGCTAAATTTGAGGAATTCAGCCACTTTGTGGGAAGTGAAGGCACACTATGAGTTAAGTCCAAGGAGCTACATGACATCTCCTGGGCTTATCTCTATTATTTATATCTAATGGGTTCATTACTCTGCCAGGATTTACACTCCAGAGGGCTGTGAGAGAAGAGAAAGGTACACAGAGCAGCTATGCCCACTCATACCCTCTGCTGCCAATTCAGAGACACCTTTGTATTTTATGAATGTGTTCAAATAAAAAAGTGCTTATGTGAATGGGCAGGAGGAGGGGAGAGGTGTGTAATAGCAGCTGCAGCGACTCTCCTGTTCAAGATGCAGAGCTCAGAGAGATCAGCATCACTCTCCCTGATCTACAAAGATAGCTTTCTTCCAGGGAGCACTATAAGGGCTTATTACACTTGCTTCAAAACATGGCTTCGGACGCGCTTTGTTAAACCTCTCTGAACGCCAGTCAAAGCTCCTGTCACTAAATATAATGGTTAGCTTACAGTCCTGATTACACCTGCTCTTGCTTGGTACTTCGATCAGGCTTCGGTGGGGCTTTGGTGGAGCTTCAATGGGGCTTTGGTGAGGCTTCGTGGGGTTCGATGAGGCTTCAGTGGGGCCTTGGTGAGGCTTCGTGGGGCTTCGATGAGGCTTCGTGGGGCTTCAGTGGGGCTTCAAGCGAGCTTTGCCATAGACGTCTATGGAGGCTTTGAAGACGCTTTGAAGCACCACTGAAGCTACATGGGTTATCATTTTTGAAGCAAAGCCGAAGCAAAGCAAAGCAAAGCAAAGCAAAAGCAGGTGTAAACAGGACAGTAAGCTAACCATTTTATTTAGTGACAGGAGCTTTGACTAGCGTTCAGAAAGCTTTAGCAAAGCCTGTCCGAAGCCTTGTTGAAGCCTTGTTGAAGCTTTGTTGAAGCCGAAGCAAGTGTAAATGAGCCCTTAAAGTTACACTAAGCATTCATCTATAAATAATGCATGTATATTTCTTGGATGGATTCTTTTCTGTATGAGAACAAGGTCAATGGGATCTAATTGAATTAATACATTGCATACACTTCAAAGTTTTGCTAAAAGATATAGGACACAATTTTGCAGCATAGTGCTTTTTTCATTAAAGTCAACTTTGTCTCTTATTTGCATGCAGGGCAGGGACGAGAGAGGGGCCAAGTGAGCACCTGTCCTGGGCGCCGTGTTGAGGGGGGCGTGCTGGTGACTTAAAATGCACTAATCCCAATGCGTGGGTGCTGTAGCGACCAATGGCTAGAACCGTGTCAAGCCAAAGCAAAAAATGTCACCAGCACACCAAGGATCTCCAGAGTGGGTCCAAAGTCCAAAATCGGTGATCACATCAGCAGATTGCAACATTGCAACATTTCGGAGCCTCGCAGGAATCCCTTCATCAGGCATGTGACAAAGTGTGATACAGGACAAAAATTATTTAAAGAACCATCCACCAATCAGTGAGCAAGAAATGGCCTTGGCGTCAAATGACGTCACATTCCCGCCATCTAAATGGAGCATTAAGATAAAAATATAACAAAAAAACACCTTTTTCATCAAAATAGAAATCAGGAAATACATGAGGTATATACCATTAGCCGCTTGTGCCACTCCTCACTGACAGGAGTCATTCACTCCTGTCACAAAGAACCAGCTGGCAGCTTCTGCTGGAGGAGGGAATTCAGCTCTTTCCTCCCTCCAGCCTGTAGGGGGAGATAGAGAGTCAGCACTGAGGCTGACTGAGAACGCCTCCAGAAATATAATTTCCTGCTGTGTGATTCGCTAACTAATTTTCCCAGAAGTCTGTAACAAATTCAAGTCAGATTTTAGGCACCCCCTGCAATAGGAATTTCAGTTTTGGTGAGATACTCACCAAGAGTGCACCAGGTGATTATAATGAACTCACCCCTCCCATTAGAAATCAGTCTGCAAGGCACATAGTGGAACAAATAGCTTTTTCTTCAGGGCAGAAATAGGTAGGAATCTTCTACAAAGTTTGTTAAAATCATTGTACATTGATCACCCAGAGATGATTTTTTTCTCTCAACACAGTGAAGCTACTCTTGTGCAATAATTGCATGATTATGTTATTAGGCTCCTTCCACACCTGCAGCAGTATTTACTGTCTCCCTGAAAAGCTATCCACAGTGGATCACTTTTCAGAGGACTGTGAAAGGAGGTTTGCAGACATTCAGGAAGCCATACTGCTACCCATCTGAAAGGTGCTTTACTCCTCCAGTTTTGTTTTGTTTTTATGAAAAGATTTTAACTCCCTGGCGGTTTTCCTGAGTGTGGCGTGGGGTTAAATTTCAGCACCATTAGCGGTAACCCCGAGCAACACTCGGGAAAGCATTGCAGGATCCTTGTGCGGTATACTTACCCCCGTTGTGTCCGTGGGCTCTGTCCTGCACCCGATGCCTCTGTGTGCCGGGCTCCGTTCCCTGCGAGCATCGCGACGCACAGGGGCGGAGCCCGGCGGCAAATTTAAAAAAGTGAAAAATCATAATACATACAGTACACTGTAATCTTACAGATTACATTACTGTATGAAATTATTTCACATCCCTTTTGTACCTCAGTGCTTTGTCCAGTGCCCTGCATGCAGTTTTATATGATATACTGTATACTGTTCTTTCTGCCTGGAAACTTGAGATTGTCCATAGCAACCAAAAAGTGTCCCTTTACATCAAAAGTGGTTTTAGATCAGCTAGAAAACAGCGATAGTAAATTAGAACACTTGCAGAATTGAGCGATAGTGATTTGTGGGGAAATTCATTTTATTATTATTATTTTTTATAATTACTGTATTTATTGGCGTATAACACTCACTTTTTCACCCTGCAAATCGGTTTCAAATCGTGTGTGTGTGTTATACGCCGATACTGCAATTTGGGCTGCCTCGGAGAGAACGGGGAGGGGGGCGGGACGAGAGCCGTCAGATTACATACAGCGCGAATCTCCTGTTTACACTGCGGCTTCTGTAATAGGAAGTCCCGTCTTCTGGGCCAGCATTGGACCAGTGTTCTGTCTATCATAGAATCTGGTCCAGGAGGCGGGACTTTGTATTAAAGAGGCCGCCGAGTAGACAGGAGATTCTACCTGTATGTAATCTGATGGCGCTCATCCCGCCCCCCTCCCTGAGATGGGCATTATTTAAGCTGCATTGATGGGCAATTGTGAGGCTGCTGATGGGCATTGATCAAGCTGCATTGATGGGCAATTGTGAGGCTGTGGATGGGCATTGATCAAGCTGCATTAAAGGGCAATTGTGAAGCTGCAGATGGGCATTGATCAAGCTGCATTGATGGGCAATTTTGAGGCTGCAGATGGACATTGATCAGGCTGCATTGATGGGCACTGACCCTTATTTTGCTTCAAAGTTCTTTATTTAAAATTAAAGTTTTTTTTCATGAAACTTCCCTTTTAAAATGAAGGTGCGTGTTATATGCCGATAAATACGGTATTTATATTTATTATATCATAATTTATGATTTTGTGTTTCAAACTTCATCATACCCAGACATCATATCCAGACTCTTGGTGGACAGATTTAAGTGTGTTATTGCTAAGAATTACAGGCCTACAATATAAAACGCCAAATTTCTATGCAAAATAATTGTACCGCATTGAGACGCAAAAATCTGACATAATCATACCGCCAGGGAGGCTACAATTGTGTTTGTAGTTGTTAGCAGTTCTAAATATCCATTTCTATATGTAGAGCTACCCCGGCAAAGGTCGCTGGAAATTGTTTGTCCCCAGTAGTTGCCCTGACCTTGCAAGCCCCCAGACACTTCTGACACTCTGGATTCCAACATACTTCAAGCAGAAGATACAAATGCAAAGACACCTATATTTAGTAGGATTTGTAAGTGAACGCTTTACTGGAAAATTAAGTCAACAAGACTATAAAAGCTACATGTTTGACCCAATTTGTATAATATTGCATTAAAACAAAATCAACAGGATACACAGTGAAATGACAATAGCAATAGATCAAATGGCTATGATAACCAGGCTTTAAACAGATTTTTGACTCCAGAAGAAAGATCGGAAAGAATAGACTTTTAGTCAGTCAGCTCCCGCTAGGCCCTAATGTCATAGGAAATATGAAGAAAACTACTGTACAACTTATGTAGAAGTTCCCCTTTAATAAACAGTTGTGTATCTATAAGGAGGTTTTAATATGCCACAGGTTATACAAAGAGAGTTCTATGATGAGAAAAGGTCCTTGTAGTATGGGTATTCCTGATCCTCAGCTAGCTATGGTGGGGCCCATAGATGTTACTGTGCAGTAGCAGGCCACTACAAATGAATGGAAAATATGTGGTATTTCCCTCTGCAAAGACCCTCTAGCTGGTCAGGTATAAAGGTGTCTTCATGCAGTGTCTTTGAGTGAAGTTTCAAAGATAAGATGGGTTTCCGCCCGCTCACCAATCCTGCAGATACATGGGTCCTTGGGGACAGGATGCAACCAGGTATGAGGTGCCCAATTAGCAACCTGTAGCTGTAGGCCCAGGAGTCCAGCGATGACTGCGTGGGTGTGAGGTGAAGATAGACCCCATCAGCAGTGCAATGGGTGCGGTAACAATGACAACAACCAACTGAAAGGTCCCTGGCTCTGCCTAGGCCACAGTGCCTAGCCTCTCACTTTTGCAGCTCTGAATCTCATACTCCAAGAGAGCAAATTCACCCCGGACAGTTCAGTTTATTTGCTCACCCAGATTTCCTTGGTTTCCCAGTCCACTGGAAGTTTTTGTAGTTTTTAACAGTATGAAGTCTATTAAAATTCCAGGCGACCGGACTACATGTCCCACAATCCTCTGCTTCAGTGGCTTCTTCTCTGCAGTCAGGAAGTGATATGATTATTCCCCATATTGAGCACTAGGTTGAAGGAGCTTCATGCATAACCCATGAAGGAGTGTCCCTGAGTGAAGGTAACAACACAGCCAGCACTTGGCTACATCCCCCCCACTTGAAATCTTTGGTCCCGCAAGGAGGTAGGAAACTTCAAAAAGCATTATTTACTTAACAGTCAACAGCAAAACTAACATTTATGCTATAACAGCTGTCAAACATAGTTTATATTTACAAGTAGTTTGAACACATCAGGGTTCATTTGCAACCATGAAATGTGTGTCTACACTGCCCAACCTTAACCATTGCAGTGAGTGATCAGTTGCAGGTTGGAAATGGCTGCTAGACAATAATACTTGCACCTACCTGGATATGTGAGGAATTCCCTGTATTCCTCTCATGAATCCCTGACTCTTTAATCTTGGTTATTATACATATGCCCCTGCAAACAGAGGACCTGTAGAGATAAACTACATTGGATTTGAATTTATTATACAATCAAGTGGGATATATACATACATGCATACATATATACTGTTGAAAGGATTCCCATCAGTGTCAGCTGTGATTTGAATGTTATTTACCATCTAAGGCCACTTATGGGTATGTCTGTGCTCCCTGTCCCTCTGTCTCACTTTTAGTCTGTGTGACTTTCCGTGGGTTGGTGTGGGCCCGTTCCATACTCCTTGGACAGATTACCACCTGGAAACTACCCCGCCTATATTTTTTTAATCAACTCTGGTCATGCACGATATTTCAATTTGAAGATGTCTTCATCCCCCTGAGGAAGATCAGAACAATATACGATCGAAACGTGTGGGAGCTCTTCTGGGAGCAATAGCATTTAGTGTTAAGAAACTCTTTTCTGCTATTTGCAATATTGACATCTCATGTTTGGATACCATGCATACCAGAGCTCATGCAGTTTTTAATTCATGTGTTTTTTTCATATATTTGTACGTAATAAAGAACTTTTTTTTATATATTCCATTCAGTCCAATTTTTTTCTAGCTGCCTATAGGCCCTTGGGAGCAATTTTTCTAATTAAGAGATCACATGTTAGTCTCTTGGGAGGATTTATGCTCCGTCTCAACCTGATGAGTGAAAAATCTTCAAGCACGGACTCAGGATCAACATCTGAGATATTTGTATTGGCTGAACAGAAAGGTTTCAAGGGTTGTTGTACAAAGTCTAGTTTAATGGAGGTGAGCTCTTGAGTTTCACTAGGAGGATTTTGACAAGTCCCGATTTCCTGAGTTCCCAACTCACAATCTGGCTCAACGTCTAATGGCTGAATGTAAAATTCAGGAAGGTTGTCTAATCTGAGTTGTTACAGATCTCTATCATTTTTGTTTATCTGACTCTTGAGGCTCCCTTCATAGGTGGGCTGACTATTTCAGTTTTAAATTTGCCTGTCCTTTCAGGTAGGGTTGAAACTTCCACTTCTGTACCTGAGAATCGCCCTCCTGCTTTTTCAACTGAAGGTGTAGTAAGGTCGGTTTCTTGAGGTAGTGGCCATAGCCATCTCTTCTTCATCACTCTCATAGTCTGATACTGTAGTTCTGTCATTTTGACACGTCTGGATTTGACAGATGACATTTAATCGGTCTGGGAGATTGTGGGCCAAGGTACTCAGATGGCATCTGAAATGGGAAGCAAGTGATTTCGATGCCACATTTTAAGAGAGCCAGTTTTTCCTTCAGGGCAAATCTGATACATTGGCAGCCCAGGGAGTTGTTTGCAGACAATGTCAGCTTGGGGTCGCCTGTGGTCTGCCAACTTGTGCTTCCCAGGTACTCCCAAGTTTATTAATAGCACATGGTCCCCTGGCTGAAGGTCTTGCACTTTTACTTTAAGTACAAAATTCTTTTTATTCCTTTGGTCTCGAGTGGTAGCAGTCTCTCTTGCTTTCTCATAAGCCTGTTTCAAGTTCATTTGTAATCAATCAACATGTCCTTTTTAAGAGGATAGAATGTGTGATCCGTGGACGTTCCAAAAGCTAGATCAACTGGTAGTCGAGCTTCTCTTCCAAACATCAGTCTGTAGGGGGAGTACCTAGTGGCTTTGTTCGTCATGCTATTGTAAGCATTGACTATGGCGGCAAGGTGGTTGCCCCAATTCTGTTCCTTTTCAGAGGGTAGGGTGCCTAGCATATTCAACAAGGTGCAGTTGAACCTTTCAGGCTGAGGATCTCCTTGTGGGTGATATGGAGTTTCTGGTTTTCTGTATGACCAGCAACTGGTATAGCTTATGCACAAGTTTGCTCTTGAAATATCTGCCTTGGTCAGAGTGGATTCGTTTAGGCAGGCCATAGTGCACAAAGAACTTTTCCACTAAGACTTTTGCCACCGTGATGGTTTGTTGGTCTTTGGTGGGATAGGCTTGAGCATATTGGGGGAAATGGTCAGTCACCACCAGAACTTTGCTTCTTCCACCAGCATCGGGTTTCAAGCACAAAAAGTCAATGCATTCTATTTCCATAGGCCCCTGACTTTGTAGATGTCCCATGTGGGCAGCTTTGTTAGGCAGAGTTTCCTTTGAATGCACAGTAGACAGGAGTGACAATAGCTCTCTACTTCTGCTTTCATGATAGGCCAGTAAAACTGGTCCCTGACCAAGCTAAAGGTCCTATCTGGGCCTAAGTGTCTATGTTCATCATGGATAGCAGCCAGTACAGTCTGTCAGTGTTTCTCCTTGAGGAATCAGTTACTAAATAATACTGCAATATCCAAGTAAACTAAGTGACCTAACAGCAGCAATTTTTCTGTGAGACACACACAGCCAAATCAAATAGTCCAAAAATAAAATTGCACTTTATAAAGAGAATGAACATGCAGCAAACACGCTGCAAGAAAATCCACACAGTGATAAAGAAGTCCACAATATCCCATGGTTCACTAGAGTGCTATGTGATTTCCAAAGAAAGAAGCCTCCACCGTATAAATTGGCCACTTACCAGCTGCTTATGACCTCCTAATACGGAAGGTCTACATCGCTTGTGACTATTATACCTAGCCAAGGCCTTTATTCTTCCAAAGGAATCCAGCTGAAGAACAAACACCACTCAAGGGAGAGCTCGATCGGACCCTAAAAAGAGATAAGGCTTCCATAGTGTAACATTTTTAGCATCTATTAAAGATATAAAAACGATTGCACTTACAAGAAGTTGTATAAAACACGCATGATTAAGCCGGCCGGCTCACATTAAACATCCCGTCCCTCCGGAACCTGCGCAAATGTGGTGCCGTCAGGCCGTCGCTCCTACTTACGCGTTTCGTCGCAAGATGATGTCGTCCTGGGGCGTCTTTTCGGGCTCCCAACATGATCAAGCTCTCCTTTGAGTGGCGTTTGCTCTTCAGCTGGATTCCTTTGAAAGAATAAAGACCTTGGCTGGGTATAATAGCCACAAGTGATATAGAATTTCCCGTAATAGGAGGTCATAAGGAGACGGTAAGTGGGCAATTTATGTGGTGGAGGCTTCTCTCCTTGAGAAATAACTGCCACTTTTCTTCAGAGTCCTCCGAAGGGCCCCTCCTGTACAGGAGGCCGTCTCGCATCTGTAACCAGTCCCATTCTTTGTGAACAATCTTGGAGTTTGCAACAGAGCTCTTTAGCAGTAAATTGGGGTTGTGCTTAGTCAATGCCTCTAAAGTCAGGCGGCACAACGAATCTTCACTCTGGTCCTGTGACAAACCCAACTGGGCCATTGTCATGAGGTCCACGTACCTGATGTGAGACCGAAGTAGTGGAGAGGCCTCCCTTGCACCTCAGGTCCTTAAAGCCTCTGGAGATGGAGACAGAGACTTGGGGACACCGAGTGGCGGGGATGCCAAGGGTGCGGAGCACCGTGCAAGCCTTAGTCCGGGATCCGAGCCGAGGTCAAGTCCAGTTGGGCATCGAAGCATAAAAGGGTTATTTAGAAGAAGAATGGTCAAGATCCAAGCCGGGGTCAGTTCCAGTCTGGCAGCTGAGTACAAAAGGTGCAAAGAAGTAGAATGGTTAAAATGGTTAGAATGGTACAAATCCGAGGTCAAAGGCAAGCAGCAATCAAGAGTAGTCAAACAGGTTTCTAAGTCACAACAGGTTCAGACAGATCACACACTAGCATAGGAACAAGGGGGGGCTGAAGAAAATCCAGCAATTTGGCAGTGTCTGGGCTGGGCTTATATAGGGAAGTTTGAGGTCACTTCCTGTGTGCCTCCTGGGGATTTCCCGCCTTTTTCCATCAGATTGATGTCCCTTCCTGTGCGCCTCCTGGGTATTTTCTCGTCTTTTTCCATCAGGTTGAGGTCACTTTCTGTGCGCATCCTGGGCATTTTCCTGCCATTTTCCATCAAGTCTTCAGTGCAGGTGCGGGTTGGCGCCCTGATGCGTCTTTGGTACATGCTCAGTTGGCGTGGATTTCCTCTTGCGGCAACACACCATTGGTGCATGCGTAGTAAGCCCTGGACTCCTACAGAGCCCCCCGGCCTCTGGATGCCCATCCAGGATAAAGCTCGCTAAAAGAACTGCCGGAGAAGATCTGGAGCGTGGATATGCGACTCGGGTTCCCAGGAATTCTCTTCAGAGGCGTAACCCCTCCACTGTACCAGAAATTGGCGTCCACGGCCCCTTCTATGGCAGTCCAGGATAGCCTCCACCTCGTACTCCTCAATCCCTTTAATCATAGAAGGAGGCGGAGGACAGGCCCCACGTTCCCCAAAGGGGTTTAGGGCCACGGGCTTCAGGAGGGAGGCATGGAAGACAGGGTGGATCCAGTAAGTTTAGAGCAGTTTGAGTTTGTAGGCAACAGGGTTGAATCATGACAGGATAGGGGAGGGCCCAATGAACTTAGGGCTCAATTTCTTGGAGGGACAGGCCAATTTTAAATGCCTGTAGACAGCCAAACCTTGTCTCTCGGTTGAAGATCCAGGTCCCCCCGCCGTCTTCGATCATAGATGGTCTTGTAATCCAGCCGTGCCTTGGCCATGGCATCCTGTAGGAGCTCTAAGTTGTTGTGTAGAAACTCCACTCTGTTTCAGACAGCCAGGACCGAAGCGGAAGCGGGTAGGTCAGGAGAAAAAGAAGGGTGGTACCCCAGGTTGGCGTAGAGCGGTGATTGCTTAGTGGTAGAATGTATTGCGTTGTTGTACGCAAATTCTGCGCTAGGAAGTAGGGACACCCAATTGTCTTGGACAAAGGTGGAGAAGCAACGAAGGTACTGTTCAAGAGTTTGGACTGTGCGTTCCGTTTGTCCATTGGTCTGAGGGTGGTATGCCGAAGAGTAGTGGTTCTAGATGTCTAGAGCAAGACAAAGCTCCTTCCAGAATTTAGAGGTGAATTGGACCCCACGATCTGATACAATATTGCTGGGGACCCCATGGAGGCGTATGAGCTCCTTGATAAAAGCCTGAGCTGTTTCTGGGATGGAAGGAGTGCCAATCATAGGAATAAAATGAGCCATTTTTGTAAGGCGGTCCACAACAACAAAATTGAATAATATAAAATTTAAACTTGCGCTGAATGGTGAAAAACAGTGAAAAAGAAAACTAAAGCAGCTGCCACACACAAAGTGCTACTCACTAGAAATGTAAAATTAAGAAAATATGGCGCTCGCAAATGTTATTAAATATGTGTAACCAAGTGTAGATGAGTGCAGATGAGAATATACAAAGCAAAAAACATGTAAATAAAGTCCAAATAAATGTGCTGAATGTTCTGATCCGCAATGGGAAAAAAACTTTTGAAGTGCAATGGACCACAGACGCTCCGGGACTTTTCAGCTGCAGAAACGCCACCCCCACATGTGTCCCCACTCACCATATGGCGATGACCCCCAGCTTTGCAGTCTGGGGGTCACTTCAGGCTTATGCGATGGTATCCAGAGAAGCTCAGGAGTGGTGTTGTGCACATCAGATCAAAGGATTTCTTGTTGGAATTTCTCAGCAGAATCACCAGGCACCAAAAAAGGAAAAAAAAATGGAACTAATAGTGAAAAGTACAGTTTGAAAAGGGATTTATTCCATATACAAATAGGTACTTACAAAATAGTTGATAAAAACAGGCATGTAAAGGGATTAGAGATGGATCCAGATGCTGCTCACGGTGTGCGTTCCAGAAACCAGGAAGTGCGTTCCAAGGAGCAGGAAATGACATCAGTACCACCGGAAATACGGCGACATGTTTCGCCAACCTACAGGTCGTTATCAAAGACCGTAATAACAACAAAACATCAGCGGGTGGTAGCTCCACTATGTAACCCATGCTGATCTGTTCCAAGGGTCTGGAGGGAACAGGCAGAGGGCGAAGGAGACCCCATGATTTATTCTTTTCCGTTCTGTTGTGATTGCATACCGGGCAGGAATTGACGTAAGCGTGGCAGTCTGTCTTGAGGGTAGGCCACCAAAAGGTTCGCAAAAGCAGATCAGTGCTAACTTGTTGTCATGGCAGAGTTTGAGCACAGGAACTCTGAGATGAAGGGGCACAAACACAGCATGGTCATGGAAGAAAAGACCGTCCTTTTCTTGCAGATGTTCTCATGAGGGCAGTTGGTCTAGAGAGGAGGCCAGTTTTATCCTGGACAAGAGGTCTTCCGAAAGTAGGAAGAAATTATAGGCAGGGAGTATCGTGTCCGTTGTTGGCGAGTTATCTGATGTGGGATACATGTGGGATTAGAGCATCAGGTTTACAATTCTTGGATCCCGGATGGTACGTGATATGCATTTGAAATCGGGTGAAGAAGAGAGCCCATCTGGCTTGTCTAGGTCTGAGACGTTTAGCTATACGGAGGTATTCCAAATTCCTATGATCAGTATAGACAAGTATAGGGTGCGAGGCTCCTTCCAATTCTTCCAGGGCCAGTTTAATAGCAACGAGTTCCCGGTCCCCTACATCATAGTTCCTTTCGGCTGGGGACAACTTCCTGGAAAAGAAGGCAACAGGATGCAAGATGGCTGTGGTTTTCGTGGCACTGAGAAAGGACTGCCCCAACCCCAATCTCTGAAGCAGCGACCTTCAAAACGTAAGGCAGGGCTGGGTCGTGATGACGAAGGACCGAGGCAGAGGTGAATTGCTTCTTGAGTTTGTCGAAAGCGGTTTGTGCTGAGGGGGACCACAGAAAACTGTAGTTTTGCTTGGCGAGTTGTGTGATAGGTGAAATTGTTGTGGAGAAGCCTTTGATAAATCTATAAAAATTGGTGAATCCCACGAACCTCTGGACGCTCTTACGGTCCGAAGGTACTGGCCATTCAAGAACTGTAGTTATCTTCTGGGGTCCATGGAGATGCCAGAAGTCGAAATAATGAGGCCAAGGAATTGTATGGTATCTTTCTCAAACTCACATTTTTCAAGCTTGGCGTAGAGTTTATGGACTCGGGGGCGAAAGAGGACTTTTCGCATGTGGATGTGATGTGCCTCGAGGGAAGGTGAAAAAACAAGGATGTCATCTAAGTACACTATCATAAAGAGGTCAAGAAAATCCCGAAAGATGTTGTTCACCAAGTGTTGGAAAGTTGCTGGGGCATTACACAGGCCAAATGGCATGACCGAATACTCAAAATGGTCAAACCTAGTACGAAAGGCTGTTTTCCATTCATCACCTCTCTTATCCGTATTAAATTGTGGCCCCCCCCCGTAGGTCCAATTTTGAGAAGACCTTAGCGGTGCGGAACCTCTGAATGAGCTCAAGGACTAGAGGCAACGGGTGTTCTGTCCACCAGATGTCTTGCTGATGTTTTATACTGGTTATTTGTACCTGTGTTGTTAAATTTACATGCAAAATGTGTAATTTACTTAAGACAATCATATGTGGTGTGCAGGCTCCATCTAGCGTTCCTTTTTGGTATTGCTGCAGTTCTGTTTTATTGTTATATTGTATGTGTAAATAAGGAAGTTGTCAGCAAGCAGGGAATTCTGGGTAGAATCTTTACAGGAAGTGAAACAGCCACCATTCTTTG
The DNA here is from genome assembly GCA_037952925.1 of Lithobates clamitans. NCBI lineage: Eukaryota > Metazoa > Chordata > Amphibia > Anura > Ranidae > Lithobates > Lithobates clamitans. The sequence goes on along the minus strand of JBBGZY010000251.1, from coordinate 13,643,236 downwards.
AGAAGACATTCAGGAAACAACACATGTATTTCTCTATCTATCGCCATCACCCCTTAGAGAACTTAAAAAGTATGTTTTTATTATCTCATCTTGTACTGTATATCATTGTTTATGCAATGTATGCTGTATTATATGCAATATTATACTTATTGAAGTCTATTTATGTTATTTTGTAGTTTCACCTGGCTTGTTCTAATACAACAAATATATGGTATCTACAGTGTTTGGAATAAGAAGGTTTAGCTATGTGCTCCTTGAGACAGAACAGTGAAATTTTTAAGCTGACCTCTGAAGGGAAGATGAGAAGGGGGGGATTTGGGACTTTAAATGAGGCACATGTGTGGTGTGCCTCCATCCCTGGTTCAGAAAAAAGATAATGGGAGTGGTGGGACTTTAAATGAGGTCCATGTACAACGTAGAGGTGGATTAAATAAAAGTGCATATTTATTTGTCATAAAACTGCATCAGACATATCAATGAAAAAACCACATAAGAAAAAAACATTGTAGTAAATGTCATTCCATAAATATTCATACACACATATGTATGTGCGCATGCAATGAGGCATCCAGAGTACATCAAATATGTTAGCTAGATGTCACATGCGGTCTCAGATGATAGCTTAATACATACAATGAATACATATATATACACATAACAGCAGCACTTGGCGATGAAACATATAAATAGTATAAAACAGTGAAATCACAATTGATTGACAGAAGATAGTCTCAGTTGATGGTATGATGTGAGCATGTATCTGTGTGACCAGTGCCCGACGCGTTTCGTGTAAACCACTCATCAGGGGCAAGGTGCTCAAGAGAATCTATAAGAAGTGATAGAGTATAAGTTAATCTGTTTGTAACTAGTTGTCACTGGGAGAGGTAAATATACCCTTCCCCTAGGGTACTTACATGAAATCAGTGCAGAAAGGTGTAGTGATTGTGGAGCCAGGGCCAGAATAGTAGTCTCCTCCGGGAGCTGAGGTGGTAGAGCCGCGCAGTGCGTGCACAGAGCCCCCCACACACACAGGACTTTGACTGGGTTATTGAAATGGATGCAAAGTACTGAGCCAGTGATGACTACCAGGAAAAATCTAGGGAAAGAGAGGGGGAATACATAATCAGTATGTAATAAAATACTGATAGAAATGGGTATAAAGTAATATATAACTAGTGAGAAAAATGAGGGTCAAAAACGGTCTAAACAAGGGAGTAAGACAGGATGAGACAGATGAACCACATCCAAATTCCCCTAGAATATGATATAGAAAAACAGGGAAAAAAGATTTTTTGGATAGAAAACACAATCCCAGCTCATCAAGACTCATTGATCAAAAAAGGTGACTGGCTATAAAGAATGGAGAAAGTAACCTAAAAGTAACTTACATGCATCCTAAAAAAACAATGGAGTGCTGTGATGGAGTGTAAAGTTAACAGTTTAAGGCACCCAGTCTGTGTGAGGAGAGGCCATATATACCCACCCCAACCACGTGCACGCTGGCTCCCACCAGGGTCACGCAAGCACGGCAAATGCGGGGTGGGGCTCTCGCCTGGACGATGAACACCGCCCATGGGAGACGCCCACAAAACCCAGCTGACTGGCTGTGATGGAAAACCTCATATCCCACGTGATGACGCCGGGTATGACGTCACACGTGTGGCAGGGTGCGTGGCGCCGATGCGCTGTGGGCACCCGCCCACCCCCCGGCATGAGCACACCCCCCCTCGCCCTGGGCGGGACGGAGGGGAAAAGGGGGGGAGGGGATACGCAGAGCGCATCGCAGCTCCCGGAAGTCGGACAACAGGCCGGCCCTAGTACTCCAGAAGCTGCAAATCAGTCCCAGAGTACTGATTTGACATGGCTGTGCTACATGATCTCATGAACACAAAGTGATTGCGTCCATTGAATTTGCAAAACCCGGACATGGTACACTGCCATCCAGGGCTTGAAAACCTCTTACATGGGTGGCAGGGGAACACTGCGAACCCTGTACATGGACCTCCATCCCTAATGCAGAAGAGAAGGGGGATGGAGGTCCATGTACAGGGTTCGCAGTGTTCCCCTGCCACCCATGTAAGAGGTTTTCAAGCCCTGGATGGCAGTGTACCATGTCCGGGTTTTGCAAATTCAATGGACGCATACCCATACAGTCAGAAGCCTTAAAGATACAGGCCTGTGGCAGGCGAAGCAAGCAGCCACGCTAAACAGAGATGCGCTCTGTCAAGCAGCATCAACACTAGAGCGGTCTCTATACAACAAGACAGCTTCTTCCCCACAGCCATGTCTCACAGTGGGACATCGTCTTACAAAACACGTTCACGAGCAAGCTCAACTAAGTCATCTGTCGCAAATGCAGCAGCTATTGCCCGTTCAAAAGCTGAAGCAGCCAAAGCCAGGGCCGCATTCGCAGACCAAGAGTTGCAAATGAAAAAAGAAAAGACCCGCCTTGATGCAGAAAAGATGAGACAGGAACAAGAGAGAGAGAAGGAAAGAGTACGCTTGGAGCAAGAAAGAGTTTGCATGGAACAAGAGAGAGCAAGAAAGAGTACACATGGAACAAGAGAGAGAGAAAAAAAAGAGTACACATGGAACAAGAGAAAGAGAAGGAAAGAATACGCCTGGAAGAAGAGCTAGCCCAGCAGGAAGCATCTCTGAAATTGCAGCAAGCTTTCTTAGAAGCTAACATGGAGAAGCTGGCAGTAGAAAGAGATGCTGCCGCTGCCATTGCAGAAGCAGAAGCTTTAGAAGCAGCCGTCTACGATGAGCCAAGACTAGGCAACAACATACCGGGTCTAGAAGAGGACCAACAAGATTTTTCACAACGCACGTCAGATTATGTCTACCAGCACTGGAACCCAAGCAGCATCCCACAACAAGAAATTAAATATAACGTCAGTGAGTCACATCAAATAAAGCAGCAACAAGATGACCTGGGACCCCAACGCTACAAGCAAAAAAAATCTGACAGAGTTCCAGACTTTCCAGTTCCAACCAAACCTTCTACTCCACAAGGTACCCAGCCTTCATACAAGCATCAAACACCAGTCTTCACTCAAAAGGTGTATGCAACAAACAGGTACGAACTGCCAACCTTATGTAGGTTTGAACCTGGCGCGCCTAAAGAAGAGACTTTTACCAGGTATGCCTTTGCACCACAATACACCAGCAGCCTACCCCAATGCCAATCAGGCAACTGTAGACTTTGCCAAGTTCCTGGCCAAAAGAGAGTTAGTTACCCAAGGACTTGTCAAATTTAGTGATCGTAAAAAATAAGGAATTGCGCTAATACATGTGCAAAATAACATAAAAATCTTCAGTGAAAAAATATATATGATATTAGGTGTAAAATTGGAAATAAAGATGGATGTGGATAACAATTAATAATAGTCCACCTTAGTGTCCCAATGAGTAAAAACTCAATATACTGTGTTAAGAACTCCAATTCGCCCAAAAAGGTGCAAAACAAAAGTCCAAGTGATAATTCAATCAGTGACAGCAAAGGAAGGTCCACCACCAGGGATAGAAGGGGTTGCTCCTTACCAGATGGCCATGACCCCCCACTACAGAGGATCACAGCAAGCAGACAATCTTGTAACACAGAAATTGAGAACTTCTATCGGCATCCACCAGGGGTCATCTCACCGTCAGTCACACCAGCGAAACCAATGGCAGGGATACACCTGAATATAAAAGGGGCTCACATAGTGTAAAACCATCGAGATTTATTTAAAAGTTAAAATCACAAAGTGAACACTTACAAAGCGTATGTAGATAAAAAGCCTTAAGTCCGGTTCCTTGGCCACAGGAGCACAGACAAACCCGTCCTGCTGGAATACAACACTGTTTGGGGGTGACGTCAGTGCGTCGTCTGGCTTTAGTGATCACCCTCAACACTACAGGGCGTGGCGATCCGCTTTCCAGAGTGTCATTCAAGGTCTAGATCTATCCTGCAGGGAACAGATAGAACTCCTCGTAAAGTGGCTTGGCAATGATTCTGCTGAACATGCCAAAAGGATCAGAGACATTAACATAGGCCTTGCAAACATCTGGAACAGACTGGATAGATGTTATGGTTCACCAGAGGCTATAGAGAGTACACTGTTCAAAAGGATAGAAGACTTCCCAAAAATACCTAGCAGAGGTTACCAAAGAATTCAGTGACCTGTGTATGGAGTTACAAGTTGCTAAAGCAGAAGGAGACTTACCTGGCCTTTCTTATCTTGACTCTGCTAGAGGTATTAACTCCTTAGCACAAAAATTTCCTTATGAGTTACACGAAAGATGGATTACTCAAGGCTGTAACTACAAATGAAAACACAATGGTGTCCGTTTATGAAGCAGTGATCAGCGGTGATCCCGAGGATCGCCGCTGATCACAGTCCATAAACAGTTTATGAAACAGTGATAATCGGGGGAGAACATGTTTGAACTTGTTCTCCCGCCGATTATCTCTACACACGGAGAATCCCCATGAATGACACAGTAACGGCCAGTTTATGAAGCGGTGATCTCACCGCTTCACTGGCGATCTGTGTCAGAATTCACACTCCCAGGTTCACCAGCTCAGAGGTGGTGAAACGGGGAGTGAAGAGGAAATCTGGGGGGATCTGAGGGGGAAGGAGGAAGTTTTTTAACTTCCTTATGCCTCGTTCAGACCCCCCAACACTGTAAGCATGTCCCCCTGTCATATTTATGTGTATACTCATTTATACATATATACATATAATGTGTATATGTATATATATATCATGTGTGTGTATATACATGTATATATAGTGTGTGTGTGTGTATACATATGTGTATAATGTAGGGGGACACATTATTTTATTAACATTAATCCACGCGCCGTTGAGCGGTGATAATTTATCACTGCTTGATAAACTGACATTTGGTACTGTAATCTCGTAAAGTCTCACGAGATTCCAGTATCGGGGCCGTTCTCCACTATTTGAAGCATTTGTAGATCTCTTCACTCCTCCAAAGGTGAAGCGATCTACACCGCTTCATAAACTGCACACAGAGGAGAAAAATCTTCACTGTGAATGCCGGAGAATGAAGCAGTGAATAGATTTCACTGCTTCATAAACGGACACCAATGTGCCTTTTCCACCCTTTAGTGAGTTTGTGGACTTTGTAGACAGACAAGCAGGAATGAAAGATGATCCCAGCTTCATTTTTCCAGTGTCTTATACCACTTCTTCTGGCCCTAAACAACTCAGAGCTCCAGTAGCGGTGCACAAAACTAACATTTCTTCCCACAGATTTGCAGAGTCTCAGCCAGAGGATCAAGACAGTGACCCTACTAAGTTCTGCCCTCTACATAAGATGCCACATCCTCTTCTGGAATGCAGAGCCTTCAGGACGAAGACCATCCAGGATCGCAAAGCTTTCAACATCTGTTACAAGTGCTGCTCTTCGTCCACACATTTCGCCAAGGACTGTAAGGTCAGTGTCAAATGTACAGAATGTGACAGCACAGAGCACAACACAGCTCTACACCCAAGGCCTACTCCAAGAACATTCTCACCTGTTCATAGACAAGGAGCAAGGTGGGGAGACCAAAGACTCTAGCACAGACGCCATAGCAATCACTTCACAGTGTACTGAAGTTTGCAAAGGAAGTACAGGTGGCAGATCCTGCTCTAAAATCTGTCTTGTGAGAGTTTATCCAAAAGGACACAGAGACAAAGCAGTCAAGCTCTACATCATCTTGGATGATCAGAGTAACAAGTCACTAGCTAGATCTATGTTTTTTGACATTCTAAACCCTAAAGGCCCCAGCAGTCCTTACTCCCTTAAGACTTGTGCAGGTACAGTGGAAAAGGCGGGGAGAAGAGCTGACGTCCTACAAATTGAATCTATGGATGGACATGCCTACCCTTACCGACCATAATAGAGTGCAACCAGATGCCAGACAACAGATCAGAGATTCCCACACCAGAGGCAGCAGCTCACCAAACTCACTTGAATCACATAGCACATCTCATACTGGAACTAGATGATCAGGCTCAGATAATCTTACTCCTAGGGAGGAATATCTTGCAAGTCCACAAAGTAAGAAAACTGGTCAACGGTCCTAAAAATGCCCCATATGCCCAAAAACTGGATCTCGGGTGGGTCATTATAGGTGATGTTTGCCTGGGAGGTGCACACAAACCTGCATCTGTTAATAACCTGCTCACTATGACCCTCGAGAATGGTCGTCCTACTCTTTTCCAACCCTGTCAGAATCACGTCCTCATAAAGGAGCTACCACACAACAACCCTGTACCTCTTCCCTTTCTAAGTCCCCTCTGTGACAGCAATACCTATGACGAAGACCAAAGCGATGTAGGAAGCACAGTGTTCCAGAGAACAAAGGAAGATAACCAGGTAGCAATGTCCATTGAGGATAGGCTCTTCTTAGAAGTTATGGAAAAGAGCATGGAGAAAGACGGGACTAATAGCTGGGTTGCACCTCTTCCCTTTAGACCACAAAGACGACGTTTGCCCAACAACAGAGAACTAGCATATAAATGTCTCACTTCCCTAAGACACAATCTTCAAAGGAAACCAGGGATGAAAGAACATTTCTTTTCCTTCATGGAGAAAATATTCCAGAATGGGCATGCTGAGATAGCTCCAAACCTCATAGACTCAGAGAAATGTTGGTATTTACCCATATTTGTGGTCTATCACCCTAAGAAGCCAGGGCAGATTAGAGTGGTGTTCGATTCTAGCGCTAAGCATGAGGGTGTCCCTCTAAACGATGTCCTTCTCTCTGGCCCTGACCTTAACAACAGACTATTAGGAGTACTTCTTCGCTTTCGCAAAGATTCAGTCGCTTTCATGGCAGACATACAGCAAATGTTCTATTGCTTTCTTGTTAAAGAAGAACACTGAAATTTTCTGAGGTTTCTCTGGTTCAGGGACAACAACCCCTCTGGAGACATCACAGAATACCGCATGAGGGTGCACATATTTGGCAACAGTCCTTCCCCTGCAGTTGCTATATATGGCCTCAGACACTCTGCTAGAGTGGGAGAGTTAGAGTATGGGTCAGATGTCAGACAGTTTGTGGACAAGGATATCTATGTAGACGATTGCTTGAAATCACTACCCACAAATGAAGCCGCAATCAGTCTCCTCAAAAGAACTCAGGCAATGCTTGCTTGTTCCAACTTAAGACTCCACAAGGTTGCTTCCAACAGTAGAGAAGTTTCAGAAGCCTTTCCTGTCCAAGATCGTTCTAACGAGTTAAAGGGCTTAGGTCTAGGCACAGACTCACTTCCCATGCAACGCAGCCTTGGTTTGCTTTGGGACTTAAGATCTGACACGTTTACTTTCCAAGTAAACACAAAAGAAAAACCCTTTACCCGTAGAGGTGTCATGTCTACCATAAACAGCCTGTATGATCCCTTAGGCTTTGCAGTACCTGTCACCATCCAGGGTAAAGCACTACTGAGAGACTTAACCTGTGAGTCGCTAGATTGGGACCACCCTCTCCCCACTGACAAGAAGAACCAATGGCTAGAGTGGAAGGACTCACTAACAGCTCTATCCAACCTTAAAATTCCAAGACCATATGCTCCTCTGTCATCTGCTGACGTTCAGATGCAAAGACTTTGTGTGTTTTCGGATGCTTCTGATAAAGCAGTTGCTGCTGTAGCTTACCTGAAAACCATAGACACTAAAGGACAATGCCACATAGGGTTCGTAATGGGGAAAGCAGAACTTGCACCACTTCTCAAACACACCATACCCAGGCTGGAAAAGCAAAACTGCACATGGCTCTTCAACCCAACTCACTCTTCTCACATGGTAGGTGTTTGGGAGAGGATGATAGACATAGCCTGCAGAATTCTTGACTCTATCTTCCTACAAGTAGGAATTGCAAGGCTTACTCACAAATGTTTAGTGACATTTATGGCAGAGGTTACGGCTATCATTAACGCCTGACCTTTGACATCCATTTCAAGTGACTCTGAAGATCCAGTGGTTCTCACACCTGCCATGTTACTCACGCAAAAGACTAGTCTTGCCGGTGCTCCAGCTGGAGAGTTTTGTGAGAAGGACCTTTACAAACGTCAATGGAGACAACTACAAACCCTTGCCAATACCTTCTGGAACCGGTGGAGGGAACAATATATATCTACTTTACAAGTAAGGAGAAAGTGGCACACTGAAAAGCCTAATCTTAAACCTGGTGATGTTGTGCTCATGAAAGATTGCCAGACACTAATGGGGCGTACACACGGTCGGACTTTTCGTCTACAAAAGTCCAACGGACGCCGACGGACTAAAGCTGGCTGGTAATCCGATCGTGTGTGGGCTTCTCCGGACTTTCAGCTGACTTCTTCAGCCTCAAATCCGACGGACTTTAGATTTGAAACATGCTTCAAATCTTTACGTCGTAACTACGACGGACCCCGAAATCCGCTCGTCTGTGTGCTAGTCCGACGGACAAAAACCCACGCTAGGGCAGCTATTGGCTACTGGCTATGAACTTCCTTATTTTAGTCCGGTGTACGTCATCACGTACGAATCCGTCGGACTTTTGTGTGGTCGTGTGTAGGCAAGTCTGTTCATTAGAAAGTCTGCCGCAAGTCGCCGCAAGTCCGCCGAAAGTCCGCCGGAAGTCTGTCGGACAGGCTGTCGGACTTTTGTAGACAAAAAGTCCGACCGTGTGTACGCCCCATAAGGAATATGTGGCCTTTAGGTTTGATCACCAAAGTACTGCCAAGCAAGGATAATCGTGTCCGTAAGGTCAAGGTCAAGATCTTTCAACAGATGAGGCTAAAGTATTCTTGAGACCAGTGAACAAACTTATTCTGTTTTCTACGGAGGACTCTGTTAATGACATCACTTGATGTCAGGCAGGGAGTGTTCTGTCCACCAGATGTCTTGCTGATGTTTTATACTGGTTATTTGTACCTGTGTTGTCAAATTTACATGCAAAATGTGTAATTTATTTAAGACAATCATATGTGGTGTGCAGGCTCCATCTAGCGTTCCTTTTTGGTATTGCTGCAGTTCTGTTTTATTGTTGTATTTCATGTGTAAATAAGGAAGTTGTCAGCAAGCAGGGAATTCTGGGTAGAATCTTCACAGGAAGTGAAACAGCCACCATTCTTTGAGAAGACATTCAGGAAACAACACATGTATTTCTCTATCTATCGCCATCACCCCTTAGAGAACTTAAAAAGTAAGTTTTTATTATCTCATCTTGTACTGTATATCGTTGTTTATGCAATGTATGCTGTATTGTATGCAATATTATACTTATTGAGGTCTATTTCTGTTATTTTGTAGTTTCACCTGGCTTGTTCTAATACAACTGAGATCAAAGAAATATGGTATCTACAGTTATTGGGATAAGAAGGTTTAGCTATCTGCTCCTTGAGACAGAACAACGGGTATCAATTCTTGATTGTGATACTGTTTAATTCTCTGTAGTCGATACATGGTCTTAAAGAATGATCCTTGATGTATAAGCTCTGGCACAGGGCAACATGCTATACATGTACTTGTTGGATTTAAAAGGGAAAACATAGTCACGTGGAGCCCCCCAACTGCCCAGGCTACAAAGGGAGCAGCAGCAAGATTGCTTGAGACTTGGTGTCATCCTTATCCAAAAAGGCGTACCATTTATACGTGGACAATGTTTATACAAGCATGCCACTTTTTAGACACCTCTTTAAATTTGGAATTGGCGCATAAAGTACTGTGCAATCTAATTTGCGCGGCTTCCCCCAATGGCTTGTTAATGCTCCACTTAGACAGGGAGAGAGAGCCTGATTGAGGTGCAATGATTATAGAATCTGTTATGCCCATCATTAGAAGTGGGTGGATGCAGGGCGGTATTCTAATGGTGGGCGTACCACACACTTTTTCGATTTCACATCAATCAATGTGAATGGAGGAATCTGTTAGGTTCTCTTTTTTCATTCAGCCCACAGGCTACATGAAAAAAAGAACAATACAATATATGCTCAACAGGGACCAGCAACGTACTGGTATGTTGCTGGATTTTGAGTGGTTACACCGGAATGATGCCTGCAGGTTTAGGCATCATCTTGGTATCATTTTTTTCAGCCGGCAGTCAGCTTTCATGTAAAAGCAATCTTATCCGCTAATTAGCCGCTAGATTGCTTTTACAAGCAGTGGGATGGAACATCCCCCCCTCCTGTTGCCTTCTTCAGTTTTCTCAGACTCTCCTGTCCAACCGCGAACCTGAGAATGCAGCCGGTGGTTCCGCCAGCTGACCATAGAGCTAAAACGGAGACCAGAATGGCTCCAATCATCTCTATGGCCTAAGAAACCGGAAGCTACGAGCATTTCATAACTTCGGCTTCGCCGGATATAAACAGCTCCATTTTTAAATTTTGAAAGCATCTTATCACACCGATCTTGGTGTGGTCAGATGCTTTAAGGGCAGAGGAAAGATCTAGAGTATAATAGACCCCAAATTTTTCAAAAAGCAGTACCTGTCAGGATCTATTGCTTTAATAGTGGATATTTACATTCCCTGTGATAACAATAAAAGTGATTAAAAAAAAATTAAAAAGACAGTGTAAAAATAAAATAAAAGAGCAAAATAAATAATTAAAAAAAGAAAGGCGATCACAAGCATCAGTCTCGTGTCATATGTAAACAGCAATTACACCATGCATGTGTTGCACCCTGGAGTTTAGGCAGGGTTGCCCCTAAATTTCCTGCCAGGAGTAACTACCTTGGCTAATTGTTAGGGATCAATTGATTTCTCCTTAAGTCTGGCATTGCTGCACTTTTTTCTTCTGCCACTAGGTGGCTGGGTACCTGGTGGCATTAGACACGAGAAGGGCAATGCAAGGTCAGATTATGGGTATATGGGGTATCTCAGCCAATAGGCAGGGGTTTTCTTGAATCCCTTGGCCTGCTGGGAGAACCTATATATTTGGCTGTCTGAGGGCCTAACCAGAAGCAAGAGAGCAATGCAGGGTTGGGATTGCAGCTTGCAATCCAACCCGAAGTGACGTTTCTGCTGGCCGGAGAACCTGTCGTGGTCGGAGGTAGAGGGGAAGCTGTCACCACTAAGGGACCAACCACCATATTACCAGGGACCACAGTGAGTAGCCGAAGCAAGTACCGGAGCAGTATTCTCACCAACCGGGGACGGTGAAGAATCGGGAAAACTTCAGTGGACGTCAATCCAGGGATCCAGTCAGCAGAGGTGACGCTTGCAGAGCAGCCTTGTGTGTCAAGACAGGGACCGACCATGCCAGTGGGGTAAAGCTTGAGAGGTATCTTGAGTGTCAAGCTAGGGACCCAGCAGAGAGGCAGGGGTGACGCTTGAGGAAGATACTACCGTTAAAATTTGGAGGAGCTCAAGGGATTCAGTGGCAATTAATCATCTAGTCTAATGAGAGACTGGGAGCTCAGTGGGTTGAAGAACTACAAGAAGTGATTGTAGTGGTAGCAAAGGGACTGTTATACTTTGTGTTAGGAACTGTTAAAGACTGTTGCCATAGGAGACAGCATTTCTCGCAGGATGCCTTTCCCTGCATGGCTGTCCTGCTGTTGAAGTCTCGGAGTCTGCCAATAATTCTAAGGGTGTCCTGGCCCTAACCCTATCCCCCAAAGTTCTGTTAAGAGAAATAAAATCTATTTTGCATTCAAGAAGTGTCTGGCGCCCAATGAATCTAACTGCTTTGCCCCCACCATGCCTTGAAACCCACCATATACAGAAGGATGTCAGCTATCTCTGGCCCTGGAGGTTCTCATTAGACCGAAGGAGGCCTGGGACCTTGCTACACATGTGAGGTATCACCACGAACGTCACATCGAGGGCAGTAATTCTAGCAGTAGACCTCCTCTGTAAATCTAAAGTGGTAACCTAACCTGTAAAGGCTTTTAAAAATGTATGCAGTTTGTCGCCGCTACACGGGTGTGCGCAATTTTAAAGCATGTCAGGTTTGATATTTTATGTGCTTGGCATAAGATCTATTACATTTTACCAAACATTTAGGTGATATATATATATTTTTTTGCATTAAAATTCCCCCCAAATTTTTTTTTACAAAAAAAATGCGTTTGGAAAACCGCTGCGCAATTACTGTGTGAAAAGTTAAAAGTTTTTTTAAACCAAGTTTTTTTTAAACCAATTTGTCATTTAAACAATATATTGCTCAAACATGCCATGGATATATGTAAAATTACACCCCAAAGTGCAGTACATTCTGCTGCTTCTCCTGAGTATGGGATACCACATTATGAGACTTTTTGGGAGCCTAGCGGCGTACAGGACCCCCAAAACGAATCACCGACTTCAGGCTTTCTAAGGGGGTAAATTGCTAATTTCACTTCCTCACTACCACAGTTTTGGAGGCCATGATATGCCAAGATAACACAAAACCCCCCAAATTACCCTTTTTCAGAAAGTAGACCCCAAGCTATTTGACAAGAGGCATGTTGATTCCATGGAATATTTTTTATGTTTTGCCAGATGTTTCAGGTTGCTGAGAGGCATGTTAAGTATTTTGCAGATCTTACTTTTTGTCACAAAGTTTTGAAAATTGAAAAAAGAAAAAAGAAAAGAAAAAATACATCATTTTCCAAAACAAAATACTTACCATGCCTCTTAGCAAATACCTTGGGGTGTCTACTTTCCGAAAAGGAGTCATTTGGGGGGTTTTGTGCTATCTTGGCATTTGGGGGGTTTTGTGCTATCTTGGCATTTCATGGCCTCTGAAACTGTGATAGGTAGTGAGGAAGTGAAATGAGCAATTTACGCCCTTAAAAAGCCTGAAGGCGGTGATTGGATTTTGAGGTCCTGTACATGGCTAAACTGCCAAAAAGTCACACAGGTGGTATCCCCATACTCAGGAGAAGCAATGTATTTTGGGGTGTAATTTTACATATAACCATAGCCTGTTTGAGCAATATATCTTTTAAGTGACAACTTTGTCTAATTTTTTTTTCTATAACTTGTGACAAAAAAAATGAAATATTCAATTGGCTCATGCCTCTCAGAAAATTCCTTGGGGTGTCTACTTTCAAAAAAGGGGTAATTATGGGGGGGGGGGGGGGGTTGAACTGCCCTGTCATTTTAGCACCTCAAGAAATGAGATAAGCAGTCACAAAGTAAAAGCTGTGTAATTTACAGTAAATATACCATAGTTTGTAGGCGATATAACTTTTGCGCAAACTAATAAATATGCACTTACTGAATTTTTTTACCAATGACATGTGGCTGAATATATTTTGTCCTTAATGTATGACAAAAATTGAGTTTATTGGATATTTTTTATAATAAAAAGTAGAAAATATCATATTTTTCCAGTTTTTCTGCCTTTTTTCATTTAATCGCAAAAAATAAATATCCCAGTGGTGATTAAATATCACCAAAGGAAAGCTCTATTTGTGGGAAAAAAAGGACATACATTTCGTTTGGGCACAGAGTTGCATGACCACACAACTATCAGTTAAAGCAGCACAGTGCCAAATTGCAAAAAATGCTCTGGTCATTAAGGGACTAAAACCTTCCAGGGCTGAAGAGGTTAATGCCAGAAACTCCAGCTTGTGCACAGGATAGTTTCTCTCAGACGGAGTTAGACTTTGACTCACATACACTATGGGACGTAGTTCACCATTCTGCTTATGGTACAGAACCCCACCTAGCCCCTCTCAGCTGGCATCCACATGAAGCTTGTATGGCTTGGCTGAATCTGCGAAAGCCAGTCCCAGCGCTTCTGTGAGACTTAGGTTGAGGTAATGGAAGGCTTTCTCACATTGGGGAGTTCATTGCTCTTGTATGGACTCTTTCGACGTCTAAGCCCTGAGTCTTAATTGGCTCAACTTGCAGTCATCGTTTTCCACCTCATTTTTAAGCAACTCATTGAGTGGGTGAGCGATCTTGGCAAAGTTTACAACAAACCTCTGAAATAGGAGCAGAAATCTATTAAAATCCTCAATTCCATCACGGTTCTTGGTTGAGGCCAGGTGGTGTCTGCTTCAACTTCTTCAGGTCCGTGACAATGCCCTTCGTAGAGACAACATGTCCCAAGTAGGTGACAGACATTTAATAGAACTGACATTTTTCTAATGATAACTTTAGTCCTTCTTCATGAAACCTCTGGAAACCTCTGGAAGACCTTCTCGAGCCTTGCTTCATGTTCTTCCAAAGTGTTCCCAAAGACAGTGATATTGTCTAAGTACACCAGGACCTCAATCAGATTCATGTCCCTGACTGTATGCTCCATCAGCCATTGAAATGTAGCAGGAGCCCCCAGTAGTCCCTGGGGCATCCTATTAAACTCTAAGAACCCAACAGGCAGATGAATGCTGTCTTCTCCCTATCATCAGGGTGCATAGGGATCTGGTAGTATCTGCTCTTCAAGTCTAAAACACTGAACCACTTCGCCCTGGACAAACACTGAAGGGCATCTTCAATTCAAGAGGTTGTGTCAGGAAAGTCCTGTCAGTATCAGACGCCCTGTGCGGGCAGTCGCACGCATGCGCGCGCGCACCAGGCGGGCTATGTAAACTGATCTGTCGCATGAGAATCTTGCTGTCTGCTCTACAGCTTTATGTGTCATGCCAATGCAATCCCGTGATTGCAGGCAAGACGCTTAATTTGCGGGGTTTTTTGATGCCCTGTGGTGCTATGCAGTGCGCCTCTACACACTGATTGGGCCATTCTCCTTTGTGTCTTCATGTCTGGGCGGTGCTGTTTCCTGTACCAGACCCGGCTTGTTCCTGATTATCCTAGCTGTCTGCCTGCATCTGATCCCGGCTTGTCTCCGACCATCCCTGCTTTCTGCCTGCATCCGACCCCGGCTTGTCTGACCACTCTTCTGCCTGACCCTTTGGCTCATCTACAGTCCGCCTGGCTATCGATCCGGCTTGTCTGACCTTCCAGTCTGCTGCACCAGTGTTCCAGTCTGCTGTCCTGTGTGTTCCAGCCTGCTATCCAGTTCCAGTCTGCTGTGTGGTTCCAGTCTGCTGCACCAGTGTTCCAGTCTGCTGTCCTGCGTGTTCCAGCCTGCTATCCAGTTCCAGTCTGCTGTGTGGTTCCAGTCTGCTGCACCAGTGTTCCAGTCTGCTGTCCTGTGTGTTCCAGCCTGCTATCCAGTTCCAGTCTGCTGTGTGGTTCCAGTCTGCTGCACCAGTGTTCCAGTCTGCTGTCCTGTGTGTTCCAGCCTGCTATCCAGTTCCATTCTGCTGCACCAGTGTTCCAGTCTACCTACCAGATCAGCTTAATCTCCACTGCACAGTGTTTCCAGAGTTCCAGACCTACCTCCTGCTGTTGATCCTGCCAGGCACTCGTACCACTCCTGACTCTTGTGCTTCCTGTATACCCTACCAGGGCCCTCGAGTCGGAGCCGCAAGAGAGGCCATCCCCTGCAAGTCGGGCTCGTCCACAAGGTACGTGACAGGTTGTGTGCTGATCAGAGATATCTTTTTTGGTTCAACGTTCTAAAGTCAATACACATCAATACACATCCGCAAAGTCAAATTTTTCTACCTCGCCATTACTATAGGGGAAGGATAAGGGCTCCTTTATTCCTGAATAATCCCTGACTTCTTTAACTCAGCAAGCTACTTGGTGGGTAATATCTCCGGAACCAAATCCCCCCCTGCTTCACCTTGACGAGAATCAGTCTCCAAGACAACAAAAGGGCCAGGCTGATCCCAAGTCAACTTGATAGTAGTCTTCATAGAAATTATCTCGCCAGACTTTAATACCTTCTCTCTTGTTTCCAGCTGGGCTCTCGGATTTTGGACCAGCCACTTAAAGGCTTGAAGCAAAAGACTCCACGCTGACCAGCTTGAACCGCTGAAGCACGGGGCGGGTGGAAGGGATCAGGACTGTCTGTGTAAAGACCAGTCGAACGAGCTGTGAGCACCGAGCAGGTAGCCTATTCTTCACACAGACAGTCCCGATCCCTTCCTCCCGCCCCGTGCTGGTGACATCATTTCCACTTCCACGGTTCAAGCTGGTCAGCGTGGAGCCTCTTGCTTCCTGTTTCCTCTGAAGCACAGCCATCCATCCAGCCATTCATCAGACTTTCCCCACCAGCAATCCGAAACGTGTGTGTGTGGAGCCAGAGGGTCGCATAAGAGCTGCCAGGACTGTACATCCCATGCTGAGCATGACTTTCACTTATATCCTGTAAGTGCTTTTAATCTGCAATACATGTTTTTACCTTAATACTACACTCAGAGTGGTGCCTCCCCCTCCCTGTTTCTTTACATGTCTTACAGAGTCTCTGGACACACTCTGAGGATGGCTGCCTCTTTTTAAACCCCCATTCCCTTTGGACCGGTTCATAACCATTTTATGGCTTTTATGCCTATGTTGCTATCCCAGAAAATGTACAACATTTCATTTTCAGGGCATTGCCTCCTGGAGCGCCAGATCCCCAATTCACCATTTCTCTTACAAGCTCTCCACACTGGAAACACCTCCACTCTGCACTAACTGGGACTCCAGCCCTCCTCTGATCCAACTTTGTCATTTGCATTTATGCTTGGGTCTCCAATACCCATCATAGGGCTTGCTGCATCTCGTTCTGAACTTGAGCAACTTGGGTCAGTAACTCAGCTGTGGCTATCTCTCTGATGACTTTAGTATTAGGAGGATTTCAGTATTCATCTGCCTCTGCCTGCCCATTGCTATCCTCACCAGTAATACACTTGACACTTTTTCTATCTTGAGAATAGACTTTGATAGTTCTTTTGATCCTTGCTTCTTTTCCTCTAGTACCTAGAGGACCCTACTAGCACCCTTCAGAATTAGTTCTAGGCAAACTTAGTCAGTATCTCGGGGAACAATTCTTTTCTTTAAGATAATCTGGTGTAGAATCCTGTCCACTGGTAATATACTCAGAAAGTCTTTCACCCTTACATTGAATGGTGTTTCAAACTTGTACAGGAGGTCTGGAAGCTTCTCCACTCTGCTGAACACAGTGTATAAAGCTTCAATGTATATGACAACAAAGTTTTGTTTTTCAGAATTCCTCAGTTTCCCAGTTCACTGGAACTTGGGTTTTTTAACAGTATGAGGTCTATTATAAATCCAGGTGACCGGACTACATGTCCCACATTCCTATAAATAAGTGGCTTCTCCCCTTTAGTAAGGAACTGATGTGATTATTCCCTATGTTGACCACTAGGGGGAAGGAGCTCCATTCACAGCCCATGAAGGAGTGTCCCTGAGTGAAGGTAACAACTTGGCTACATGTATATTTACATTCATGGTAACCTTCTAATACTTTGTATCTGATTATGCGGTGCCTGTGAAGGCTGTGATACTTAGTATTTGTTTATGTGATACATGTAACCACTGTACATATTTACATTGATGATGCCTTCCCTAGAATTTGTATCTGATTATGCAGTGCAGGTACCTGCTGTATATTTGTTACTTTGCCATTTTTGTTTAGTGTCAATAGCAAAATATGGTCATGGCCATATTTGGTCAGTGTTGTCTGCCAGTGCCACCATGCCTGTTTTTTTGTTTGCATTCAGCTGTCAGCTGGGAATCGCTAGCTAATAGGTGAATGGGCTGGGCAGGGATATTGCCAATGGTTGATAAGAAGCTGGTAGTCTCCGGGTTTCTGACAGCCAACCTGAGTGGGAAGCTGTTATGTTTAGCAGTGGTAGCAATACTATCAGAGGTTTAGCTCGGTGGGTGGGCAAACACTCCATTTAGTTTGCCCATTTGCCATTAGTAGAACAGGCAAAGTTCTGAATTAATTCTACTTGGGCTCGAACCCGAAGCTCATCCCTAGTCTTCCCATCTCACAATCCAGCAGTTCTTCCAGGGGTAGCGCTATATAAAGAATGTGGTATGTATCAGAAAAGTGCAAATTCCAGTAAGGGCTCATTCACACGTGTGTCAATACCCTGTGTTTATGTGCCATTTATTCTGCATTTTTAAAGCCTCATAGCCGCCTGTCAAAACCTGCCATGAATAGTACAATGGTGCCACACAATACTGTTCACACAAGAGTGGTAGCGTTATTTTGTGTCATGTTAAAGATTAGGGGAAAAAAGAAAAAGAATAGTGCAGTCACCACATGTAATAATGGTGCAATCACCACATGTAATAATGGTGCAGTCACCGCATGTAATAACTGGTAAACTGTAAAATATTACATTTTTACTGCTGCCCACTTCAGGTGCACATACTCACCTTACTTCCAATCTTCTGCCACGCCATTAAAGCCCAAATGAGCCTTTAGTTTAAATAAGCTAAATACAGTACTGTATGTTCTAAGTGCATCATGACAAAAAAGACATTCAACGTACTGCAATTTAAAAAACAGCCACAGCCTGCCAGCAGCTGCAGGGCTGGGCCCTTGCTCTCCGTGTGGAAGTAATGATCTCTCTGCAAAGGTCTGACACGCCCCTTGCTGAGTCTGACCTATGGCATTGCAAACAATAAAGCTCATGCTCCCTACTGATTGGGGAGCTCTAGCTCTGACCCTTCAGGGAGCAAGTTGGACCTCTGCAGAGAGACTGCTGCTTGTCCATAGGAACCAATTGACCTTCACTGCATGCATTTCAGTCTCAGGCTGTGGCTGATTTTTAAAGATAACAACCTGTCTGGATTTACACACCTTTTGTTTTTATGCATCTGGTTTGTATTGAGCTGATCAAAAATAAAAATTCAGTTTGGCTTTAAAGCATAAGTTCACCCTTGGTAAGATGTTACCACTTGTTTTTAGGTTGGAACATGTAACAGGTTCTCAATGCTGCAGCCACTGCCCAACCCCTCCTCTCTGTGACAGCAGTACAGGGAGAAGTTCCCTATACTAACTGTCAGTTTTTTAAATCAGCATGACCGTCCAGGGCTCTGCCCACACGGCCACATCATTCATACACAGAGTTCTGTGTATGAATGATCTACAAGTCCTGACATCCTTTGCGGAGTGCCGTGGTAGTTAATTTATTCTTCCTGTCAGTGTATCTGCTTGCCCGAATGGGATGTACTGGCTTACAGATACACTGACAGGTCTGCAGGAGACCTGTATTACACCAGAGATTTGCTGAAAGCTGGTGCAGTGCTTTACAGGCTCCAATAAATAAAACATAAATGCAAATTTTTTTACCTGCAAAAAAATTTGCCTTTATTTATTTTTAAGTGAACTATATTACCCGTATCCTCTCTGTTTTATAAATAACTAAAGTACTGTGTGTGTGTGTGTGTTTTTTTTTTCTTCATTAATCCTAATGTCAGAACCCTTATGAAGAAATAGATATATTTTCGTCATTTCAATGTTGGAAACGTGCATCTTTAAGACCGAATGGGCCCCCCAGAGATAAAGGGTCAACTTAAAGCAGATGTGATGGCAGAAGGTTTTTTTTATCTTAATGTATATTTGTTACAATATTTGTTACATTGCACTTGGTATTGATCTAAGACAAGTATTCCCTGCAGCGACTCATTCCCCGATTTTTACCTAATCAGAAAGCATTTCATTGTAATGCTGCCAAAATCCCTTTATGCATCAAGATTATGCCTGAGATTGTCCTACTTACAGGTATCCCTTAGGGCTAGCCTGATGCCATAGGAGAGCTAAGATTAGCCACAGAGGGTGCGTTTACAATACAAGATGGAATGATACCTCAACTGGTACCAGATCAGTAAATAGCAAAGAACAGAACCAGATGCCATTTCTCATTTACTTAACATTCCTGATAATATCACATACATCGCACAGACAACGGCCTATTTATATTTAAAGGGACCAGTGTATTGGCGCTGAATGGGTGTGCATCTTTGAAAGCCATCATGTAGGCAGATTGTCATTTTCTTGGGGACGTGCCTTCCATATTGCATATTTAGGTATTTGTCATTGAAATGTTGTATCTTTTTAGGATCATGCTGTCCCCAGCTCCTGATAAAGCAAAGTCTATCTGAGAAACGTGTTGGCAATTAGCCTTCGACATTATGAATAGCTAGTGGTCTCCAAACTGCGGTCCTTTGCTTGCTTTTATCTGGCCCTTGGGGAATTATTCCTCCAATGTCAGCAACAGCGGGGCATAGTTCCTGCCACTGACACCGACAATAGGGCATTAGTCCTTTCATTGACATCAATGAAAGATGGGGCAATATTCCTCCCACTGACACCAACAATGGGACATTATTCCTCCCATTCATAGCAACGATGGGGCACTATTCACCCCACTGACACCAATGATGGGGTACTATTTCTCCCACTGACACCAACAATGGCCCACTATTCTGATTGATACCAACGATGGGGCACTATTACTCCTCCTAATACCAATGATGGGGCATTGTTTAATCTCACTGGCGCCAGGACAGTGGCAGCTGGTGGGTTCTCCTTTTGGGGGGGCGGTAAACATGCATCAACCCCCCCGCCGTGCGGTGCAGCACTGACCACCCGTGGCACCCGCCGGACCACCCTCAGCACTGACCACACCCGGCACTGACCACCCTCCGGACCACCCACGCACTGACCACCTGCTGGACCACCCGTGGCACTGACCACCTTCGGCACTTACCCCCTGTGTGGCCATGTCATTTATACACAGAGCTCTGTGTATGAATGATCTAAAAGTCCCGACATCCTTTGCGGATGTCGGCTTGTAGTTTTCAATGAACTACCACGGAGCTGCGGAGAGCTGTGGTAGTTAATTTATTCTTCCTGTCAGTGTATCTGCTTGCCCGAATGGGATGTACTGGCTCACAGATACAATGACAGGTCTGCAGGAGACCTGTATTACACCAGCGATTTGCTGAACGCTGGTGCAGTGCTTTACAGGCTCAAAAAAATGCAGTGTTGTCACATGAAAAGATATAAAAACATATTTACAAAAATGTGAGGGGTGTACTCACTTTTGTGAGATACTGTATATATATATATATATATACATACAGTCAGGTCCATAAATATTGGAACATCGACACAATTCTAATCTTTTTGGCTCTATCCACCACCATAATGGATTTGAAATGAAACAAACAAGGTGTGCTTTAACTGCAGACTTTCAGCTTTTTGAGGGTATTTACATTCAAATCAGGTGAACGCTGTAGGAATTACAACAGTTTGTATATGTTCCTCCCACTTTTTAAGGGACCAAAAGTAATGGGACAGATTAACAATCATCCATCAAGCTTTCACTTTTTAATACTTGGTTGCAAATCCTTTGCAGTCAATTACAGCCTGAAGTCTGGAACGCATAGACATCACCAGACGCTGGGTTTCATCCCAGGTGATGCTTTACCAGGCCTCTACTGCAACTGTCTTCCAGTTCCTGCTTGTTCTTGGGGCATTTTCCCTTCAGTTTTGTCTTCAGCAAGTGAAATACATGCTCAATCGGATTCAGGTCAGGTGATTGACTTGGCCATTGCATAACATTCCACTTATTTCCCTTAAAAACTCTTTGGTTGCTTTTGCAGTATGCTTCGGGTCATTGTCCATCTGCACTGTGAAGCGCCGTCCAATGAGTTCTGAAGCATTTTGCTGAATATGAGCAGATAATATTGCTTGAAACACTTTAGAATCCATCCTGCTGCTTTTGTCAGCAGTCACATCATCAATAAATACAAGAGAACCAGTTCCATTGGCAGCCATAAATGCCCACGCCATGACACTACCACCACCATGCTTCACTGATGAAGTGGTATGCTTTGGATCATAAGCAATTCCTTTCCTTCTCCATACTTTTCTCTTCCCATCACTCTGGTACAAGTTGATCTTGGTCTCATCTGTCCATACGATGTTGTTCCAGAACTGTGAAGGCTTTTTTAGATGTTTGGCAAACTCTAATCTGGCCTCCCTGTTTTTGAGGCTCACCAATGGTTTACATCTTGTGGTGAACCCTCTGTATTCACTCTGGTGAAGTCTTCTCTTGATTGTTGACTTTGGCACATATACACCTACCTCCTGGAGAGCGTTCTTGATCTGGCCAACTGTTGTGAAGGGTGTTTTCTTCCCCAGGGAAAGAATTCTTCTGTCATCCACCACAGTTGTTTTCCGTGGTGTTTCGGGTCTCTTGGTGTTGCTGAGCTCACCGGTGCGTTCTTTCTTTTTAAGGATGTTCCAAACAGTTGATTTGGCCACACCTAATGTTTTTGCTATCTCTCTGATGGGTTTGTTTTGTTTTTTCAGCCTAATGATGGCTTGCTTCACTGATAGTTATAGCTCTTTGGATCTCGTATTAAGAGATGAAAGCAACAGATTCCAAATGCAAATAGCACAATTGAAATGAACTCTGGACCTTTTATCTGCACCTTGTAAATGGGATAATGAGGGAATAACACACACCTGGCCATGGAACAGCTGAGCAGCCAATTGTCCCATTACTTTTGGTCCCTTAAAAAGTGGAAGGCACATATACAAACTATTGTAATTCCTACACCGTTCACCTGATTTGGATGTAAATACCCTCAAATTTAAGCTGAAAATCTGCAGTTAAAGCACATCTTGTTAGTTTCATTTCAAATCCATTGTGGTGGTGTATAGAGCCAAAAAGATTAGAATTGCGTCGATGTCCCAATATTTATAGACCTGACTGTATATATACACACACACACAGTATCTCACAAAAGTGATTACACCCCTCACGCTTTGATAAATATTTTATTATATCTTTTCATGTGACAACACTGAAGAAATGACACTTTGCTACAATGTAAAGTATTAAGTGTACAGCTTGTATAACAGTGTACATTTGCTGTCCCCTCAAAATAACTCAACACACAACCATTAATGTCTAATCCGCTGGCAACAAAAAAAATACAGATTACCGATCTTTTGCTTACATCACGTGATCAGCCGTCATTGCCTGACAGCTGATCATGTGGGAAGGGGCCGGGATCGACCCCTTACTCTGATCTGTGATCAGCTGAGTCTCATAGACTTGGTGATCACAGAGCGCGCCGCGCGAACTGCAGGGACACGCCGACAGCGCTTGCTCGGGAGGACATTCATGGACGCCCTCCCAGCAATTAAGTGGAAGTAAACAATGCATCTTTGTTATCAGGGGAAGAAATAGTGTCCCGTCTTTGGTGTCAGTGGGAGGAATGATGCCTCATCCTTGGTATCAGTGGGAGGAATAAGACCCCTTCATTGGTGTCAATGGGAGGAATAGTGCTCCATCATTAGTATCAGTGGGAGGAAAAGTGCCCCAGTGTTGGCATCATTGGTGACAGTTGGTGGAATAGTACAAAACAGATTACAGCGCACACATACAAAAATTACATTTATCCTGCAAGGCTAGTTAAAAACACCTGAACATATTCAAAAATACGGGGGTTTGGTCACACTATATGGTCAAATAGTGCTAAGCCCACTTACTGCGACAAAGTACCCCAAATTAGTGGGTCCTACCCTAGTAATAGAATGAAAGTACCTGTGTCTCAACCATGGGAGATAAACTACTCTATGTGGGAGAAATTAAGGGATTCCTCCTATGCAATGGTGGCCACTAATAAGAGATAATGTAGAGGGGAAAGGGTTAAAAACACCTGAACATAATCAACTATATGACCATATAGTGTGACCAAACCCCAGTATTTTTGAATATGTTCAGGTGTTTTAACTAGCCTTGCAGGATAAATGTAATTTTTGTGTGTGTGTGCTGTAATCTGTTTTGTACTGTTTTTTACATGCGCGCTGGGCAGTTGCCCGGAGGCCCCACTTGCCTGGGGGGCCCCACCTGCCCAGCGACCCTAGCCAAGCATGGTATGGTGTAACCCTAAAGCATTTTAGGGTGTGCCCCCCAAGTATGTTTTTGTATATTGTATAGACCCTGACCAGGTCTCTTGGGCTGGAGCACCCCTCCCCCCCCAAGTATGTTTTTGTAGTGGGTGGAATAGATCTCGATCGTTGGGGTCAATGGGAGAAATGTTATTGATGTCACCACCAGGAATTACGCCACATTGTTGGTTTCACTGGAAGGAATATGGCTGTGAATGATACTATTAGAACCAATGTATTTCTATTTCTTTATTTAGTATGTCCTAGTAATTAAAAACTGAAACAGGTTTATTTCTCCTGAAGTAGAGGCATGAGCTATAAGTTTGGACCAAGGCAACTGACCTCCGCATGCAGAGGAGAAAATATTATACTTTTGAGGAGGAATTACATTATGTTCCCCCATGATGCCAGCTCGAAAAATTACAAAGCCTTCGAGGTTTGTCACCCCAAATGACTATGGCATTGGTAGGTGCTGAGAGTAACTTGATCAGGCTTGCTCTGCCACTCTTCACCTGGGAGGTCTTCAAAATGTTGCCTGGAACTTTGGGTCTGGACAGCCAATACAAACAAAAGCACCCCAAGATGATTGGTCTTGCCCTTCTAAAGGATAGGCAGCACCAGAAGTCCCATGAATACAGTGCTATTTTACTTTTGTCAAACCTTTTGCCTAGCAACTGCAAACACTGTTCATCGCAGTAAGAAGAAGAGATAAAACTAGGGAAATAAATATCTCTTTATATTCCCAGTATGACTAGCTATCATTATTAAAGGAAAAATATAATGTGTTTCTGTGTATGCAGTAGTTGCATAAATACTCTACATATAATATCCTCTGTGGTTTAAATGGTTGATCTGGCAACCCTGCAGGAATAATTGATTTTTACTAAAGTGAACAGCTATATTAGAACTACCAGTGACTACTGAATTTTTACTAAATGAATATCAAAAATAAAAGGCGACATCTAGACTGATTATGTAAACCAGTTGCAGCTAGAGGCGAGAACACGCAAGGCCAGAGAAAGCACAAGATTTTTATTCTCCGAAAAAACGAGATGTGGCTGTAAAGCAATTCCTTTAATAATTAAGCAGGCTAGCCAGGGCCAGATGTCAGATCTTATATAAAAAGAGTGCGCAAAGACTGCATATGCAGCACTTAAAACAAAAATGCTCTCATATTAAAACATTGGATTTCTAAAATCATAAAAACTTTATCATAGTTATGAAAAAGCACATTTTCTAACACTAAAGAATTAGACCCATCTTCATACAGTAATGAAACAAAGATTTATGTGCCATGTGCCAGTTATTGTGTTTATTTTACCCTGCTACAAGTCACTAAGGTCACAGAGTCACATACCAGAGTCACCCTTTGACACAGGGCAACATTTACTGAATTTAAATGAGTTATTTTCACTTTTCCCCTCCCCTTTCCTGTAAATATAGACAAGGGCTGAGTGAGGGACAGAATGGATAGTGTACTAAGGAGAGTAGGGTGTCCACATACTGTGCTCAGAAATTTGGCCTGCAGCAAGCACTCGACAAAGGGCACTGCTGTCATCTAAAAATTTGTGTACATGTCTTTGGCTGGATGTAGTACCTAGTGCCAGTGTACCGTTGTGACTCCTCCAACAGTTAATTACCTATTATGGCTGCTCCAGCACCTTGATATATTGTATGCACAAGATATAACTCATAATTTTAATGAGAGCTCATTTGACAGCTTTAAACTTCCCCATTTTGTTTGTCTGTTTACTTATGTTGTAGGTGCAATTGGCAATAGGTGTAGCAACGCTCACGCCCATGCAAAATTTATTGATGGGAAAATTGAGGAAAGGCAGTGAACATTTCATGCCAAAGCTTCTGTTATTTTCTTGAATAAAAATGATGTACAGTTGACAGGACTGCTGTGGTGATAAAGAAGGAGGTGGAATGGGAGAACTAAAGGAGAAGTATAGCCATACTTCTTGACTGCGTGACGTTGAAGTCGACCCCAGCACAACTTTGACACGACTTGCATGCGACTTCTTAAACAGAAGTCAATGCAAATCTTACCAAAGTTGTACCAAAAGTAGTGCAGGAACCTTTTTTTAAGTCGGAGCGACTCAAATCTCACTGATTAGAACGGTTCTGTCGTACAGAATGGGGTCCGACTTTTGATCCGACAAGTTCTCAAAAGTTGGATCAGTGTGAACCTGGATAAAATCAAACACATATTAATTACACAGGATCTGTGGCTGATTAAGGTCACTCAGTGCCTTATTAAATTAGCCTCAGAGCCTGTGTAATTCATATGTGTACAGATTTAAAGGAATGAGGTGCCAACCCTAGGTGGAATGGTTCTACCAGTAAGCAGAGTGGGAAGGCCCATCTGATCAAACCAATCCCTGAGAAGAGTGTTCAGAGGTATAGCCTTGGAAGGTTGTAAATAGTCACCTCTCTAGGCTGTTGTTTACTTCCCTGGGCCTTGCCCCAGACAGAGGTTTGTGTCAGAGGCTCAGGGATTTTCATCTGCCCTGCTGGAGGGTGTCTTCTAGGGGAGCTAAACAGGGAGATGGCTGCCTGAATGGAGCTTTTTTTAAAGAACCTTCAGTACTGAGAAGTGTCTCAGGAGGGCTGTGTGGAAGCTGCTACTGGACACTGCAAGCAGGATTCTCTTCCAGTTGATCCAATTGAGGCAGGGCCATCTTAAGAGCATTATAGGCCCCCGGGCAATACAGTGCACTGGGGCCCTGTCTACACTTCACACCACACCACACCGACCACTACACTACACACCACACTAAACCTACCTGATTCCTATACTGACCACTACACTACACACTGACCACTACACACTACATCACCCTACCTGATTTCTATACTGACCACTACTACACAAACTACACTATCCACTGACCACTACATTACTACACTACCCACAGACCACTACACAATACACTAACCACAGACCACTACACAATACACTACATACTGACCACTACACAATACTCTACCCACAGACCAATACACCAAACACACACACACAATACACTACACACAATACACTATACACCATACACACACAATACACTATACACTACACACACAATACACTATACGCTACACACACACACAATTTTACTATACACTACACACACACACAATACACTACATACACACAATACACTACACACACACAATACACTATACACAGCACATTACACTATACACTGACTTTATGGCTGCTCCCTCTCCCCAGACCATATCTACTCCCCCCCGGGCCAGCAACAAAACTAACGAGTGAGTCTCTTACCTTTTTTTTCTTTCATGATCTGCTCTGCCTCTTCGCCACCTGTCACACTGCCAGACTGCCTGCCCCGGTGTGGACGTGATCGGTGACCCAGAGAGGGGGAGAAGCTTTTTTTAAAGAACCTTCAGTACTGAGGAGTGTCTCAGGAGGGCTGTGTGGAAGCTGCTACTGGACACTGCAAGCAGGATTCTCTTTCAGTTGATCCAATTGAGGCAGGGCCATCTTAAGAGCATTATAGGCCCCCGGGCAATACAGTGCACTGGGGCCCTGTCTACACTTCACACCACACCACACCGACCACTACACTACACACCACACTAAACCTACCTGATTCCTATACTGACCACTACACTACACACTGACCACTACACACTACATCACCCTACCTGATTTCTATACTGACCACTACTACACAAACTACACTATCCACTGACCACTACATTACTACACTACCCACAGACCACTACACAATACACTAACCACAGACCACTACACAATACACTACATACTGACCACTACACAATACTCTACCCACAGACCAATACACCAAACACACACACACAATACACTACACACAATACACTATACACCACACACACACAATACACTATACACTACACACACAATACACTATACGCTACACACACACACAATTTTACTATACACTACACACACACACAATACACTACATACACACAATACACTACACACACACAATACACTATACACAGCACATTACACTATACACTGACTTTATGGCTGCTCCCTCTCCCCAGACCATATCTACTCCCCCCCGGGCCAGCAACAAAACTAACAAGTGAGTCTCTTACCTTTTTTTTCTTTCATGATCTGCTCTGCCTCTTCGCCACCTGTCACACTGCCAGACTGCCTGCCCCGGTGTGGACGTGATCGGTGACCCAGAGAGGGGGAGAAGAAGACATTGAGCACAGACTGCCTGCCCCGGCTGGGACATGATCGGTGGCCTGGAGAGGAGAAGATAGTGGCCACAGCTCACAGGAAAGGCCAGCCCCGCTCTCCCGCGAATGAGGACAGGCCAGCCCCACCTGCCGCACATGACCCCTTTCGCCCAATCACAGGGCACCAGGGGCCAGCCTGAGACTGAACATGGCGGCCGGAGCGTGGGGTCACAGAAAATTGGAGCGAGGGTGACACATAGGGTTACACCATACCATGCTTGGCTAGGGTCGCTGGGCAAAAGAAGGAGGGGGGACACAGGGAAGAAGGAAAAATGCTGCTCACCCCTGATGATTGAAACAAAAAAGAAAGAGACAAATTCCCCACTTGGGGTTTTTAGGCAGCGAAATGAAAGGGTAAAAAGCCAATTCATAAAAATGTATCTTTATTATACAAAAAACTTTAACACACTGGTTAAAAAGAATGAGCTCCCATAGGGTGTATAACAATGCATAACACTCAACACATACACTGTCTATATATGTTTATGACAACATGACATGTGCGTTGACTTAGGCAATAATATAATAGACCTGACGCGTTTCGACCTGTTCGAGGTCTTCTTCAAAGGTCAATTTGCTAAAATTATATCAAAAAATACATGTGTCAAAAAGAGTCAGTGATCATTGGAAACAAATACATAACATATCAATACAGCATATTTACCCAGTAATGAGTGTTCTAGGCCCAGGAGCTTCTTGTTGGGTAGATCCCTTTAAAATTAAAAGATTGCCCGCTCGCCTTCCCCCGGAGGTCTCGTGGCATCACCGCCACAGCCCCCGCTACCAGGGGAGGAAATCCCAAAGAGATGTGACTTACAAGAGGTCACACTGTGAGGCACCCCCTATATACGCAGGCCACCCGGTCGGTCAGATAGGGAAGACACCTGCAATAACAACCCAGGGAAAAAGAGAATAATAGAAGTGAAAACAGTGTACTTTATGTATTGGTGTGCACTCCAACATAAGATCTAATAGGTGCAAAAAATGTGTATATGTTAGTATCTGCTTGGTTATAAAAACCAAGACTACCTATAGCCACCCACTACATGGGCCGTGGCCCATGCGTACTGGGTGTATGTGTCTGTGCGTGCGAAAGTCCGCACAGACATGTATGTACGTATATGCACACATACATATATATAAACGTAGTTTTGAAATACCTATTTAGATAAAAGAAATATGGCGGAGTGCACACTAGGGTAAAAAAATATATATCTAAATCAAGAAGAAGGTAATAGACAATAAGATTAATACCTCAACCCTATAAAGATGTGTAAATGGAAAAAAGGATGTGATTGATGGCAGGTGAAAGAGGAAGGTGAAAAAAATGTGAAAACCTGGGACATGAATCCACTAGTGTGAACAGAGGGGTGTGTAAAGAGTGAACACACGAAAAAGAAGAAGTGAACGACAAAAACCATTACAAAATAGTGAATGTGAAAACCAGGTGAACAGTGCCCACTAGTGAGGGAAGAGATATATATCAGGTTAGGCAGGTGAATTACCTTATAGGCAAGGTAAAAGCAGTGCAAAGATCACACTATGTTGCCCAATATTACTTGCACTTAGGTATGACCTGACCCGGGATAGGTCACTGCCTAGAACTGGCTGAAAGCGCCTGTCCAGGTTACCATTTGGCAAGTCTGAAATTGTAAAATAAATAAAAAATATTGTATACATTTGAGTATTTGATGTATATATATATATGGTCGTTGTAATAGACCAAGAATTAAATTATAGGGCAGCAAGAGTGCAATGATGTGACCAAAAAGTGTACTCACGATGTGAAGCCGTAGCAGAGACCATCAGCTGGACAGGAGGTGTGCAGAGTGATGAAGAGGGGATGAGGGAATGTATATAAGCCCTTAATGTTAGGGCGGAGCTCCAGTGTGGGTTGATTGGTGGCAGGTGTCAATGTTCCCCCAATGAGACCGCTCCGGGGGGACCCAGTATGGGGGCATGGCGGCCGCAGAGCGGCCTCGTGTGATCTCCTCGGCGTTCAGGGCGAGCAGGCGCCCCGTCCACTGACGTCATCGCCGTCGCAAATGCGTGACGTATCCGCATCACGTGGCGCGCGCGGGGCCCCGCGCATGCGCAGTGAGCGGAGACGTCCGGGGATGTCCCTGAACGCCGCCGGCAAGGGGGAATCCCCGATCTGGCACCCAGGTGCACCCTGGGTGTCCAATGGGGAACGGCGGGAGGGGGAGCCAACCGTAAAGGGGTCCCGCCTCCCCGCCTTACCTTGCCGGGAAGACACATCTCGGGGAGCCAACCCCGGTGCCAGGGCGGCGCAGGCAGCCACGATGGCTATTGCTAGGGGGGAAAGGGGGGCAGGCTAATCGAAGGGACAACATTTCCTAATTGTACAAGAACAATAACATACAAGAAAAGTAAATATAAATGTAAACGTATCATCCTATATTGATACATACAATCTTGGCAGAAATGATTTTCATATGAGACATCCATATATGCAGGGCAAATTCACATATCTAGGTATATGGAGGTAACATAGGGTAATGAACACATTCTAGAGCAGAAAAAGAAACAATAAAATTGAAAACAAAATTGCATATACACTGCACATCAAAAAATGTGCACAGAGTAAAATAAATACATAGATAATCATGAGTATTCCTGAACTATCAGAAAGGGGATGGGAAAAAGGGGGGGGGGGAGGGGAAAAGGAAAATGGGAGGAGAAAGGGTGTAAAAAGGGGAAAGGAGGGGGGAAGAAGGGAAAAGGAGGGGGGAAGGGGGGGGGAGGGGAAAGGGGAGGAAAAAGGGGAAGGGGGGGGGGGGAAGGGGAAAGGGAGGGAAAGACGTGGGAACCGATAAGGCAGGGGAGCCCCCTAGGGGGCACCATTGCTTGCTAAGGTTAACAAGGGGCAAAAAGACCTTATTGGGTCTTACCCGAAACAAACCCTTTTAGGAACGGGGCAAAAGATATGGCATCATTAAGTCCTGGGAACGAGGTGGCATTTAATTGAAATATCCACTTTTGTTCGTGTTGCAACAGGATTTTGTTCCAATCACCGCCTCGATTTGGTATATGTACTCTATCGAGAGCGGTGAAGGATACTTTAGGCATTTTGTAATTGTGCACTGACATCACGTGTCGGCCCAATGGTAGATAGTAGTTGCCAATTTGCATATGATAAATATGCTTGGACATGCGACGATGGAATTCCTGTTTGGTCTTGCCAACGTAATAAGCCCCACATTCACAAGACATAAGATAGACGATCCCTCGAGTTTGGCAATTCGTGAAGTGTTTGGGCTTGAACAGTGCCCCATTTGGGAGGTGGAAGATTTTCTCCCGTCTGATGTATTGGCAGGTAGAGCAATGTCCACAAGGGAAGGACCCCAAAGTTACACAGTGTTTAAGTCTCTTTGTTTCATCTTTGAACTCGCTTTGAACTAGTCTGTCTCGTAAAGAGGTAGCACGCTTATAAGTAATAGATGGTTTGTTGGAGATAAAGTTACGAACTCTTGGGTCATTCAGCAGTATAGGCCAATGTCTTTGGATAACGTTGTTGACCATCTGATGTTGTCTAGAGAACCGCAAGATGATCCTAGTGGGGCCAATGTTGGTACCATCACTTGGCTTTTTATTGTATTGAGATAAAAGTTCAGACCGGGATTGTGCAATTGCTCTATTATATCCCCTTCGTAGACAGGAGCGGCTATAGCCACGTGCCAGCAAGCGGGTTTGTAGCTTATAGGCTTCCTCTTTGAAGAGGGTATCACTTGAGCAGTTCCTGCGTAGACGCAGGCACTGACCATATGGTATCGACCTCTTCAGGACTGTAAGGTGAAAGCTTTCGGCGTGCAACACTGTGTTGCCGGCCGTGCTTTTACGAAAAAGAGTGCTTGAGATCTTATTGTCAGGGGTACGTATCAATTTTACATCCAAAAATGTCATTTGATCAGGATCATAGGTCATAGTAAACTTCAGATTGTGTTTGTTTAGGTTAATGTGATTCAAAAATTGTAGCAACATTTCCTCCGAACCCTCCCAGACGATGAGGACATCGTCAATGTACCGTAGCCACAATTGAATGTGGCCCGTGTATACCGCGAGGTCCCCATCGTCTCGGAGGGCCCTCTCCCACTCCCCCAGGTACAGATTAGCGTAAGCCGGGGCACAGCAAGTGCCCATGGCCACGCCCTGCACCTGGAGGTAGTGGGAATTATTGAAACAGAAAAAGTTATGGTGTAGAATGTAGTCAAGACCGTCCACAATGAACTCGTTCAGTGCCTCATCATATTTTTGGCTTCGATGCAGAACCGCCCGCACAGCAGCGATCCCCTGACTGTGGGGGATCGAGCTATACAGGGCCTCGACGTCGATAGCTACCAGGAGAGAATTCGCTGGAAGGGTAAACTCTTCAATTTTTTGTAGCAAGTCTATTGTGTCCTTCAAGAAGGAGGGCATACCAAGGACAAAGGGTTGCAGGAAGGAGTCGATAAGTCGGCTCAGATTTTCCGAAATACCCCCATTACCCGAGACGATGGGTCGTCCAGGGGGATCTGTCTGGCTCTTATGTATCTTGGGCAAACTATAAAAAGTTGCCACCCTTGGATATTTAATACAAATGAATTCGTATTGGTCCTTGGTAATAACTCCCCTTTCAAATGCTGATTGAATCAGTTTGTAGAAATCAGTGTAGGAGGCCTGTATGAGTCTAATGGGGACGGTCCTATACCACTCCTCATTGTCAAGGATATTTTGGCACATACATACGTAGTCTTCATTATTCATCAAGACCACGTTGCCGCCCTTATCAGATGGCTTGATTGTGATTTTGGTATTTTTGCATAAGGAGTCTAGAGCTTGAGACTCTGGGCAGGTGGGGCCCCCCAGGCAAGTGGGGCCCCCGGGCAACTGCCCAGCGTGCCCAATGGAAAAAACGGCCCTGAATTAAGGTACTTGTGGCTGCAATTAAGCGGTCACATTGATTAGTACTGCTACGCATGCAATTTATTTATTTTTTAATAAGGATTTTCTCTTTTTTTTATTGATGGCCACAGATAACATTCCTCCACTATTTTATTGCAAATTTGCTTTTATTACTAGTGACATTCAGGAAGTTTATAATTCCATTTTTTTCACACAGGACCATACACACTGGGGGAATGTGCATGTATTGGGGAGATGTGCTGAATGTTTTGGTTTTTTTTTTGTTCATTCGCGCATTTTTGCTATCATTAAGCTGTTGCTGTTTCCAGAGCAGAGCACAGTGTGTCTTAAAGCAGTAATAAACCCTCCAAAAAAGTGCAACATATCCTGCTGAATGTTGATATTATTGTTAAAAAATAATTGATGAAAAAAAAATCTATTTCAAACCTTTATTCTCATTACCTGCCAGATCTTAGCACATCACAAACTTTCTGACCATCAGAGCCCAGGGGGTGGGGAACTGAGCTTTTAAATATTTTAATTCATGTCCTGCCTCTCTGGGCTACCTGTGCATGTCGGTGCACAGTGTGGCATGATACAACAGTGTGGTCCTGGGCGGTAGGGGGAGAAAATACACTGAGGTTGCTCTGTAGGTCATACTGTAGGTACCTGGTTACTGGCTAGTAACAGGAGCCACTACAGATATGGAAGTCAACTGTAAAGAAAACAACAGCATCTTGGCTTGAGGAAATAGAGTGGACACATAATGGATATGGACACATAGTGGACACATAATGAACTTCTATTGACAATTGAACTGCATTTCCTAGAGGGAGATTGCCAGGAGGAGGGAAAGAACTTCATTTTCTCAGGCTGTAAAGGACACGGCTTCCACTTGCCACAAGGAAGCACAGAGAGTGCACATAGTGGTCCAGTGTGCACCACAACTGCTGCATACCAGCAGCCTGAGCAGGATCCAAAGTACTGAGTCCGACAGCCAGAGTCACCTGGGTGCAGAGCAGATGCATGCTCGTCAAAGTAAAGTGCAGTCCTGGCATTTCACATGACTCTGTGGGTCCCACCACTGTTCTGGATAGCTGGAAAGGATTGAGAAGCTGGCTCAATCCTTTCCAGCTATCCAGAACAGCGGTGGGACCCACAGAGCCATGTGGAATGCCAGGACTGCATTTTACTTTGACGAGCATGCATCTTCTATCATCTTGTAAGTGTTTTTAATCTTATCCTATTAAAGTCATCATTTTAATACTACACTAAGGTTGGCGCCTCCCCCTCCCTGTTTTATCCTTACATGTCTTGCAGAGTTCTGGACACACTCTGAAGGATGGCTGCCTTTCTTTTTAACCCTTAATACCCCTTTCTATGGATACATCACCATCCAGCTATTACTGCCACAGACTATACCCCTAAGGATTACTCCATCTGGAGTGCCAGATAAACACTGACTATACTACTGGGTGCAAAGCAGAGGGTGGGCTAATCACTGTGTGTTGTTGGTGAGCTACAATATTGCTGGCACTGGTTAGCTGCTGCTGTGAGGATTTACTATCTGCTGCTAGAGAGACTGAGAACTTTAGGAACTGAGCATATAGCCATCTAGTAGCCTTATTGCTGCCTGCAGGCTTTATTGTGACTATTCTCATGTTCCTCAACACTAGCCAGCTGAAGAGTTAGACTGTCCCTTTACAGCTGCTACACAAAGATCTTCACTTATTGCTTATGGTAAGAGTTACCTCTTACCTCTTAATGTAAAAGCAATCCCAGTGGCTAATTGGCCTCTAGACTGCTTTTACCAGCAGTGAGAGGGAATGCCCCCCCCCCCCCCCACCGTCTTCCGTGTTTTTCTCTGGCTCTCCTGTCCCAACAGGGAACCTGAGAATGCAGCCGGTGATTCGGCCAGCTGACCATAGAGCTGATCAGAGACCAGAATGGCTCCAATCATCTCTATGGCCTAAGAAACCGGAAGCTACGAGCATTTCTTGACTTAGATTTCGCTGGATGTAAATAGCGCCATTTGGAAATTGGGAAAGTATTTTATCACACCGATCTTGGTGTGGTCAGATGTTTTGAGGGCAGAGGAGAGATCTAGGTTCTAATAGACCCCAATTTTTTCAAAAAAGAGTACCTGTCACCAGGGGCGTTGCTAGGGGGTGGCTATTGGGGCTATAGCCCCGAATCTGGGGCCCATAGCCCCGAGTCTCTTGCCGCAGGGTCCCTGCCTAACTAGCATGTTGCGGCTGCTGCGGCAGGCGGGCTGGCTGCATGAGAGAGGCGGAGGAGAGGAAAGAAGTGAGCTCTTCATAGCCGGGCCTCTTCAATTTGGGAGCGAGGTGCGGCGAGCAGCAGCGAGATGACATCATCTCTTACTGTCCGCCACAAATCGGCGCTCTCCTGCTCTCACTAAATGGACCAGTGCTGTAGCCTGCCACCAATGCAGCATCAATGCACATTTGTTGGCACTGGCTGGCATGGCAAGTGACAATCCACATCAGTTGGCAAGTGACAACCCACATCTAGTGGCTGGTGGTGTGGCAATTGACAATCTGCAAATGGTGGCAAGAGATGTGCCAAGTGACAATCTGCAAATGGTGGCAGGAGACGTGGAAAGTGACAATCCACATCTGCTGCCAGGTGAAAGTGGCAAGTGACAATCCACCACTGGTGGCAGGCGACATGGCAAGTGACAATCCACATCTAGTGGCAGCTGACGGTGGCAAGTAACACGCTGCATCTGGTGATAGGCGACGGTGGCAAGTGACATGCTGCATCTGGTGGCAGGAGATGTGGCAAGTGACACGCCCAGGGCTCCCACTGATTCTGCAGTATGGTGAGTTGAACCACTTCATTATATATTAGAATGTAACAATAGAAATAATGCACTTCAATCACCCTGACACCATATCAACTATTATGCCATGATGATTGAAGCACCAACACCAGGCATCGCCTGTGAAAATTTGCTTACCACTGGTGTGCCCCCCCCCCCCGCGGGCATGCAAAAAGGTTGGTGACCGCTGTTATGGGCTCCAGATCTTTTGCAGACCTAGCAACTCCCCTGCCTGTCACTACCTATTGCTATCATAGGGGATATTTACATTCCCTGAGATAACAATAAACATGATTAAAAAAATAAAAAAATGAAAGGAACAGTTTAAAAATAAGATAAAAAAGCAAAAAAAATAATAAAGAAAAAAAAAAAAAAAGCACCCCTGTCCCCCCCCTGCTCTCACACAAAGGCGAACGCAAGCGTCGGTCTGGTGTCAAATGTAAACAGCAATTGCACCATGCATGTGAGGTATCACCGCGAAGTTCAGATCGAGGGCAGTAATTTTAGCAGTAGACCTCCTCTGTAAATCTAAAGTGGTAACCTGTAAAGGCTTTTAAAGGCTTTTAAAAATGTATATAGTTTGTCGCCACTGCACGTTTGTGCGCAATTTTAAAGCATGTCATGTTTGGTATCCATGTACTCGGCCTAAGATCATCTTTTTTATTTCATCAAACATTTGGCCAATATAGTGTGTTTTAGTGCATTAAAATTTAAAAAAGTGTGTTTTTTCCCCAAAAAATGTGTTTGAAAAATCGCTGCGCAAATACTGTGTGAAAAAAAAAATGAAACACCCACCATTTTAATCTGTAGGGCATTTGCTTTAAAAAAAATCTATAATGCTTGGGGGTTCAAAGTAATTTTCTTGCAAAAAAAAATATTTTTTTCATGTAAACAAACAGTGTCAGAAAGTGGTTAGAAGAGTGGGTGATGTGTGACATAAGCTTCTAAATGTTGTGCATAAAATGCCAGGACAATTCCACATATGCCCATGGCATGTTTAAGCAATATATCATT
The DNA here is from genome assembly GCA_037952925.1 of Lithobates clamitans. Lineage (NCBI taxonomy): Eukaryota > Metazoa > Chordata > Amphibia > Anura > Ranidae > Lithobates > Lithobates clamitans. The sequence goes on along the minus strand of JBBGZY010000251.1, from coordinate 13,606,510 downwards.
TAGTGCAAAAAAAAAAAAGTTTGTAAATTTCCCGCAACTTGTGTCAAAATATAAAATATTCCATGGACTCAACATGCCTCTCAGCAAATAGCTTGGGGTGTCTACTTTCCAAAATGGGGTCATGGGGGGGGGGGGGGGTTGTGCCATCTTGGCATTTTATGGCTTTCAAAACTGTGATAGGTAGTGAAGAGTGAAATAAAAAATGTATGCCCTTAGAAATCCTGAAGGCGGTGCTTGGTTTTTGGGGCCCCGTACGCGGCTAGGCTCCCAAAAAGTCCCACACATGTGGTATCCCCATACTCAGGAGAGGCAGCAAAATGTATTTTAGGGTGTAATTCCACATATGCCCATGGCATGTTTGAGCAATATATCATTTAGTGACAACTTTGTGCAAAAAAAAAAGAAAAAAAAAAGTTTATAATATTCCCGCAACTTGTGTCAAAATATAAAATATTCCATGGACTCAACATGCCTCTCAGCAAATAACTTGGGGTGTCTACTTACCAAAATGGGGTCATTTGGGGGGGGTTTGTGCCATCTTGGCATTTTATGGCCTTCAAAACTGTGATAGGTAGTAAGGAGTGAAATCAAAAATTTACGCCCTTAGGAATCCTGAAGGCGGTGCTTGGTTTTCGGGGCCCTGTAAGCGGCTAGGCTCCCAAAAAGTCCCACACATGTGGTATCTCCATACTCAGGAGAAGCAGCTAAATGTATTTTGGGGTGCAATTCCATATATGCCCATGGCCTGTGTGAGCAATATATCATTTAGTGACAACTTTTTGTAATTTTTTTTTTTTTTTTGTCATTCAATCACTTGATACAAAAAAATGAATATTCGATGGGCTCAACATGCATCTCAGCAATTTCCTTGGGGTGTTCACTTTCCAAAATGGGGTCATTTGGGGGGTTTTGTACTGCCCTGCCATTTTAGCACCTCAAGAAATGAGATAGGCAGTCATAAACTAAAAGCTGTGTAAATTCCAGAAAATGTACTCTACTTTGTAGACGCTATAACTTTTGCGCAAACCAATAAATATACGCTTATTAACATTTTTTTTTACCAAAGACATGTGGCCAAATACATTTTGGCCTAAATGTATGACTAAAATTGAGTTTACTGGATTTTTTTTATAACAAAAAGTAGAAAATATCATTTTTTTTCAAAATTTTCGGTATTTTCCGTTTATAGCGCAAAAAATAAAAATGGCAGAGGTGATCAAATACCATCAAAAGAAAGCTCTATTTGTGGGAAGAAAAGAACGCAAAATTTGTTTGGGTACAGCATTGCATGACCGCGCAATTAGCAGTTAAAGCAACGCAGTGCCAAATTGTAAAAAGTGCTCTGGTCAGGAAGGGGGTGAATCCTTCTGGGGCTGAAGCGGTTAAGTTATGAAAGTAATTAAATGTATACACTGCGCTGAAAACTAAAATAAAAAATAAAAAATAAGGAGCAGCTACATACAAAGTGACAACAACCGAGAAATAATGTGAAAAGAAAAATGTAGCGCATAAACTGTGAAGGAAGTCCCCAATTAAGGAAACAACTGAATAATAAACCTCAATAAATAGTGTCCACAACAACAATATAACTTATAAGTCTCTCAATATGGATGAATGAAGTCCAATAAGTGAGTGGAAAAAATATATAAGTGTAGAGTGTCCCACTAGTAATGGTGAGTAAATGTGTAACGGCAAATGTTCAAACACAGATAGATCCTTAAATCTTCCAAAAGAACCGTATCCAACAACTGCATATGTCTTGGTAGAAATGATGTGTAAGAAACTCTTACCAGATACATTGGACTCCCTTGTCAGCGACAGGGAATCACTCGAGCGGATTGCCTCTCAAGGCCTGGAAGCGGACATCATGACTCTGGAAACCTTCTGGGTCAAACTTTGCATGGATCTCCCGGGGCTGCCAGGTGGGTCCTCCCAAAGGATGGCCAAGGTACGAATCAGAGGAGACAGTGCGTCACGCATAAAACTGGAGTGAAGCCTGAATTTTTTCTCAGATGGTATGTGGAGAAAAAATAAACAGGCTCCGCATGGTGTAAATAAGCAAGGTGGGGTTTTTTATTGCTAAAAAGCCTGGTAACAATAAAAATGTGATCACAAGATATAAAAACAAAAATGGGCAACAAGGAGGATGCTGAAATTTTGTTTCGTTGATTCATTTTGGAATTCATTTAGTTTAGCTTCGTTTCGTTTTGTTTATTAATTTTCTAACCAATTCCAAATTTTCAGAATGATTCGAATTTGGATCAGTCAAAAAACGATAGACCGGCTAGAATTCTGTGTGAAGAAAAGCTGATTGTTAAGGAACGGGCTGGCAAGCCGGTCGCTGCCTCCTTAACAACCAGTGACTCATTAGCTGTCAGCGGGCTTCCCTGCTGACAGCTGAATGTAAACAGATTTGCTGGCAAATAAAAATTCAGAAAAAAAACAGCTTGGGGTCCCCCCCAATCCATATCAGGCCCTTATATGAGCATGCAGCCTGACATGCCAGGAAAGGGGGGGGGACAAGCAAGCGCCACCCCCTCCTGAACCATACCAGGCTACATGCCCTCAACATGGGGGGTGCTTTGGGATAGGGGGGCTCTTCCACCCAAAGCACCTTGTCCCTATGTTGATGGGGGACAAGGGCCTCTTCCCCACAACCCTGGCCCGGGGGTTGTGGGGGTGACTTATCTGAATCTGGAAGCCCCCTTTAACAAGGGAGCCCCCAGATCCTGGCCCTTCATGTGAATACATAGTACCCCTACTCAGTCACCAAAAAAAAGGTCAAAGTTATTAAAAACATAAAAATGCTGGCCCGAACAAGACACAGGGATGCAGCCGAATGACAGGTAAACATAGTGGTGGGGATTACCTGGTGACATAACTGGATGACTCCACCCCTATGCCTACCTCTCATTGGGCAAGTGTCATTTTGGTGTGGAATCACCGGGTAACCCCACCCCCATGTTTATCTGTCTTTTGGGAATAACCTTTGCCCAATGAGAGGCAGACAAGGGGGCAGGGTCACCCGGTTACATCACTGGGTAACCACACCCCTATATTCACCTGTCATTCGGCTGTGTCACTGGATGGGGGCAGTGGTGTTTGGAGGGGGGCATTTTTTCTGTTCGTGTCAGAGTTTGTATATTTTTTTTTAAATATAGGACTTGGCAAAAACTGGTGTTGTGTTTTTATTAACCCTTTGAGCACTTTTTGGTTAATGAGTTGGGGTGCTCATTCACATGGGGGGGCAGGATCTGGGGGGCCCCTTGTTAAAGGTGCTTCCATATTCCAATAATCCCTCCGCCCGCAGACCCCCACAACCACCGGGCCAGGGTTGTGGGGTTAAGACCCTTATGCCCATTAGCATGGGGACAAGCTGCTTTGGGGGAGGGAAACACCTATGCCCCAAAACATTCTCCCATGTTGAGGGCATGTGGTTCAGTATGGTTCAGGGGGGTGCATGCTTGGACAAGGGTCTGGTATAGATTTTGGGGGACCCCATGCCATTTTTTTTTAATCCATACCAGACCTGAAGGGCCTGGTATGGATAGGGAAAAGACCCCCATGCTGTTTTATTTTTCTGAATTTTTATTTGCCAGTAAATCTGTTTACATTCAGCTGTCAGCAGGGAAGCCCTCTGACAGCTGATAAGTCATTGATTGTTAAGGACATGGCAGCCAGCTTCCCAGCCCTCTCCTTAACAACCAGCTATTCTTCACACAGAATTCGAATCAGTCGATCATTTTTTGACTGATACAAATTCGAATCATTCTAAAAATTTGGAATTTGTTAGAAAACAAATAAACGAAATGAAACAAAATGAATTTCAATGAAATTCGTTACTATTGTGCATCCGAATCTCTGAATAACCAAAAATACGTCCAAATTTAAATTTGGACCAAATTTAATTGCACATGTCTATTAATGAGCTTCCCTCTCTTGACAGGTTGAAGTTCTTCCAATTTTTTCAAGAACACTGCCATTTACTGGCTTCCAAATTCTTTCAATACATCCACGTTCATTATTATGTCTGTAGCTTACTTCGATGCCATGAGTGGCCATCCAAACGTTTACCCTAATTTGAGAATTGCTGCCGCCATTTGAAGAGCTGGGTTTCAGACCTGTGCGCTTCCTTAACTGATTTGATAGGCTCTGGTCTTCTCGACTATATGGCAAAATGGGCAGCTGATTTAAAGGGATTGTAAACCCTCATGGTTTTTCACCTTAATGCATCCTATGCATTAAGGTGAACAACCTTTGGTGGTGCTGCAGCCCCCGCAAGTCCCCGTTTTACTTACCTGACCCCGATCCTTCTCCAGCCGGGAATGAGCGCCAGCTCTACCTGGTGTCTCGTGTCCTGATTGGATAGATTGATAGCAGCGCAGCCATTGGCTCCCGCTGCTGTCAAATAAATTCAATGACACGGCGCACGGGTGTCCACCATGGATAGCGCTTCTCCAAGGTGGACACTCGATGCAGGGAGGAGCCACCAGTGCGGCTGAGGGACCCCAGAAGAGGATGATCGGGGCCACTCTGTGCAAAACTAACTGCACAGTGGAGGTAAGTATGACGTGTTTGTTTTTTTTAAAAACAAGGATTTACAACCCTTTTAAGTAGAACCCCAGGCCGGGCCACCTGGGCCAAGATTTGGTTGGCTTCTTCAAAATGTCCCCTCAATATCCTTGCCCAAGAAAACGCCTATAAACTTCTCTAGGGGTGGTATATGGCCCCTGACCGTGTATCTAGGTTCAATCCCCCTATATCCCACATGTGTTTCTGCATTTGTAGGGTATGCGATACCATATTCCATGTATGGTGGACCTGCCCCAAGGCTGCCTGGTTCTGGACACAAGTTTTTGCCATGCTCAGGTCTATTCTTAATGTTTATTTACCACGTAACTCCTGGGAAGCCCTTCTACGTGAACCAATACGAATTCTCAATAAGAACCAGAGGAAGCTAGCAGGGTTAGTGTTTCTGGCTGCACGGCATACTTTGGCTAGAGCATGGGGGCAACCATTTATTCATTTCACGGTAGTTAAACATCAGCTAATGGTGCACGAGAAGCTCACTTACATTTTGAACGATACCCACGCTGTTTTTTAAGGGTTTGGGATCCCTTGATCGCAACGCCCAGAAGAACATCGATCGAACCCTACTCTCCATACAATGCTATCATGTAGACTATGTACACTACAGCCGGACCGTACCACCAGGGAAACCTCCACCCTTTTCCCTTCTCCTTTTCCCTTGCTCTCAGGCAAGTCTTCCATCCTTCTCCTCTCTTTCTGCTCTCCTTACACTCCCCTGTTCCTCTTTCTCGCCACTCCCATCTCTTTTCTTGCTTCAACGCCCCTTGCAAAGGCCATTAAATTCTTCTTTCTCCTTTTTGCCTTGTTCTTTCTTATTAACCAGTGCACTATGCTAGAATTTCTTGTTATGAGTAGTTTGGTTGCCATTGGGTGGTACTGGAATGTCTGTCTCTACCGTGAGTTTTCCAACCCTGTATGTTCCAGCTCAATGTACTAATCACACTCTTTTATCATGCCTCATTTTTTGTATACTGCTATTTGATATACTTTGTTAAAAATCCAATAAAACTTTTTGTAAAACTAAAAGGATACCAGAAGGATTATGGAAAATAAGATTAAAAGTGGGATTATCTACTAATTCTGAGCGCGTTATAGAAATTTTGCTGTGACCAATCTTTAGTTAACTATTCAACAAAAGGCAGTGTGCAACTTTAGGAATCACCAGGTGTCAGGATTAAAACCCCTTTTGACAATCGTGGGGTTATATTAAAGTGGATGTAAACCCACCGAAACTCAATGAAGTCTATGATGGGCAAATCTTAATACTAAACTCTGGCAATTTTCAAGGCCAACAGGAAAGCTATTGTCAAAAAATGACAATGAAAAACACCATTACTGAAAAATGGCATGCTTGGGGGATGCCCTTAAGCTTTTCAGATGCCCCCCTTGCATCTGGATTGTTCAACCAGTTTCAGGACCTACAGGGGCCTCTCGCTTAACAACTTTGTAGTGACGATGTGCCAAAGTAATACCTTGTCCTGCTGATATCCACTACAGTTTCTTGATGGTTCTCTGGCAGGTCCAAGCCTTGGATAGGAGAAATTCCCACTTAAAAGCTGAGACCTCATAAACTAGGGTGGTTCAGGTACTAATAACAGATGGTCGCTTACACAGCTGGATCCATGAGACACAGGTGCCCAGGTGTTCTATGAGTTACACCAAGAAATCTAAGTGAACACCATTCCAAAGAGCCCCAGTACTCCATGACCCCCATTCCTATCCTGAAACCAGTTGCTAATGTTTTTAGTTTAAGGTAGAAGTAGGCTTAAACTATATTCAGCTATATCTCTTTAGGTCATGTCCAACATACAGTGCACTCCACCATCTGCATGTTTTCTCCTTTCCAAGTTGTTCCTCTTTCTGAACTACTGATGTTGGGAGGTATGCTTTGGAGAGTCTTTTTAGCAAAAACATGTACTGTATCTAAGCAACATCATTTTAGGCAAACTGGGAACTTTATTATTTCTTTTCATAATTTAATATAAAAAAAAGGCAATCTGTAGAATAAAGTAAAACCTTTCTTATGCCCAGGAGCTAGGCTGTATACAAGGCTCATCAAGCCTATTTATTATTCATCATAGCATGAGTTAGCACTTCTGCAGTGTGCTGCACACATCTTTTTCCAATAAGTAGATGTAAATCATTCATAATTACAGATATTGGTTGTATTATGTGCTTTAAAGTGGGTCAAGGATTCTTACAGCGCTCAGTTTTCTGATCAGGTAGATGTTTTTGTGCCTTTGTTGTGTAGTTGTCTTGTTCAGTGGAATAACAAGATGTGAACCTGGCTGTGTACAATGAAGGGGACTGCTTGGAAAACAACCTCACATGCCGAGGTGTACGTTTCCTCCAGTACATTACAATTCCCTGCAGGTTTCTCCGGCACTGAATAGGTTAAGGTAATTGCTGCAGGCATGGTTAGTTCAATAAACGGAAAGCATCTCTAGGGGAGGCTGTCATAACCCAGTGAAGCACAGCATACAAATTGTTCAAGGCAGCCAATCACAAGCACATTGGATAAGGCTGGAGTTTATCCCAGCACTCTGCCAACCATAAAGCAGACATGACATCAACCAGTGCTGGTTGTTTTGGCTGGTTGGTAAACACTTGCTAAGGATACATACTGCCATGCACCTGTTTCACTGATATCCTGTTTATCCAAAACTTACGGTTCATAGTAAACATTTTGGAGTAAATGTATATGCTGGCAATACATCATGACCTGCAAAAATGAAGTATGACAGATCCAGGTATCAATTGTAGTGATCAGCCGTTATTGAGGTTAGCTAGAGCAAGATAGTTGGAGATAATTCTCCATGAGTGATAGCTGATAAGCAAGAAAAGGGAGTGAACCTTTAACTGCATGTGTGTGTACTGAACTCGGAGAGAAGATTGCAGTGAATGCCTTGTTTCAACTATAGATGGCATCTATAACCAACCTCATAAGTAGATGTAATCTCAATGACATTTAGTTTCCTAAAACAGAGTGGATCGTAAACAACTGCCATTTTATTCAGATTAAATACTTGCTTTCACCTTTTTCATCCTTCGTTAGAGCTTAATGCTGCTGATTTCCTGCAGCCTGTTTGAAGCCACTTCTTGTCAATATGTATGCACTTCAGCGATGGCTGCATGCCATTTCTCAGGGCAAGTTTCCTCATGATGACAACAATGTACTAGGGTTGCCACCTCATCCCTTTACACCTGAACACATATTAATTACACAGGTTCTGTAACTGATGAAGATTGTAATTAAACTCACTTGGTGCCTTACCTGCAATAAATTAGCCTCAGAACCTGTGTAATTCATATGTGTCCGGGTTTAAAAGGGATGAGGTGGCAACCCTATAATGTACAAGCCCTGTGAAATGTGTGTTAATACCGCCAATTTCTTTGCAGGGTGACAACACAGTAGCACAATTGGGAGACAAGTAGAGTATATTTTCACCCTATAATAGGAAGTTTTTGAACATGTGTGTCAATTTCACAGTACATGTAGCTACAGAGGTCAGTGAGGGCTTGTTTTAAAGAATATGTAAACCCAACATTTCATATTCCTGATATGTCTTGTGTACCATGTACTTGTAATAAAAAGTATCCTGTTTTTTTTGTATTGCTTCCTTTGTGTGAAATCCCTGGTGTTCCTGCCAGTCCCTCTGCCTTCCTATTAAAAACTGACCACACTAAACACACCATGGTCAGTTATCTATCTATGCTGGGAACTCCTCCAATTATCAGACTTGTCCTGATGACCCCCAACCTGAACAACCATTCAGCCACTCACAGGGCTGTCTTTAATACTGATTAGACACTGGGAAACATTTTCTTGTGATTTTTTTGCCAGTGGTTACAGCATATCATTATGGCTCACTGATTAGTTGCTAGAGGTTACAGCACATCATTATCACTCACCCATTGGTTGCTGGGGCTGGGGGGGGGCAATCAGTGGCAGTGGAGGTGGTGGTGGGGTAGAATGGTTTCAGTAGCAGTGCTGGTGGGGGGGGGGGTTGATCAGTGGCAGTTCTGTGGAGTTGATGGGATGAGTGGCAGTGGTGGGGGGGATGGGATCAGTGGCAGTGCTAGGGGGGATGGGATGAGTGACAAAAGTGCTGATGGGGATGAGATCAGTGACAGTGCTGGTGGGGAGATGGGATTAGTGGCAGTGCTTGGGGGGATTGGATGGGATCAGTGGTAGTGCTTAGGGTGGATGTGATCAGTGGTAGTGCTTGGGGTGGATGTGATCAGTGACACTAACTTGCTGTCACCTGATAGTCAGTGTCCACTCAGTCCCCCTGCCTGCATGCTAAGGGGAGGATAGATAGAGGGGTGTGTGAGACAGAGAGAGAGAGAGAGGTGAGAAAGAGAGGAGGATGAGAGAGAGAGTGGGCAATAGAGAGGGGGTGAGAGAGAGGGGGGTGTGAGAGAGGGAAGTTGTTAGAGAGAGAGAGAAACAGAGAGAGGGGTGAGAGGGGGAGGGAGGGTGAGACAGAGGGGGATGCGAAAGAGAGAAGGGGGTGAGAGAGAGAGGAGTGAGGGGGTGAGTGAAAGAGGGGTGTGAGAGAGGGAGGTTGTTAGAGAGAGAGAGAAACAGAGAGAGGGGTGAGAGGGGGAGGGAGGGTGAGACAGAGGGGGATGCGAAAGAGAGAAGGGGGTGAGAGAGAGAGGAGTGAGGGGGTGAGTGAAAGAGGGGTGTGAGAGAGGGAGGTTGAGAGAGAGAGAGAGAGGGGTGTGAGAGTGAGGGGGTATGAGAGAGAGGGGGTAGGTGAAAGAGAGAGGGGGTGGGTTAAAGAGAGAGAGGGGTGAGAGAGAGAGAAGGAGGTGAGAGAGAGAGGGAGAGAGAGAGAGGTGTGAGAGAGAGAAGGTGAAAGAGAATGGTGAGAGAGAGAGTGGGTAAGAGAGAGGGGTGAGAGAGAGGTGGGTTAGCACTGTCTGCAATCCCTCCCACCTAGTTTCTGTCTGCGGATAGGTGTGTGTAATGCCTGGTACCTTCCTTAGGTTCATGATGGCCAGCAAAGGCCAGGGCTTGTTCTGCTTCTGGGTGAGGATGGAGGTGCTCTGCTGATAGATATACGGACTGTCCAAGGTAGCGGTGCCTGGCTGCCTGCTCCTCCCGCCTGTCCTGAGTGAGGGGTGAGAGAGAGAAAAGGGTGTGGGGGGGTGAGAGAGCGGATGAGAGAAAGTGAGAGGGGAGAGTGAGAGGGGGTGAGAGAGAGAGGTGGAGAGGGGAGGATGAGAGAGAGAGACCCCTAGCACTGTCTTCAGTCCCTTCTGTGCCCCCCGGTCCCAGTTCCTGTCTGCGGGTAGGTGTGTGTAATGCCTGGTACCTTCAAACGGTTCATAATGGCCAGCAGCGGGCAGGGCCCGTTTTCCTTCAGGGTGAGGATGGGGGTGGTCTGCTGATAGACAGACTGTCCTGGGTAGCGGTTCCTGGCTGCCTGCTCTCCCGCCTGTCCTCTGGTCCCCTGATCAACCTGTCCTCAGGGCAGCTGTCGCTGCCGGGAACAGAGAGGAGGTTGGAGAAATTCAGGCTCTGGGAGGCGCTGCCATGTCAGGGATGCTGCTGCTCCTGCTCATCTCTCACCTGGACTCCTGGGTTCTAGCCGCCCTCGCTGCTTGCCTTCTAACTGCTCTCACCACCACTGGACTGGAACTCCCCATGACAAGGGGCTCAAGGCTGCCCCTTTTTGCCCCACGTTAAAGACACAGCTCAGTGTGCTGCAGCTTCTCCTCTCCTTCTCTTATGCAGCTGAGAACATAGGGAATGTGATCACTTATAAAAAAGGGAAAAAAGGTATTTATAATTTTTCTTAAATCTATAAACAGATGTTTTGCCTTTTATTTCTATTTTAAACTAAATGGATTGTTTACAATACCTATAAGGAAGAAGTTTAATTTAAAAAATGTTTAAATAATCTTCTTTTATTCCCCTAGTAGACCAGGTGCATGGTGCATGTGGTCTTATTCAAATCTGCTTAAACCCATTTCACGCTGGAAGCATTTTTCAGTCGCTAAAGGGCTAAAAATAGCGCCTGTAACGCGCCTGCAAAATGCCTCTCCTGCAGCCCCATTGTGACCCGAGTGCTTTCACACTGGAGCGGTGTGCTTGCAGGACGTTAGAAAAAGTCCTGCAAGCAGCATTTTGGAACGGTTTAGGAGCGGTGTATACACGGTGAAATTAAATGAATGCCTGCAAAGCGCTTCATCACCGGTGCTTTTCGAGTGCATTTAACTCCTTCTTCAGCCGCTAGCGGGGGTTACATGTGCCCCGCTAGTGGCTGAAAAGTGCCACTAAAATAACCGTAAGGCTACTTTCACACTGGGGCGTTGGGGCGTCGGCGGTAAAGCGCCGCTATTTTTAGCGGCGCTTTACAGTCTTTTTTGCGGCACTTTTCGCCCGCTAGCGGGGCGCTTTTAACCCCCGCTAACAGCCGAAAAAGGGTTAGAAGCGCCCACAAAGCGCCGCTGCCCATTGAGCGCCTCAAAGATGCGGCTTGCAGGACTTTTTTGGCATCCTGCCAGCGCACCGCTCCAGTGTGAAAGCACTCAGGCTTTCACACTGGAGTGAGAGGAGAGGCTCTTTCCAGGCGCTATGCAGGCGCTATTATTAGCCGCAGCTCTGAATGATTTTTTTTACTAATATGAGTAAGCAGCACTGATCATTCATAATACTGATTGGGGAGGGGATGGGGCTGTGTTGGCTGTACCTCCCCTCATGCCCAAAATTATGGCTTTGAAAAGAGTGTGGAGCTATAACCAGCTTAAAGATAGAGTTAAATACATCATTAATGCTCTTTTACTATTTGTTTAAAAAAGTAGCAAAAAAATCCAATAGTTTTTTCCCATAAGCCAGAGATGTCTTCTGGTAGTCAAAAATATTATTGCATTTCTGTGTATGTGTATTGATAACCATGATACCTCGAGTTTACATTTATACAGGATTAAGGCTGCACTGTAGACAAGTATAAAGTCAATACATGATTAAAACTGAAAATTTATTATCAAATACTTACCGTAATTTTTATTTCCTGATGGAATCCATGGCAGCCTACGTGTGGGTTAACCCCGCCTCCTCTCCAATGCTATAGGACCCCACTCCCATAAATTTGAGCTCACCGCTAGAGACAGCGTTCTGTAATTAGCCAACTCTTGACCAATGGGTGGGACCTCCATCTGCATGGAGTCCATCAGGAAAGGACTTTGATAATAAATTTTCCGTTTTCCTGACACACTCCATGGCAGCCTACATGTGGGAAATAACTAGCCAGTCCACAGGGGTGGGTATGCTGATCAAAGAAAATTTAATTTAACCCGTCAACCGACAGGATTCTTAAACCAAAAGTTCAAAGAAGATAGAGAAGCAGGCTCTATGCAATAATGTGACATAAAATTATTAATGGAGGCCCATGAGGCCACTTTGCAGATGACATCTGGAGCCACATGCTGGGCTGCTGCCCACGAAGCCGCCATACCCCTGGTGGAATCTACTGTCACCACCTCTGGAGGAGCCAAGCCCTTAGCCCTAAAAGCCTGCTGAATGGATTGCACGATCCAGGCCGCAATCATTCTGGTTGAAGCTCTCCTCCCTTTGTTACTGTCACTTTGTTCCGGAGAAGGCCAACAAGGCCGAGACTTGGACCATTAGGGAGCTGATGGACAGAGACAGATCTAGGCCAGATTGGAAGAAACTCAGGATATCCTGAACTCCTGGATCTCTGAACGATCTGCCCGTAGAGGATGAGAATCCAATGAACTTGGCCCATATTCTCCCATAAACCTTATTGGTGCTCGCCTTTCTCAAGCTCATGAGGGTGGAAATTACTCTTGAAGCGCACCCGAGAGATTCCAGCCTTTCCCTCTCAAGAACCGGACCATTAGTCTCAATAATGCAAGGGTACAGGTCTGCCCCCTGCGAGAGAAGGCCCAGCCTGGGAAGTAGAGGCACTGGGTCCCAGAAGCTGAGCTGGATCAGGAGGGGAAACCATGGCCTGTTTGGCCAGTAAGGTGCTATCACCACCACTTTGACTGCTTCCACTTGGAGTCTCCGAAGAAGCATGAAGATGATAGGGAGCGGGGGAAAGTCGTATGCCCTGTTGAAGTTCCACTGATCTGACAGAGCATCCATTCCGAAGACCTGGCTACAATAGACCTGAGTGTAATACTTCTTGATGTTGAAGATGCAAGAGGATACAAATAGATCCACTTCGGGAATGACTCCCAAGGACAGAATCCATTCGAATGTCTGCACATGACACTCGTTGTCTAACTGTGTGTGAGACAGGGAGTCCGCTTGGACGTTCTGAACTCCGGGGACGAAGACCGCTGAAATATGTGCCAGGTTTTTCTGAGCCCAGGACATGATGGGCTTGACTTCCTGTAGCAGGGTGGGGCTCCGGGTGCCCCCTTGCCTCTTCACATAGGAGACCGCTGTGGTGTTGTCCATTTTCAGTAGAACCGACTCCCCTTTGAGGAGATGAGTTAAAGATTGAAGGGCACACCAGGCTGTCCGTAGTTCCAGGACGTTTGAGCCCGGGTTGTGAAGAGGGGCATCCCACTTGCCTTGAGGAAGATCTGACCTGCAAAGGGCTCCCCAACCAGCACCGCTGGCATCAGTCGTGTCCGTGACCCCTGAGACCGGGGCAATGGAGTGACAGGTGAGCATATTTCTGTGCTGGAGCCACCAGAAGAGGCTGTTCCTCATCACTGAGGATATGTGAATGGACTAGTTGACGTCCCCTGAATTCCATTGTTGAAGGAACCCTGTTTGAAAGGGGCGTATCCTCCACAGAGACCATGGGGGGTCGTAGAGACCATCGTGCCGATAATTCTTAGGGACTGTGAGGGCCTTTAGACTTAAGGAACTCAGAGCATGTGAGATTCTCCCTCGGATGATTGGCATCTTCTCCAGTGGGAGAGAGATGGTGCTTTTCGCAGTGTCGAACTGGGCCCCTAAGTATACCAAGCACTGGGCTGGTTCCAGATGGCTTTTTCCTAAGTTTAGGAGCCACCCGAATTTGGACAGTGTGGAGATAACCTGCTCCTTGTGGATCAACAGCCGCTCCTTGTCCCGGGACAGTAACAGGAGATCGTCGAGATAGTGGTACAAGCGTATACCTTTTATTCTTATGAGGGCCACCACGGCCAGAAGAACTTTCGAAAAGACTCGGGGTGAGGTTGTCAGCCCGAAAGGGAGGCAGATGAACTGTAGATGTTCTTGCCCGACTCTGAACCGGAGGTATTTGTGGAATTCTTTTGCCACAGGCACATGAAAATAGGCATCTTTCAAATCGATTGAGATTAGCCAATCACCTGGCTGCACTGCTTGTTGGATGGTAGACAAAGTCTCCATTTTGAATCTTTTGAATATTATAAACTTGTTTAGGTAAGTTAGGTCTATCACAGGGCCCCATGATATCTTTCAATTCAGAAAGGAGCGGAAAATTGGAACGTTCCTTTCCAAGGTGTTTAAAGAACTTCCTCTGCTTAGCCAGAGGAGTGGAAGGATCTTCCCACTTAAGGGCCTCCTTGACTGCCTTAATTAGCGGGGAATCCAGAGTGAAGTCGAAGGCACAGACAAATTCATCTCCCTCCAATTCACTGTCTGAAGAGCCAGGGGAGGCAATGTAAGGCTTGTGGGCCTCATCAGTCAGGGAGCCAGATAGAGTGGTGGACTGGTTTCGCGTGCGGATTATACCCCACTACTTTAGGGATTGCTGCACCACACGGGTAACAAGAGACTCCATCTGTTGGTTTTCCATCTCTTTCTCCCCAACCGTCCGGGCATAACATGGATCACACAGTGATTCGCCCTCTGGGACTCGTGTCCCACATCCCCAGCAGGCTCTGCGATCAGAGCGGCTGTCATGGTGGTGGGTGAGGTGTCTGAAGGAGGAATGGGAACATCACCTCTATTGATGTGTCCTAGACGGAGAGTCATGTCTGGACCTAGATGAGGAAGGTTGAAGTTGCGGCCTAGCAAGGTCCCTGTTGTCTTGGACAATAAACTGGTGATCCAACCTGGAAGGGCTAAAAAGGAGAAGGGCAGAAAACACATCACATTAGGGGATATGTTCATACCAATGTGGACCTGGCCCCCTCCCCTCTCACACACTCCATGTACCTAGAGCGTGAGGGCTGGCCGCACAGAGGCGGTGACTTGTCCATGGCAACCTGGCGGACGATAAGTGACGATCCTGCAGCCTTGTAGGAACACACGCACATCCTGGGAGAAGGAGAATAAATAGCATGCAGCTTGTCCTTTAAGAGCCATCTCCGCCCCCCCCCCCCTCACCCTGCACCATCACCCCAGGCCGGAGCTCACCTGAACCTGGCAAACCTGGTGCATGGAGGAGCTATCGCAAGGTGCCCACAGTGATACCCAGTATGACAGGAGCTCACAGGGATTTAAATATCCCCGCCGTAATGACGTCAACTCCATGATATCACGCCTGTGTGGCCACCGGGACCCCGGCCGTACCGTGCATGTGCAAAACAAAGCCTCGGTTTCATCCAAAGTATGCGCATGCGCAGAAGCGCTCCGGAGCCGGGACCTGAAAAAGGGAGCCATGTCCTGGAACGCACCTGCGTTCCAGGTGCGATAAAGGGGTGAGAAGGGGAGACACACACACAGGAATACAACAAAAACTTGCTTCCATAGAAGAATCTTCAGACCTGCCAGCCGATCCGTGCCTGGGCATAAAGAGGCTGTCCCCACCACCGGACACAGAGACCTGGAGCTACGCACCCGCCCATGGCTGGGCCCTGGGCTATCTTGACACCGTTAGAAGGTATGCCCAGCATTAACCTCGATCAATTGGATGTCCGTAAACGTAAGTGTATTGTTTGTAGGTCCAATGAGGAGGACAAAAAAGGAACGCAGTCTATAGCGGTGAGCTCAAATTTATGGGAGTGGGGTCCTATAGAATTGGAGAGGAGGTGGGGTTAACCCACACGTAGGCTGCCATGGAGTCTGTCAGGAAATTTTTTTTTTTGTCTTACATGCCAACAGTTTAGGGACCTGAATTTGACTTGGTAGCAGTACAGCAGAGCTCAGAACGGGGAGAGGGGGGCTCGGGTTATGTAGTCTACCCTAACATATCATACATTGGGGTTGATTTACCGAAGGCAAAAAGACAGAGCTTAGTAAATGAGGTAAAGCTTCACTTTGCAAAGAATACCCAATCAGGAGTCAGCAGAGAGCAGTCAGCAGAGCTTCTGCACATTTACTAAGCTCAGGAGCAACTGTCCTTGCAGAGTCCAACTGCACTTTGCTAAGTGCACAGCCTTTTTGCCTAGGAGTTTTTTTTTTATTCAACCCACTGGGTTGAATGTAAAAAAACTGTCAGCTCCAGTGAACTCCCCTGATGAGCTGTTGTGTTCTGATAGAGGGATGCATTCCCCCCGCCAGAACATTCTGATAAGCGCTTGTAGGCGGGGGTAGAGTGTAGCATTTTCACAGAGGGAATTGCACGTACTGACTTTATAAACCAGGCAAAGTTTATTATCAGAGAGACGCTAGTAGAAAGAGTTTTTACAGCAGTAATGCAAGTAGTTTCACTCCAAGCAGGGAGGCACAGATACTTAGCACAGTCACTTTTGATGCAAGCGGTGATTGTATTCGTCAGCACTATAGGCACTTTCCACTGACTGTCACAGTATAAACCCAAGCACATAATGCGTATCGGTAGAGGCTGCTATTCACACACATTACCCGGTACAACAGTATCATAGTTGGCAACATTGCAAAAAAAAAATTCGGGACACTTTTTTGCATGTAGGCGGAGCCTTGCTATAATTAGGGGGCGTGACATTCTTTTGTAGGCGGGGCATACAGTAATAGAAAAATGCTGCTCGCGAAGCGTGGTTGGGCGTGGTTTGCATGGATCAGCAGATAAAGATACTCTAAACACCTGGTGTTGGCGCCTCAATCATCTCGACACCATGGTTGTTATGGTGTCAGGATGATTAAAGTGCATTATTTCTATTATTACATTGTAATATAGAATGAAATTATTTAAGTCACCATAATGCTGAATCAGTGGAAGCCCTGAGCATGTCACCTGCCACGTCGCCTGCCACCAGATGCCATCAGGTGTCCCCAGCGGAGTCCCCCCTTACATCAGGCATTGCCAGCAGAGTCCCCCCTTACATCAGGCATTGCCAGCGGAGTCCCCCCTTACATCAGACATTGCCAGTGGAGTCCCCCCTTACATCAGACATTGCCAGCGAAGTACCCCCTTACATCAGACATTGCCAGCGAAGTACCCCCCTACATCAGACATTGCCAGTGGAGTCCCCCCTTACATCACACATTGCAGCAGAGTCCCCCCTTACATCAGGCATTGCAGCAGAGTCCCCCCTTACATCAGACATTGCAGCGGAGTCCCCCCTTACATCAGACATTGCAGCAGAGTCCTGTCCTTACACCAGGCACCCCCCAATAGAGCCCTCCCTTACCTTACATCAGGCATTCCCAGCAGTGGAGCCTCTCCGCCGCCATTACTAAAGATAATGGGACAAAATAGCCGGGTGGCTGCCAATAGCAATTGAGCTGCGGCGCCGCCCACCCCCGCCCCTACCCATAATCAGATTACAGACAGACGGCAGCGTGGAGGGAGGTGGGCGGTGCCACAGCTCAAATTCTATTGGCAGCTACCCGGCCATTGCTAAACAGCAATTTGGTCTTCAGGAAAATCCGGGAAAAGGGTCTAAATCCTGGGAATGTCCTGGGAAATTCGTGACAGTTGGTAAGTATGCGGTATTCCTTCACCAGGTGGATATAGGTATCTGATCCACTTGTCCCTCCCTCACAGCGAGGACACCGGATTTATTATCCGCAATGGGGAGTCTTTCATCCAACCATGATTGCTGATACAGGACTCTGAAGGAACCCTGAGCTATCCCTCACAGGCCGGAACACTCTCTCTATCTTCTCCTAACTCTCCCTGACAAGCAGGTTCTCTCCCCCTGTCTATGCACACACGTGAGCTGAACTAAACGTGGCTGGGCTTTCCTATATAAAGTATCCACCCAAAATTGGCCGACCAAATCTCCCGGGATTTGCTTGTCCTATCAGGACACCAGGCTTCTCCAAAATGGTGCTGGAGACAATTATAAAGGCCAAACAGCTATGAACACATGTACACATAAACATATCAAATAGGCTGGAAAGTGAGAATATACACTTGCTAACCCACTACCTCTTGCAGCCAACTAGGCTGCCCAGTCATTGGCTGAGAGCACTGATCGGGAGCTGGTCGACTGCTGGTTTTCCAGCATGCTCGTCCAATAGAAGCTTACCAAACGCCTGGCATACACACAGGTCAAATGTCAGCGGCATTAGGCTTAAGTGTTGATGGGGGAATCCCTCCCACAGTGCTATTGTGCTCTTCCAGCAGGGAGTACAGGGAGCCTTCCCCGCCGGCAGAACACAATGATTAGTGTGGCTGACTAGAGCTGACAGCACTAATCATTCGGGGCATTGTACATTAATTTGTACAGAAGTCGATCGATAGAACGACTTCTGCATAACCAAAGTGCCCATACTAGCTGAATTTTGTTCAATGTAGGGCCAGCTTAATACTAGAAGGAGGAACAAAACAATATAATTCATATTGGAAGTCTGAAATGGTTGCAGTATGTGGATGTGTACACCTTTGTAAATACAAATAATATTATCATCTGTGATTGCATGCATTATCATTATGTTTTTCTAGTAATAATAACACAGCTCATATGTGTAAAATATGACGAAGAGACCATGAATCATTACACCATTCTTTCTGTTCATAATAATCCGTGGGTATTCTTTGAAATTGTTTGTTTCTTTCACACTAATTATGCATTAGCATTAAGGAACTGCAGGGGCATTGCAAAAAAAAAAAATGGATTTTGTGCATTAGCCAGGCTTGAGCTTGCTAAAATTCTAGAAACACTTCAATGTATCCCTTAGGAGTGTTCTGCAGAGACTGCAGAGAAGAAGCAAGCCATGTGATGTGCTAGTGCAACTGTAATGAGCAGCAAGCCTCTAAACTCACATCACACCACATTTTATTCCAGCAGATCTGAGCTGGTTACTTCACATCTGACAGAACAATGCCCTACTAAATGACTGCAGTAAAATGTGCAGTATAGACAGCAGGGTCCATTGTACATTGTGAAATATATGGACAGCCCCTGATGATATAGCAGCACACAATCATTTGTCATTCTTGTGATTTGGCTGCTGATAAGATTGCAGTGTAATGTAGATATTGCTGTCTTGGATAATGTTTAATATTTGGAATTTGGAAGTGACATTAA
The DNA here is from genome assembly GCA_037952925.1 of Lithobates clamitans. Lineage (NCBI taxonomy): Eukaryota > Metazoa > Chordata > Amphibia > Anura > Ranidae > Lithobates > Lithobates clamitans. Next base: position 13,587,622 of record JBBGZY010000251.1, on the reverse strand, counting down.
AGACTGCCTTTTTGTTCTTAAAGCTGAACTTCAGGCAAACAGTATATACATTTTGAAAAACATACCTAAGCTGTTTTATCTGCTAAAGGTTTTGTAATTCTGTCCAAAGGATTGGTAATTCTGTTACTTTTGTGATTTTTACACCTCTGTCAGAAATTACAGCCTTGAGGGTGACACCACTTACTGTATTCGAGTTTATGCATACAGAGATGCCACCTCTGCAGCCTGCTAATGGGACAATGGAAGGACAGCAACACACTGAAAATTCATCTTTTCTGTGTACTCTGTTTTCATCTCCTGTCAGCATGTTGCCTGTCAACACACATGTAAATGAGCCTTATTGGTTACTAGTGCGGCTCCTCCCTTCCACACCCTGATTGTTGCTGTGCAAGGGACGATAGAATGCTGATATTAGGAGTGATGTAGGTGTTTTTGCTAGTTTGATGTAAAAATACATGAACATTCATTTATTTTTGAAGGAATGCATAAGTGAGTAAAATCATGCATAGAATAAAGTACCCTTAATTAAATATAATTTTTAAAAAAACACCCTAAACTCTGTGTAGAAGGCATCTTCTGATGCCTTTAATAACATTACTTACTCCTTATGTCTCCTCTGATCTCTGCAAAGATATTTTGTAGGTAATATCTATACTCTGTCATGGTATTTGCACTCAGCTAGGCATGTCCGCCCCTCCCATGAAAGTAGATTATTATTATTATTATCCAGAATTTATATAGCGCTAAAGGTTTACGCAGTGCTTTACATTATGAAGGGGGACAGTGCAATTACAATGCAGTTCAATACAGAAGGGATTGGAGGGCCCTGCTTATGGAGCTTAAAATCTAAAGGGAGGGCAGGGTTGCCAACCTCCTGCAGCATTTTTTACTGACAAAACTTGGGAAATTTACTGGAGGAGCACATTTTTTACTGACAACCTGCGAAATTACAGAACTCCTAATCAAAACTTACACAGTGAATATTTGAACAGTATAAACATGATATGGAAACACTGACAATGCCTAAAACAAAATAATTTGCTTGATTTACACTTAAAAAGTCAACATGGCATGAGATTATCAGCCCCTGATATTTACTGGCAGTTGTAAAAAAAAATTCAGATTTTTACAAACTGTCAGTAAATTTACTGCTGGTTGGCAACCCTGAGGGAGGGGGAGGTGGTACAAAAAGTAATAGCTCCAGGGGATGATCTGATGGAGGTGACTCAAGTACAGTTTTTAGGTGGAGGTGGGGTAGGCTTCCCTTGTTAAATGAGTTTTCAAGAATTGCCTAAAGGCGGACATGTTAGAAGCTGACCTGACATACTGGGGTAGGGAGTTCCAGAGGATGAGAGAGGTTCTGGAAAAGTCCTGGAAGTGAGCATGGGAGGAGGTAACAATGGCGCTAGAGAGTAAGATGTCTTGGGAGGACGATTTGGGTGATATCTGCAGATGAGTTTGCTGATGGCGCTGGGGGCAGTGTTGTGGATGATTTAGTACATTGCCAATCCCCTCATCCCCCCACATCTTTTTTTAATCAGTGTTTACATACTTTAAATGTTGCTGTCTTCAGTCTGATTGTATAACATCATAAGTCCTCCTCCACCGGTGGTGAGCACCACATAATGAGGTAGCACTGTTCTCTACATCATTCTCCTCTGGGTTTATGGCAACCTGATGATGTGCCTCCAGGGAAGAAACCTTGATGACCTGGGCTCACAGGTAGTGGGATGAATGACATTGGGCATTATTCAACTCACTGCATAATAATGGCTCTGGAGGGCACAAAGCTGGAGAAGAGGTGAATATAGAAGCATGAGCTGCTTTTTTAAACAGCAGCTGGAAAATCTACAATGTATTTTTTTAAATTAGTCATTCTGAGTTGGGAATTTCACTGGAATAGCACTGGAATTTCCATAGGGGCTGCAGTGTGGCTGAAGAGATGTGCTGATTACAATTTTTAATTTTGCCTACATTCTTCCTATTGATACTGACCAGGTAGAATAGTTGCCTATCCAAATAATATGGTAAATTAAACCATTTGAGAGTTTCTCTAGCTGCCAAATGCCACTGCTGTATACAATACTAAATATGTGTAGACCTCTTTTGGAGAGATTATAACCGGTGACCCTCCCCAAACAGGATATTGCGCTAAACCTGTAAGTAAAAAGGAGAGCCAGGACCTTTGCTAGGTGGAAGAGTGGGTTTCATAATAAAGTTGACATTGCCTTTATTAAAGGTTTGTTTCCTAGGAAATTAATCAGTAATCTAATCAAAATATTTAACCACTTCCCGCCCGCCATATAGCAAAATGAAGGCCTGGAAAGTGGTTCTGTTATCCTGACTGGTTGTCATATGACGTCCAGAGGGATAAGCCGCGATCGCCCACGGGGGAGCGCAGTACGGTGATCAGTGATGTGGTGTGTCAATCTGACACACCGCATCTCTGATCGAGGTAAAAAGCGTATGACGTAGACTCTTTACCACGTGATCAGCTGTGCCCAATCACAGTTGATCACAGTGTAAACAGGAAAAGCCGTGTATCGGCTTCTCCTCTACTCGCACTGACAGGCGCGTGTAGAGGAGAGCCAATCAGCTCCTCTCCTGACAGATGGGGGGCTGCGCTGATTGATTATCAGTGCAGCCCCCCCCAAGCGTGTCCACCAGGGATGCCCACCCATGGCCACCAGGGATGCCCACCCATGACCACCAAGTAAGTCCACCAGGGATGCCAATCAGTGCCTATTAGGGATGGCACTCTGTGCCTATCAGTGTTACCCGCCAGTGCTGCCTATCAGTGCCATCTATCATTGCCGCCCATCAGTGCCCTCCAGTGCCTCCTATAAGTGCCCTCCATTGCCACATATGAGTGCCCATTAGTGCCACCTATGAGTGTTCATCAGTGCCACCTATCAATTCCCAATCAGTGCCGCCTATGAGTGCCCATCAGTCCCGCCTATGAGTGCCCATCAGTGCCACCTATTAGTGCCCATCAGTGCTGTATATCAGTGCCTCCTATCAGTGCCGCCTATTAGCGCCTATCAATGCTGCATATAACTGCCTCATCATCAGTGCCAAGCAATACTGCCTCCTAAGTGCCCGTCAGTGCAGCCTCATTAGTGCCCATCAGTGAAGGAGAAAACTTACTTACTTACAAAGTTTTGTAACAGAAACAAAAAAAACTTTTTTTTTTCAAAAAAAATTACAGAACTCCTAATGAAAACTTACACAGTGAATATTTGAACAGTATAAACATGATATGGAAACACTGACAATGCCTATAACAAAATAATTTGCTTAATTTACACTTAAAAAGTCAACATGACATGAGATTATCAGCCCCTGATATTTACTGGCAGTTGTAAAAAAAATAAGAATCCCAGGGGTGATCAAATACCACTAATGCCGCGTACACACAAGCAGAATTTCCGTCGAAAAAATCTTGGATAGTATTTCCGACGGAATTCCGCTCAAGCTTGGCTTGCATACACACGGTCACACAAAAGTTCGCTGAACTTTCGACCGTCAAGAACGCGGTGACGTACAACACTACGACGAGCCGAAAAAATGAAGTTCAATGCTTCCGAGCATGTGTCAAATTGTTTCCGAGCATGCGTAGAAATTTTGCGTGTCAGAAATGGTACAGACGATCGGAATTTCCGATCAGAACTTTTTTCGGCCGAAAAATTGAGAACATGCTCTCAATCTTTTGCTGGCTGGAAATCCGCCAGCAAAAGTCCGATGGAGCATACACACGGTCGCATTCTCGGACCAAAAGCTCTCATCGGACTTTTTCTGGCAGAATTTCCGCTCGTGTGTATGTGGCATTAAAGAAAGCTCTGTTTGTGGGAAAAAAATGATAAAAATGTTGTATAGATACAGTGTCGCATGACCGCGCAATTGTCATTCAAAATGTGATAGCCCTGAAAGCTGAAAATTGGTCTCAGCAGGAAGGTGTATAAGTGACATGTATTGAAGTGGTTAAGAGAAGAGGAACTACAGCAGCCAGCATATAACATTAACATTAGAATATTGATGCACACCAGTATAGAAGCAATACGCATTTTATATAGAAAACTTTTATCAATAATGCATACATTTAACGTAAAAACAGGCATTATAAGCAAAGGGTCCACCAAGAGTCCTGGTGAAATAATGCACATATATCTGGGTATATATAGTGTAGTTTTTAAGAGGCACCTCTAGATTGAATGTTGCCCCAAAGTCAAGTTGCAGGGGCCCTTTTGGATGATCGTGACGCAGGATTCGTCTTGGTATCAGAGACCTGAAGACAAGATCTACTGTAATGGGGAGACCCTCCAGCCTTTTTCCAGCCAGCTTGGAATGCAGTTACTCGCACGACAGAAACATTGTTGTGGCACTGGAACTTAGAGTCAGGCTACCTACTCTGCTCTTAAGTCCCTAGTGATTTCTAATCTGCCATGCAATCATACCTCTAACTACTAAATGTGACCACCGGATGCCAAACGAGGTTCTAGCCTAAGTTGTCTTTTTTTAGGCCTAAGTTAAAACTAGTTATAATATCCCAGACCAGGGGGAGGGGGCAGGGTTAACTAAAATTACAGGAACTGCATATAAACTCTATTGTAAAAAACAGGTTCACCTATACTAATAAACTTGAAGGTGGCCACTACACAAATACAATAGCAGACCTAGCTATCTGGCATTGTGTATGTGAGATAATAATAATAGCTCAGAAATAAATCTGTCACAATGATTGGTATACACATTCAAAAAGCTATGGGCAGCTGAAAGTAAACTATTAGAATATATGGATATATGTTATATAAACGTTAGAACATAGAACTTGCCTAATAGTCTCTGCTTCTGGTGTGATTGAAAATACAGCATCAGTAGCATCCCCTGTGTGTATAAAGTCATGTGGCTAACTTCTCTGTCTCTCTCTCTCTACTTCCTCCTTCTGGGGTTTGTGACCCAGACACACAGAGACAGGAGGTGATGCACATAAATAATCTGTGTGAACATTAAGCAGCAGAGCCACGTACAAACAATAGAAGGGAATAGATTCCTACATATGTTTTATTATAGAGCTATCATAATGAAAAATGATGCATAGGGAAAAGAATATCTGTACTGAGAAAGTATTATAATTTCCTAGTCTTTAAAAGGTGAGATGTAGATACCCTGATTTAAATAAAACATGTTTAAATAAAAAAAAGACACCCTATAAGAAAATGAATTTATTCAGGAAATACAAGGTATATACAATGTATATAGGATAGCAAGGTTTATCTCTTGAACTCATTGCTGTAAAATATTGTCCTGAACAGGGTCATATCTTGACTGACTAGAGTCAGTACAGTCTCTGACACATTGCCCCTGATTCAGAGTCTATGTATTTTCAGCTGAATAAGCCTGTTAAATAATGAAATAAGCTTTTAGAGACTCACAGGATCCAAAATTCATAATCAGAATATGTATTTATGCCCCTTTGTTAGCATCAACGTTGTGGTAGGAAAAGGGAATCATTTAAAGAAAGCATGCCTCATGCTGGAAAGTTAAAATGGTTCTAAAGCCTCAAAGTTTTTTTTTTTTATCTTAATAAATTCTATGCATTAAAGTAAAAAAACCTTTTCTGCTGCAGGATCCCTCCAGCCTCCCCCTTATTCTTACCTGAGCCCAATTTGATCCAGCGACATGCATAAGAGCTGCGGCTCTCGTCGGTGTATCCCTTTTCATTGGGCAGATTAATAGCAGTGGGTGCCATTGGCTCTCACTCCTGTCAATCAACTCCAGTGATGAGGGAGCAGGGGAGTCCCGCTGTCTGTGTCAATGCAAGCAGCAACATGCTCGGGAGCGAGCACACACGAGTGCCCCCATGGGAAGCGGCTTCCCGTGGGGGCACTGAAGAGATAGGAGGAGCCAGGAGCGCCTGCAGGGTAGAGGTGTGTACTAGGCATTGACTCCCACTGCTGTCAATCAAATCCAGTGACACGAGAGCGGGGGGCGGGGCAGAGTCCTGCTGTCTGTGTAAATGGACCCAGCAGCGGGATTTGGGAGCGTGCCCGCACAGGTGCCCCAATAGAAAACTACTCTCCGTGGGGGCACTCGATTAAGGGGAGGAGCCAGGAGCACCAGTGGAGCACCCCAGAAGAAGAGGATCGGGGCTGCTCTTTGAAAAACCCTTGCACAGAGCAGGTAAGTATGACATGTTTGTTATTTATATTTTAAAAAATGTGAACCTTCACAACCCATTTAACATATGGGTAAGAGCAAACACTATTCTACGTGCAGAAATCTAATTAGGAAAGGAAGCCAAAGTGCAATTTCAGTAGGGATTTATGTTATTTCAGATTATTTTTTAATGCATATATTGTTGATTATACAGAAACTTTACTGGTCACAATTTTTTGCACCAGAAAATGATGTAAGCAGGCCAATAAGACTATAATAAAACATACAATATGTTCTTAATATAAAAGCAAATTTGAATAACTTCCAGTTGTACTGTATACAGGTTGATCACTATTGTGCTTTATCCGGATTATAGCTCTCAAACTAACAAAATCAATCATCCCAATTATTTCTACAACTTCTTGCTACAAGTCCTGAGTCCAGTGTATTTGACCTACTAGAACAGTAGTAATTTTGGGGGGGCAAACAAGTTTATTTCTGTAGTACGAACATATTCTATTCTATTTATATGGATTTTTAGACCATTCTTTTCACAAAAAATTACAACCTTTTGATTGTCATGTTTATTCAAACACATTAACCACTTGCCTACTGGGCACTTTCACACCCTTTCTGCCCAGGTCAATTTTCAGTTTTCAGCGCTGTCACACTTTGAATGACAATTGCACGGTCATGCAACACTGTACCCATATAAAATGTATATCATTTTTTTCACACAAACAGAGCTTTCTTTTGGTAGTATTTAGTCACCACTGGGTTTTTATTTTTTTGCTTAACAAATGAAAAAAAACACAAACATTTTGGAACAAAACAAAACTTTATTTTAGTTTCTGTTATAAAATGTTGCAAATAAGTAATTTTTCTTCTTCACTAGTGTACGCTAATGAGGCTGCACTGATGGGCACTGATGAGGCGGCACTAATGAGGAGGCATTATTGAGGCTGTACTGATATATGGCAATGATAGGCAACAGTGATGGCCACTGATGGGGCTGGACCGATAATCAGGCCACTGATTATCTGAGTACATGTTCCCTGTGACACTCGTTGGTTACCTACTCTGCTTTCCTCACGCTGCGACAGTGCATGAGCAAAGTACTGTCGATAACTGGCAAGTCTGTTTACATTGTGATCAGCTGTGATTGGACACAGCTGATCACATGGTAAAAGGCCGCTTTACCCCGGTCTGTGGTCCTCTGTTTCAGAAGGACACAGCAATCACGGATGTGTGCCCCTAGGGGTGCTGTGGGGGGGGGGGCGTGGTTCTGGGAGGACCCCCTTCATGAACAACAGAGCCCCACCGTAGCCGCCTTTCAGCTATAGCGAAGTAATGAAGTGGTCAAACAGACAGTTTATAGTTACACTTAGAGCTACTAATTTAGGCAGATAGTGCCTTGACCAGATTGTAAAGCAGAATCTTAGGACTAGAAGGGAGTAAAACTACAGGATGTACAAGGTAGTGGAAGAAACAAAAGCATGCAGAAGGGGGAGAAGGTATTTGACCTCAGGCAGAAAATCTATAGCGGCTGAGGAGAAGCAAAGTGCTGGAGAAAACAGGGGTGGCCTGAAAGATGGTGACAGGGTCACTGTAACATTCATCTGAGACCTTAAAAAAGAACTCCTGCTTTTTCTCCCCAAAACAGCAGATGCATTGTTCATGTAAATGAATTACAAACCCTGCAGTCAGTTTGTGTGTAACTTACCTCCTTTAGCCATATACAGCAGGTTTCTGTGTCTGTGATGTCACTCCTCCCCCTGGCTGAATTTCAGAGTTCTTTGACGTCCCGTTTCCTTCCTTTTCCAGTCCTGATACTACATGTCCAATGATCTTTTGAGCCTCTGTAGTTTCAGGGAGGGCTATGGGAGTCACTTGTACCAGTTCTGGGAGTTGATGTGGGTGGGTGCTAGGATTACTGTAGGTGTTCTGGGCCTTCATGTGGGTGGTGCAAGGTGTAAATGTGTCATATCTCCTGTGTCATTCTTGTCTGCAGCATGCCAAAGAATGGCTTACTGCAAGACTACAGAGGAATGGCTATAGGAGGGTATTATGAAGGTGTTTCCTTCATACTGTATGTAAATGAATTACTTCACAGAGAGCAGGGCTCTGGGAGGGCCGGATCTGAGGGGTGGGACTCTCCCTGTTCACACTGGTCAGCATGTTTAACTGGGCAGGATTAAATTCTCATTGTGATCCATTCAATCCTGCCCAGCAGCAGCACAGCTGGCTTTCAGAACAGGCTGTGTATAATGGGGTTTTCTTCTTGAAAAAAGCTTTAATCTGTGAGGCGGGACTTGGGAGGTTTAGACTCTTCCTGTAGGTGTGACTGGGCGGGATTGAATGCTAATAAGGTTTAGATATGTGCAGGATGAAAAAATTTGTTTAGTTTAGTTTCGATTCGTTATTTAACTAAATTAGTTAGTTAGTTAAATTAGTTGCATTCGTTACATTCGTTTTTGGGATTCAATTAGTTTCGTATTCGAATTCGAAAAAATTCGACCGCATTCGAAAAAACTATCAAATTAGAAAAAATTCTACCGCATTCAGAAAAAAACTATCAAATTCGAAAAAATTCTACCGCATTCAGAAAAAAACTATCAAATTCGAAAAAATTCTACCGCATTCAGAAAAAAACTATCAAATTCGAAAAAATTCTACCGCATTCAGAAAAAAACGATCAAATTCGAAAAAATTCTACCGCATTCGACAAAAAACTATCAAATTCGAGAAAATTCTAGTGCATTCGAAAAAAATTTGACCGAATTTGAAAAAGTAAACTATATATATAACCATTTTGTGAAATTCGAATTTCATATAGAATGAAATCAAATTCCCATAGAAAAGATTTGAATGGAATAGAAAATAAGAGTAGCATGCAAAAACAATAGAACAGAATAGAAAAAAATATAATATATTCTATTCTAATATTTTCTTTTCAAATTCAAATTCATTCTGTACCAAATTCCAATTACGGAAGATGTTATATAATATATATACATTTTTTTTCCTATTCTGTTCTATTGTTTTTTCTATTCTAGTCGTTTGTTTCTATTAGAATTCTATTTCATTCTATTTCTATATAACCATTTTCCGAAATTTGAAGTTCATATAGAATGAATTTGCATTCAAATAGAAAAGATTAGAATAAAATAGAAAATAATAGAAAAGAATAGCATAGAAAAACCATGGACCAGCATAGAAAAAAATAATATATATATATATATATATATATAAAACCATCTTCCGAAATTCGAATTTCATATAAAATGAATTCGAATAGAAAAGATTAGAATAGAGTAGAAAAGAATAGACTAGAAAAACAATAGAACAGAATAGAATAAAACATAATAAATATATATATATATATATATATATATATATATATATATATATATATATATATATATATATATATATATATATATATATATATATATATATATATATATATATATATATATTTATTATTCTATTCTATTGTTTTTCTAGTCTATTTTCTATTATTTTCTATTCTAATCTTTTCTATTCAAATTCGAATTCATTCTCGAATTTCGTCTAGAATAAATTAAAATTCGAATAGAAAAGTTTAGAATAGAAAGGAATAGCATAGAAAAACAATGGAACAGAATAGAAAAAAAATATAATATACATATATATATATATATATATATATATATATATATATATATATATATATATATATTGATTGAAGTGTAGAGGAGAACCACACACAGCTTTCAATCTAGTGTCAGCAAACAGGTTCCCCCACTGACCTTGTATATATAAAAATAAAGTTCAGATGTGTTCTGACTGATCTAAGGAAGGGTGCGAACAAATCAGTCTGAAACGTAATCTTTGTCTGAACAGATGATTGTAATGATTTTGTTTGGAATGACTCTACTTGCTTTGTAATCTTTTTCTAAAGATTTGATGGAATAAAGCAACACATTTTTAAGTGCAGCAACCTTTGGAACTATATACATATATATATATATATATATATATATATATATATATATATATATATATATATATATATATATATATATATATATATATAGTTCTATTGTTTTTATAGTCTATTCTTTTCTATTCTTTTCTTCTATTCTAATTTGATTATCGAAATTAGAATTTCTGAAAATGGTTATATATATATATATAGATATATATATATATATATATAACAGAACAGAATAGAAAAACAAAAGAACAGAATAGAATAAAATACAATATATGTTTTTCTAGTTTATACTTTTCTATTATTTTCTTTTCTATTCTAATCTTTTCTATTCAAAGTTGATTCAATTCTATATGATATTCGAATTTCTAGTCTATTCCTTTCTATTCTTTTCTATTCATATCTTTTCTATTCTAATTCAAATTCATTCTATACGAAATTCGATCTTCAGAAGCCATGTTCTGAAATTCGAATTTCGTATAGAATGCGATTCAAATTTGAATAGAAAAGACTATTATAGAATAGAAAATAATAGAAAAGAAAAGAAAAGCATAGAAAAACAATAAAACAGAATACAAAAAACATTATATATATGTATTCTATTGCTTTATGATTTTATATTCTATTTTATTGTATTTTTTAGAAAATCGATTTCTATTGTTTTCAAATTCGATTCAAATTTGTTTTCGAATTCGATTATGTTTTTGAATTCGATTCGAATATGTTTTCGACTTCGATTCGAATATGTTTTCGAATTCGAATATGTTTTCGAATTCGATTCAAATTCATTTTCGAATCTGTTCGCTTTTTTTCGGATTCGTTTAAATTCATCACTTTTGTAATTCGGAAATTCGGATGCATCCGAATTTCCGAATAGTGAAAAATTCGTCCGAATTTCGATTCGGAACGAAACGAAATGCACATATCTAATAAGGTTGTATTCAATCCCACCCACCATCAAAGCTGTGAAGGAAGTTACATAATTTGCAGACTACAAAGGGGAGTGTTACAGGCTCTAGCTGCTGCAGGAAGTGGCTGTGGAAGGGACAGAGTCTATCAGCACGATATACAGAGTGTCACATGATTCAAAGCCACAACTAAACCCAGAATATCAGGGGATCTGCAGACAACAGAGCAACTTGGTACAGAGGTAAATTCTGGGAATGATCATTCTATTAAGTTCTAAGAAAAAGAAAGTTGGAGTTCAGCTTAAATGAGGAGGGTGCAGATGTGCTGGGAGTAAAGATGGGCAAAAAGTTAGAAGGGTTTTTAAACTAGACGACAGGGGGGAGGGTCTAGAGGTAGGAATAGTCAGCGCGGAACATAGTCCAGCGGGTAGTATTGGGGGCATTAGTGGTAGGTTGACTAAAGCACATAAACCCAAGGTAAGTATAGTAACAAGTCCTAGTTGCAATATCAGAACACCCAATAAGAGGAGAGTATGCAACTGATCTAAACTACGTGGCATGTTCACGAATGTCAGGAGCCTGGCGGACAAGATGGGTGAACTAAAGATACTGTTGTACGAGGAGGATTTGTATTTTGTGGGAATTTCAGAGACTTGGTTCAACAGCTCTCATGATTGGCTGGCAACCATTCAAGGGTATACCCTTTATGGCAGGATTAGAGAGGGTAAAAAAAGGGTGAGGGGTATTCCTGTATATCATGAATAATGTACAAGTTAATGTGAGAGATGACATCACTAAGGGAGCTAGGGAGGAAGTGGAATCCTTATGGGTAGAGCTCCAAAGGGATGAAGCTAAGGGGAAAATAATACTGGGAGTATGCTATAGGCCCCCTAACCTGAGGGAAGAGGGGGAGGTGGACCTCCTATCACAATTTGGATTAGCAGCAAGGATGGGAAGTTTTATCATAATAGGGAATTTTAATTATCCAGACATAGACTGGGCGGAGAGAACCACGCATTCGTCTAAGGCTCGCCAGTTCCTAAATGTCTTGCAGGACAATTTCTTGGGTCAGATTGTAGATGTCCAAACAGAAATAAAGCATTACTAGATCTACTGATTACCAACAATACAGACCTGATCACGGATGTGAAAAAAAGGGGAAATTTAAGAAACAGCGATCACAGGTCAATTGGCTTCAGTATAAATCATACAAATAGGAAACAAAGGTAAAACACTGAATGTCAAAAGAGTCGACTTCCCTAAACTACGAACCTTGCTAGAAGATATAAATTGGGATAAAATCTTACAAACAAAGAACACGGAGGAGAGATGGGTTCGCACAACAACAACAAAGAACAAAAGTCCTGGCTGGCTTAACGCCAATGTAAAAATGCATATGAAAGGCCTTCAATAAATACAAGGTTGAGGGATCACCATCAGCATTCAAACTTTATAAAGAATGCAACAAAAAATGTAAGGGTGCAATTAGGGTGGCTAAGATAGAACACGAAAGACACATAGTGGAGGAGAGCAAAAAAAAAATCACAAGAAATTCTTTAAGTATGTAAAAAAGGGAGGACAGACCATATTGGCCCCATAAAGAACGAGGAAGGACATCTGGTTATAAAGGATGGGGCGATGGCAAAGGTATTGAATTTATTCTTCTCCTCCTCAGTCTTCACGAGGGAATCGAGGGGCTTCAGTAACCAAAACTGCAGTGTTTATCTTCGTGCCACATCACAGGAAGCACCCTCATGGCTAACAGAGGACAGAATTAGAATTAGACTTGGGAAACTTAACATTAATAAATCACCGGGACCGGATGGCTTGCACCCGAGAGTACTTAGGGAACTCAGTCAAGTAATTGTAAAAAGAAAAACCGCGCTTGATTAGTAGTGTGATAACAGTTATTGATTAAAAAGAAAAGAAAAAAAGAGTCCAAAGAGTAGCAGCTTATTGCGAGATACACAAAAACAGAATATGGAGAAGAGAAGCTGTGCTGTTTAAAGGTTCAGTCCAACAATAGCTTGTAGGTGTCAGGATGTTAGATTAGTGACAGTTCAAACCAACCCAAACAAACTCCCAAGTGAGCCTGATGAGCGAATAAGTGCCACCACCTTATACAAAACTTGCTTACCAGATGGTAAGCAAAACCAAGCAGATGGCTATAGCCCAGCCAAGGTCTTTACTTGTGTGAGAAAATTGTCTGGACATGTGTTGGTTAGATTGGTTTCCTGTATTCTCCAAACACCCTGATGCCGTGGGACTCTGATGGACCTCAGTATCATCAGAAAATTTTCTGACGACAGAATTCATCATCAGAAGTCACATCTGACGTTGAATTCTGTCGTCAGAAATTTATAAACTATAATAATTATAAACTATAATAAAGTTAAGAAAATTATAAACTATAATAAACTTGTAGGTGTTAACAATAGAAGCCAATCAGGTGTGCTGAAGAGAAATATGCTGGCAGTAGAAAAGAAAAATGAGAAGAGGGATGAGCTCATCACTTTGCTACTTCTCCTTCATTGTCCAGGTAGAGAGATGGCTTAGCTCTATGACCTAGCGGCAGTAGAGGAAAGGCTGTGCAAATGTTAGAAATACATGGAGAGAAATACAAATATTTGTATATTTTATGGGGTTATTAGCTGATGTTCTGAAGTTCTGCTCTAAAGAGAAGAGTGACACTTGAATACTTTTTTTGCTTTGCTTTTTATTTTATTTATAAACCTTACATGGTTCATAGGAATTTGACATTTCCAGGAGTGTCAAATCCTTCTGATATTGCATGCACTGGATACAAGAAAGGGGGAAATGTATAACCAATACACTGGGACTTTAAATGAGGTGCATAAGGGGAGATGCACCCCCATCCCTAATCTAGATAAAAAATAAAAAGTTTGGGACTTTAAATGAGGCAATTAATAACACAATTGTAAAAGTAATTGACAGTTTATTAACATGGGCAATGAAGACCCATAACAACAATTGGGTACATAGAGAATAAAATCCTGAACATGCAGAACACAGCAAATTAGCAAGATGAAATATAAATACATAAAAAATAAGACCATATAGGACAGTATATACCATGTCAAAAAACACATATGCAACATAGGTAGGTATGGTAAGGTAACCATAGTAGATGGAAATGAAATATGGTAGTGCCATGTATAAGGTGGAGGCTGCATCCTGTAAAGCTCGACGCGTTTCGTCGATAAATCCGACTCATCAAGAGCGGATGCTGCATAGTCTATAAAGGAAAAAAAAAAAAAAAATATATATATATATATATATATATATATATATATATATATATAAGATAAAAGTGAAAAAGGTATCTGTAATGGTCTAGATGGAAAAACATGTTGTAAAAAAATATAGGAAAATTAATAGTCTACTTCAAAAGACTTACATCCCATTAAAGGTTCAACCTGAGTGGTACTGGTGTGGGAGGGTCACCATATGTGCATCTTCTGGGAGCTGAGGTATTTGGATCTGCAGGAACACCGGGCCACACACACGAGAATCCCCAGCAAACACTAAAGGTCATTGTGATATAATAAAAATTGTGCCAATAATTGGCTACAATGGGGCCTGTGAAGTAAGTAGAAACATTATTATTATATGTGGCCAATCAGGTGACACTGCTAATAGAAGTATAGGCAAACCAATATCCAATGGGGGTAAATGAAAACCCAGAGTAGGGTGATTAGACATAATAAAATATAGTGAATATGGTATGGTGAAGTAAAGAGTGGAACATGTGCATTGAAGAAATGCAAGGTGATGACAGTGAGAACCGAAAGAAATTGGAAATGGAAAGGAGAAAGTGAAGAACAGGGTGGGTGTGCAACCATATCTCAAGGTTACCTTGTAATAGCAGATCCAAGGGTAGGGTGCAATGTGACCAAGCAGTGCAACCCGATCACCTAGATGTTTTAAATGGGGATGCCCGGATGGGCCTGCTAATATACCAACAGATCCCCACCAACGTCACGCTGGTGTGACGGGGAGCGGGAGGCGTCTGCCCCCCCTCCCCCCCGCCACAATCATCAGCCAAGATGGAAAAGCTGCAACCACTGAGCGGCGCCCAATGAGGATGTCACATGTGCGTGATGTCGATGCGTAGGAGGCTATCCGCCCGTCCAATCCCCCACACCCAGAGAGAGGACGCCGGAGGGATGGGGGGCCGTGCCTGGTGCGCATCGCAGCTCCCAGAAGATAAACAAAGGGGCATGCACTGAAGCTGATGGTGGGGGCCATATACAGATAGTTTGCTGGAATAAAAGTTATTTGTCTCAACTACCACTTTATGCACTCACATACCGCCATAGATTCTGCTCTGTCCAGATAGTATAGCCACTTGCTGAATCGGCAGAATCCACAGCTTAACTCTCCAACAAGACACAGAATTTAAATCTAAATTTACTTCACAAAATAAATTATAGAGAATGTCTTTCCAGTCCTTTGAAGTGAATGAAGACACTTATCTTCCTAAGCACTGTGTCTGTGAGTTACAGTAGCTATACACCACTATATGAACAACACAATATAAACCTTGGTTTAACACATAGTTATGTGGGGAACAACAAAAGTCCTGTCATCATGCTGCCCTCATACCTCCTGACAGACTCT
Organism: Lithobates clamitans; assembly: GCA_037952925.1. Lineage (NCBI taxonomy): Eukaryota > Metazoa > Chordata > Amphibia > Anura > Ranidae > Lithobates > Lithobates clamitans. The sequence continues at coordinate 13,571,941 of JBBGZY010000251.1, read as the reverse complement.
GTCTAGAGCTGTTTGGGCTACATTATTAAAAAAAAAAAAAAAACATTTATTGCAGCAAACTATCTGCAGCAGCAGGAGACAGTGGAAAACTTTGACAGGAGCTGCAACCTCTCAACAACTCTCGAGTCTAACTGAAGTTGTGTGCTCTTGCTTGTACCCCAGTTCTGCATTGGTCTGAAAGCTTCTACATATATTTGTGAATATTGTTAATAACTTCATTGAACATGAATGCTTGTGTTCTCTAGTTAATCACACTTCTAGCAAAAATAGTTTTGAAAAAACATCTTTAATCTTGCATTGAGAATGTCAGAATCTCAAGATGTTTCTAGGATGTGGAGAATACTATTATGTTATTGTGTTTGATATGTACTGTTTGTAATTTTCACAGTGAAGTATTCAAGGAAAATAATGTCAGTGTTCATATGACATTTAACTTTCTGTCCCATTAAGCACTTGTATTAGATGTAAATGGTACAGTTGTTCTGAAAAGGTATACTATGAATTTGAGGAGGTGTCACAAAAGTAACATGAATAGAGACATAAATGAGTGGCTGTAGGAGGTTAAGTATACTGCTACAAAGTCACATTACATGGCGCCTTTTACATCAATTTGCTTCAAATTGTGTATTTTTCTCTCTCTTTAAAAAACAAATAAATAAATGTGCACAGTTATTCAGATGTTTAAAATGTCTTTAGTTGTTAATGTTACCAACCAATCATATTTATCCTGGTCATCTCACAATTGCATTTTACGTTAAAGTGTATGTAAACCCTAACAATAAATTTTTCTTCTTCTGCTGTATTTTGGTCTGTTAAATATATTGTTAAAAGTGTCAAAAAAAAAATGTCAAAAATGCTGCCCTATCCTGTGCAGATTTACTGTTTTTTGGAGAACATGCCCAGGTAGTACCCTGAAAAATTTACTTTCGGTCTGGAATTCCTCTGAGAAAAAGTAGTGCACTTCCTGGTGTGTGATGGTGCCTAGGCACTTCTATGGCTACAGCATCATAGCTGTACATCTGTAATTTATTTATTTATTTCAGGTACTTATATAGCGCCGTCAATGTACGATGTACATTGTACATTCACATTAGTCCCTACCCTCAAGGAGCTTACAATCTAAGGTCCCTAACTCACATTCATACATACTAGGGACAATTTAGACAGGATCCAATTAGCCTACCAGCATGTCTTTGGAGTGTGGGAGGAAACCGGAGTACCCGGAGGAAACCCACACAGACACAGGGAGAACATGCAAACTCCAGGCAGGTAGTGTCATGGTTGGGATTTGAACCAGCGACCCTTCTTACTGCTAGGCGAAAGTGCTATCCACTACACCACTGTGCCGCCCTGTAAGATCCAAAGGACTGCTGTCATTGACTGCTAGTCTCACACATAGGCAAATCACCCACAAGAAGACCTAGGCACATGCCTAGGGCATGGTGGGTGTTTAAGGCTCCGGTTTTAGACCTCAGTGACTAGCTAAATGTTCACGTCACTATGAGTATGCATTTCTGGGACAGGGAACAATAGTTGTTGGAGGAGGAATAAGGAAGTCAGGTTCAACTCTTTCTCCGATGATCACATATGCAGTGCGAAGTTTGCTGGTACACAGCCAGAGAAGGGAAAGGAGTGGAAGTTGGGCAGCTTAGTAAAAATGCAGATGTGGAGCTCAGAAAAGAGAGGGACAGGAACAATGCTGGGTAGAGTTAAGAGCCTGGCCAGGTTCAGGTTCAAGGTGTGGAAATAGCTATAATTAACAGCTCCTGTTTGGCATTTAGAAAAGATGTTTTCTCCGAACAAGGGAATGCAAGGTCAAATGCCGTATACACACGAGCAGAATGTGCGACAGAAAAAGTCCGACGGGAGCTTTTCATCGTATATTCAGATCTTGTGTATGCCCCATCAGACTTTTTATGTGAAAAATTCTGACGGACCTAGAAAGAGAACATGTTCTAAATTTTTCCGACGGAACCAATTCCTATCAGGAAACCCGCTCGTCTGTATGCTGTTCCGATGTACCAAAAACGAAGCAAGTACGAGACGGAAGCTATTGGCTACTGGCTATTGAACTTCCATTTTCTAGTCCCATCCTCCGTGTTGTATGTCACCGCGTTCTGGATGGTCAGAATTTGGTGTGACCGTGTGTATGCAAGACAGCTTGAGCGGAATTCTGTTGGAATTCCGTCAGAAAAACCTTCAGAGTTTATTCCGACGGGAAAACCGGTTGTGTGTACAGGGCATCAGTGTTCACAGAAATCTCTCCCCCCACCCCCCTTATGTTCCAGCAATGTACATTTTCAATCTACAATAGATACATTCCAAGGAATAATCTAAACTTCTTGTGCCATTAAAATGGCACATGAAACTGTCAGAAGTGGCATGCCCCACATTAACTAAGCAGATAGACCTGTTTCAGGTCTATCTGTGCCAACCACACCAGTTTCTATTTCAAAGCAAAATAGAAACTAGCAGAGATGATACAAAACAAACACCACCTGCGCATGAGTGTGGTATGGTAATAAAGCTCCAGAACCTGTGACACTTTGATTCTTGACTTGGGGTATGAATGCACCACACCTTGCTGTCCTCTCAGGACTGGGGGTGTCCTAATAGTACACTACAAAACACAAGAAAGAGAGGGCACACCAGCCTAGTGCATTACCTAAGTGACATTTATTAAAAAGGAACTAAATGTATCTACTCACAAACAAAAATGTCAAAGGCACCTCAAAACGTAGCAATGTTGCAGTTCACTCCACATGCTCTTAGCCTCTTGGAGAACCATGCCTGGATCCAACTGGCTGATGCGTTTTGAGGGTAAACCCTGTTTTTCAGAGCCAAACATTTGGCACTGAAGAAGAGGGTTTACCCTTGAAACGCATCAGCCAGTTGCATCCAGGTGTTGTCCTCCAAGGGACTAGGAGCATGTGGAGGAGACTGCAACATTGCTACATTTTAATGTGTCTTTGACAGTTTTTGTTTGTGAGTAGATACATTTACTTCCTTTTTCAATAAATGTCAGTGTGGTAATGTGCTAGGCTGGTGTGCCCTCTCTTTCTTGTGTTTTGTAGAAAGTAATGCAGGTCTGACCCTATTTAATAAAGGGAAATCAACAGTTTTCCATATATAAAACTGCCACAGATTCCCGCCAGGTGTGATTTTGTACTACAGGATGAGAACTGTCAGCAGACAGCTCCCATCTCCCTCTCTTCCCATGCAGTGATCACAGTACATGAGCAGAACTTTCAGGGTTAACAACCTTTCTTCTCCCTCCCACTCTGAGCATAGCGGGTGGGCTGAGTTGGCAGAGAGCTCTTATGTCAGGGACAACAAAGGGAGATACAAAGTGAACATAACAAGCACCACACTGCTACTAGATGGCAGTAGACCACACAACATAATGACATTCAGTGCAATTCAGAAAATAACATTGTAGGTGGGACACAACGGTTCCTTATACAATTTCTTGTTTTTGTTTTTTTAAATATTTATGAAGATTGTAACGACTTGCCAAAGTACTACCAACCAGGGTAAATTTAGTGCTCGCAGATCTCATCTCATTTCGGCAGGCAACAACATACGATGGAGCCCCCTAATGCTTCCTTCCTTGGACTTCAAAAAGGCAATTCCCCCAACTGAAATTACCTGCAGTTTGGCCTGGATCAGGGTTCTACATGGCTCCTGGCAGGCCCACATTAGATATTTTGGTTTTTGACCTGACAAGTTGTGTGTTCACAGATCAGTTGCCCGCTATCCCCACTTCTGATTGTTCTTGCAATAGAACCCCTGGCACAGACTATCCATCAACACAGGGACATGCATGGGATCGAACTGGCAGGCCCCCTCCATAAAATGTGCTTATTTGCCAATGATGCCCCTCTTAATTTAGCCAACCCCCTGATCTTTCTCAATTATTTTGCCTCCTCCTGGACCCCTTCCTCCTTGCCCCATCTAGGTATTAATTTCTCTTGGTCATATCTTTGTCACACTCACCATCAAGCCAACTATCTCAAACCGTTCACCTGTCTAAATTCTTTATTGACTTCCTGGGAAATACACAACATATCCTGGTTAGGTAGGACGACAGCAGTGAATATAACATTGTTACCCAAATTTCTCTATCATGCCCGAATATTGCCTTTGCCTATTTAGCTCTACCAACCTTAAGTAATGCAGAAGCAAATCCTAAAATTTGTGTGGAAGGGTATCTTCCTTCAAATGGCTAAATCAATCCACAAAGACCCAAACTCCAAGGAGGCCTAGACTTCCCCCTTCTTCATAGGTACTACCAAACAGCCCATATTACCCAAGTAGGACAGTGACAGTCCGACAAGAGCACCTCCTTGTGGGTCTCCTTGAAAGCATGCCTTTGAGCCCCAATCTCAATAGACAACCTATTTTGGTTGCCCTCTAAGGCTTTGGGACAGCTTAAACAGACATAAATTAATTTCACCACACATTCCTTTACTAGCGATATTAGGTAACCCAGTGGTCCCCTCAAACTATAGCAACTCACAAGCATTTATTATCTGGCTTTGTCAAAACTTGTATCTAATCACTGACTTCCTGAGGATTCGGGCATTATCCCATTTGAGAATCTCAAGGGAAAACATAAAATTAACTCTATAGATGTTAATTTAGAAATATTGAACAACATTTCTTGCAATCATAAAACTGCGAGAAAACGGCCCTATCTTCCCATATGCCCTTTGAAGTAGCCTACTTAAACAAGACAGGGGGCCAGGGCCTCATTACCCTGGTATATTCCAGTCTTCTTACGTTTTCTTACGTTTTCAAATGGGAGAGAGACTGAAGTGGAAATACAGTGGGAGTGGATAGGAACTGGATGTTCCTGGAAGTTTTGTCCAGGTAATGGTGGTGGAGACAAGTTAGAAGCTACTTCTCCGCTGGAACCTAGTATCTTTGAGAGTCTCCCATGCAATCCAGACTCATTCCCCCTTATGTTTCAGAGATTGCCAAACAGAGGGCTCATTTGGTGGGAGTGCCCGAAAGTGAAAAGGTTAGTATGTGGCTTGTGTATGGCTAGCTCAAGAAATCCACAACCCTTCCCACTCTCTGCCAGACACCCTCTGAGGCTCCATGCACACTGAAGCTCATAAATGGCCATTTTTGGGAGTTTGGGTGTTTTTTTTTTAATAGTCCATAAACTCCCCTCTATGTTAACCTATGTGTCCATGCACACATGGACGTTTTTTTGGACGTTTATCAGCAGTGGAGTTTATGGGCTTTTGTTTGAACGCCCTAAAATCGCGTTCAGGAGCTGTTTTTATATAAGATGTCTATATTTGCATTCTCATGAAAACATGAAAACTTTGTCATAGCAGATTTGTTTATGTATGAAATTGATTGAATCTGATAATGATCTTACAGAAAAAAAAAAATTACAAATGTACAGTATATAGCAATGACATTATTCACAGCACCAGCTAATAAATCACAGAGATTCCAAAAAGGTATTTTTTCAATATATTTCATTTACAATAATCAAATAAAAATATTTTCAGTGTAAACTGAAAACTACTATCATATTATTCAAAGTTTTACATAAGCCTTTTTTTGTTGCCACACCAACATAATCAATATAATAATAACTAGCCTGGAAATGTGACTTGTAAAGTAAGATATAGTATGAAATACATACAACTCCTTTTCACCAAAACAGTCATGAAATCTTACCTAAAAGACATTTTAACAAGAGAGGCTTATTTTGAAGATGTACAGTTTTTTTAATGACAACAGGATATCACTAGGTAGTCTTTGTCAAAGTATGAAGGTTAGCAATTCCAGAGTGCTAAATGCTTGACTCTACAGATAAGAAACCTCTAAGCTTGTTATGTTTTTGTATAGCATGTATTGTATAGAGTGAATACCTTGAAAGACATTTATCAAGAAACCCAACAACATTAGAAAATTTGATTCCGATCAACTTCAAAGTATGAGAGTTAGAAATTTCATAATGCTAAATGCTTCACAGTACAGAAAAAACACAAATAAAGCTTGTTATATGTTATGCATGTTGTATTTGTGGTGAATACCTTGAGGGGCATTTAACAACAACATTAAACAATTAGATTCAGATCTTTTGCATATCAGGCTACCTTCTTATTTGGCAGAGTTCTTGCAAATTCCCCGCATTAAAGCTGAATTGCAGTCAGCTTACAAAAGAAGCATTTTGGTGCCCCCTCCGTATTGTAAAAGGTAATATGATTGTTTGGTCTTGGGGGACATAACAGAGAGGAACACTTAGTTTATCCCTTGCTTCTGTGGGGTTCCTCCCCACCTTTTTTGTATTCGTAACTGGTTTCACAAAACCACTCCTCTTCTCCAATCGTGGGGTTGCCCCTTGCTGGATATTATCATGTAGGACCAATTAAATGGAAAAGAACATTGGTTGATGGTGCAGTAATAAGGCAAGTCTCTATTATATCCCCCTACCAAACTGTATTAATTTTCACCCAATACAGTCTTGCAAACCAAAGTCTGAATTCTCCAGATTGCCATTAATGAATTCCAGAGATAAATTTGTATAGCTAGCTAAAGCCTAAAGTAAACCTGTGGACTAATTACACTACCTAAGTTGACCCCAGGTCAAGAGCTGGTACCTGCTCCCATTTTCTGATTATCTTCATAGTTTCTGAGTATCCTAAAAAAACAAGCATTATATAATACAAATATTTACCACATTCAATAGAGTACATGGGGGAGGGGAGTCAAGCCAGATATCAACCATTGAAATAGAGCCCAATATTGGCATAAAAGAGTGCCCAGGTTCTGGGAATACTCTATGCAGTAGAAAGACCTTTGGGGCATGCAAGCAGGCACCTGGATGTGCGAAATCCTGGACCTTCGGCCATTGAATAATGTAAGGTAACCCACAGGCTTAGTTTAGGATGTCATTAGCAGTGGGGCAAAGGCTGGTGGATCTCTCAGCTACAAGGTAAGCCAACTAACCATGATAGGCACAAACGGCAGTCTGCTTAAACTGCTTCAACATTTTTTAAACCTTTATTGTATAAGGCTACTGTTTAACACATTGTATGTTTATGCCTTCTTGAATTTAAATGGGATAATAAAGTGCAAACTTACAAAGGTACAACAATATTTACAAAATTTATACATTTACATTGTTTAGCATTCAAATAATAATGCATTGTTCAGTCAAGTCCACATTTTACCCCAGCATCCTCTGAATGATCACAGTTGTGGACATTCCATCGGATGTAAGAGCATTGAAGTAAGGAACTTTCATTGCCATGACATTTAACATTGTCAAGGAGGATAATACCAGTTCCCTGTCCATACCATGCTTCTCCCCAGGCTTTAAAAGGTGCTCCACAGCCCAAGGATCGACACACCACCTTTGCAGCCTTCATGTCCCATGCATCATCACAAACCGTTCCCCACTGCAATAGGAAAAATATTTCCACACGACCTTCACACCGGTGGCTTCCATTCACTAAACGGATAGACCCTGGCAAAATAAAACTTTTTATTCATAATTTTACTCTGGAATATCCATTTTTAAATCATATTAGGTTATTAATCCAAAATGACCACATATTGTCTTTCATAAACCGTTTCAGAAGTCATTGATGTCAAATCGCAAAAAATGCTGTGACTTTTTAATTACAAGCTGTTAAATGTGCAGAAAAGTAAAAATATAAATACATCTTTTAACCCCCGCTAGCGGCCGAAGAAAGGGCTAAAACTGCCTTGTTGATTTACAGGCGCTTCGGAAGTGCTGCCCAATTATTCAAATGAGCAGGGGCTCCTACACAGCCCCATTGATGCTGCTTGCAGGACTTTTTTCCATGTCCTGCAAGCGCACCGCCCCAGTGTGAAAGCACTCGGGCTTTCACACTGGGGAGGCATGAGAGGCAGTTTTTAGGTGCTTTACAGGTGCTATGTTTAGCGCTAAAACTCCGAAAACTGCCTCAGTGTGAAAGGGGTCTAAAGAATGGACTCCAATCCAAACTTTTCTTAGTTTTGGACAAAGTGATGAAGGGTTAGAACCACTGCCAGATTTTTGCAGAAAGTAGGAAAAGAGAAGAACTCTCCCCAAAAGTGGAAATTCTACTTTTGACATCTGCTCCCATTAAAAAAAAAAAAGGAGAGTGAATCTCCCTGATAGAGACACAGATAGTAATAAAAGAATCTGACAGAAATTCTATTCCCTTTCCCATGCTAACCAAAAATAAAACAAAATTGTTTTGACTGTAGTTTAATACATTTTCTAATTTATACGAGGGGAGGCCAATAGGTTCTTACCCTCACCATGATCTAGATGTGCTAGGGATCTAAAATTTTGCAGGTGAATATCTTAGTAATATACAGTATCTCACAAAAGTGAGTACACCCCTCACATTTTTGTAAATATTTTATTATATCTTTTCATGTGACAACATTGAAGAAATGACACTTTGCTACAATGTAAAGTAGCGAGCGTACAGCTTGTATAACAGTGTATATTTGCTATCCCCTCAAAAAAACTCAACACACAGCTATCAATGTCTAAACCACTGGCAACAAAAGTGAGTATACCCCTAAGTGAAAATATCCACATTGGGCGCAATTAGCCATTTTGCCTTTCCGGTGTCATGTAACTTGTTAGTGTTACAAGGTCTCAGATGTGAATGGGCAGCAGGTGTGTTCAATTTGGTGTTATCGCTCTCACTCTCTCATACTGGTCACTGGAAGTTCAACATGGCACCTCATGGCAAAGAACTCTCTGAGGATCTGAAAAAAAGAAGAATTGTTTCTCTTCATAAAGATAGCCTAGGCTATAAGAAGATTGCCAAGACCCTGAAACTGAGCTGCAGCACGGTGGCCAAGACCATACAGCGGTTTAACAAGACAGGTTCCACTCAGGACAGGCCTTGCCATGGTCGACCAAAGAAGTTGAGTGCACATGCTCAGCGTCATATCCAGAGGTTGTCTTTGGGAAATAGACGTATGGGTGCTGCCAGCATTGCTGAAGAGGTTGAAGGGGTGGGGGGTCAGCCTGTCAGTGCTCAGACCATAGGCTACACACTGCATCAAATTGGTCTACATGGCTGTTGTCCCGGAAGGAAGCCTCTTCTAAAGATGATGCACAAGAAAGCCAGCAAACAGTTTGCTGAAGGCAAGCAGACTAAGGACATGGATTACTGGAACCATGTCCTGTGGTCTGATGAGACCAAGATAAACTTATTTGGTTCAGATGGTGTCAAGCATGTGTGGCGGCAACCAGGTGAGGAGTACAAAGACAAGTGTGTCTTGCCTACCGTCAAGCATGGTGGTGGGAGTGTTATGGTCTGGGGCTGCATGAGTGCTGCAGGCAATGGGGAGCTACAGTTCATTGAGGGAACCATGAATGCCAACATGTACTGTGACATACTGGAGCAGAGCATGATTTCCTCCCTTCGGAGAATGGGCCGCAGGGCAGTATTCCAACATGATACCGACCCCAAACACACCTCCAAGGCAACCACTGCCTTGCTAAAGAAGCTGGGGGTGAAGGTGATGGACTGGCCAAGCATGTCACCAGATCCAAACCCTATTGAGCATCTGTGAGGCATCCTCAAATGAAAGGGGGAGGAGCGCAAGGTCTCTAACATCCACCAGCTCCGTGATGTCATCATGGAGGAGTGGAAGAGGACTCCAGTGGCAACCTGTGAAGCTCTGGTGAACTCCATGCCCAAGAGAGTTAAGGCAGTGCACGAAAATAATGGTGGCCACACTAAATATTGACACTTTTGGCCCAATTTGGACATTTTCACTTAGGGGTGTACTCACTTTTGTTGCCAGTGGTTTAGACATTAATGGCTGTATGTTGAGTTATTTTGAAGGGAAAGCAAATTTACACTGTTATACAAGCTGTACACTCACTGCTTTACATTGTAGAAAAGTGCAATTTCTTCAGTGTTGTCACATAAAAAGATATAATAAAACATTTACAAACATGTGAGGGGTGTACTCACTTTTTTGAGGTACTGCACATGCCAATTTTTGTTTTTGTAGGTCGTGATGAATTATAGTTGGAGCCAAGAGAAATGGAGTAGGTGTCATGCCGATGCCGTAATTAGGTTCCTCCGTCTTCAAGGGAAATCTGCCCAAATAATCCATGAAGAGATGTCAGCTGTGTATGGAGAGGATTGTCCATCATGTGAGACTGTCAAACGATGGAAGAGAGAATTCAAGTGTGGTCGTACAAATATACAGGATGACCCAAGGGAGGGTCATCCGTCAACTGCCACAGAACCAAGTGTGGTGGAGAAAGTTGAGCAGCTAGTGCTCGAAGATAGACCTGTGACTATTAATTTCTTAGCTAGGGAGGTGAACATTAGTAGGGGGTCAGTTTACAACATATTACATAACATCTTACATATAAGCAAAGAGGCTGCACGTTGGGTTCTCAAATTACTGACACCTTTCCAAAAACAGCAACGAGTAGAATGTGCACAAAGCTTTTTGGACCTGTACCAACTGTCACTTTTGTTTGCGATTGTGGCTCTAAATCTCTGCCCCATTCACCCTTCTCACCTGACCTGGCACCTTCGGACTTTCCAAATTTGAAGAGACATTTATGGGGAAGATGTTTCCCCAATGATGACGCAGTCATTACTGAAGTTGATAGCTGGTTTTCCTCCAAATCTGCATACTTCTATTCAGATGGTATTAAAGGTCTGTTCCACCGACGTGAGAAATGTGTAACCAAAGGAGGTGGATGTGTAGAGAAGGAGAAGTCAGTGGACAATATTTCAGATCCCTAGCACATCTGGATCTTAGTGAGGGTAAGAATTTATTTGCCCCCCCTTGTATGATATGAATGTGCATGATCTTTTTTTAATTCAGGTTTAGAAGCATACATAGAAAAACCCTAACATACAGTATGTCTGCAATGTGACAGAATTGCTGTAACCATTTCTCATACTTTGATGCACCTTATGAACTTAAACAATTTTACATTTCCACTTTGAGCTGTTTATTTGAGAATTGCTTTGTTATTACTTAAGATAACAAAATAATACATACATTGTTTTAAGGGACAAATCTTATTTTCCTAATTTTGACCGGCGTTAGCTTTAAAATAAGTAGTGTTACTGTAAATAAAAGTATATATTTTATACTATAACTTATCCCATTTAAAATTACACTAAATTCATGTTTGTGGTACAAAACATGGCAAAGTTATATACAAATGAAAAATGTGCGTTTTCCATATGTTTGTTATGTGATACTAAAAAAAAAATAAAATAAAATAAAAGTAATGGAAAATGAAAAAATTTAAATAATAAGAATAAAGAAAAAAACTGCAGAAAAAAGTTAGCAAAGAGAAGAAAGGGATGAAGGTGGTAATCAGTTGATTAAGGTTAACTAGGGGAATTTTGTTTTACCTATAAGGTTTCTTTAATCATTTCCTCAGGCAGATCAAAAGGTCACACCTTTCATCTACATATGAACAAAATAATAAATACAATGTAACAATGCAATTGTTACATTGTAATACTCAATGACACTTGCAGACTATCTGCAAGTGTTATTTTACACATGTGCAATTGAGTTTTGACAGACGCTACTCCTATGTAATGCATAAAAATTGTCAGATGTCATTTTGACAGCTGGTAAGCACACTAATAGTAGTGAGAGAGCAGTGGGAGAGTAGCACAGTGTAGGAGATACTTTGTTAATGTTGTTTAGGACATATCTCCTATGCCTAAGGTCACCATGTGGTAAAAGACTGGTGTAGCTTTACTTACTGACCTACCATTAGCTAATATAATTCTTTGCATCTTGTCTTCTTGTGGGCAGGACCAAATTTAAATCTATAAACTATCATTTACTTAACCACTTAAGGACCAGCCACGTTTTGGATTTTAGGTGTTTACATGTTTAAAACAGTTTTTTTTGCTAGAAAATTACTTAGAACCCCCAAACATTATATATGTTTTTTTTTTCTAACACCCTAGAGAATAAAATGGCAGTCGTTGCAATACTTTTATTTGTACCGTATTTGCGCAGCGGTCTTATAAGCGAGCTCGTCGGGACGGGGGGTTTTTAAAAAATTTTTTTTAATTTTTATTATTTATTTTACATTATTTTTTTTTACACTGTTTAAAAAAAAAAAAGCGTCACTTTTATTCCTATTACAAGGAATGTAATCATCCCTTGTAATAGAAAAAAGCATGACAGGACCTCTTAAATATGAGATCTGGGGTCAAAAAGACCTCAGATCTCATATTTACACTAAAATGCAATAAAAAAAAAAAAAAAAAGTAATTTAAAAAAATCACATTTAAAAAAATATGCCTTTAAGAGGCGTGGACGGAAGTGACGTTTTGACGTTGCTTCCGCCCAGCAGTGTCATGGAGACGCCATCCTAGCCTCAATCGTCTCCAGGCACAGGACGGAGACGGATGCGATCGCCTCTGCCGCTACCGGCGGCTCCGGTAATCGGTAGAGGGCACCGGATCGCGGCGGGAGGGGGGGGCCCTCTCCAGCCACCAATAAAAGTGATCTCACGGCGAATCCGCCGCAGGGACCACTTTTATCAGAAAGCTGGGAAAACGGGGATACCTGCTGCCATAACAACGGTATCCCCCTTCAAAGTTTGGACGTACATCGTCGTGCAGCGGTCCAGAAATGGTTAAGTGGGGTACATGAGAAAATCTGAAGAAGAATTATGTATGAGGATCGATCTTTCGATTTACGCACAGTGTATACACAACTTTTGACATCCTATTCAAACTTTCCAAACAAAAATTTCCAAAGGGACAAACTCCAAAATCTCTCGTACGTGAACAGAACTAACACTTTTCATTCAATGTGTACTGTTTTCGTATAGATTTTGTACAAGAAAAAACAGTTACAAAAGACTGCACATTGTCAGAAACGGTAAACAACAATTCAAAACAACATGTCAAACAAAAAAAAGAAAACCTTTGTCATTTGAGAATTTCCGTAAATTAGTAATATCCTCAGTTTTGACCTGCTGTGAAACATCTAGGAAAACTGGACGATCGTTTGTCCAATTTTCTTGTAGTGTTTACTGGGCTCTAGTCTAAAATTCAGCAACACTGCCAGAAGAGCTGTGCTGTATAATTTCAAGTCTAATAAGTTAAGATTGTTGGTATGTTACTTGAGTGCTGACATGTACACTTTTTGTGTTGCAGTAACGTGCACTAAAAAAGGGTTTCACCATGCATTACATGTAAACCATCTTTTATATTACGGCACCCTGGAAAAAATCACTTGCACCTTACGATGGGGAGTATTGGCAATCTGTTCAAAAAGAATAGGCTGCCTTACCACAATGAACATTAACGTGTGACAAAAAGCAAAATTCCCCTTGGAAATGGACTTTAAAGGCACTTAAACTCATGTAGTGAACGTTAATTCAAATAGAAAAATAATTTATTGTACACATAATTAAAAATGGTAACATGGAATATACATAGCAATGAGCGACTGAAAATACACCAACTATGACATAATTGATGGTATAGATGAGCTATCCTTTATCCAATGCGTTTCAGGGTCTGTTTTATCTCCTTCCCCAGGGGTAGGGAGGATATCAATTCTAGTCACTTCAGTTGTGCATAAGCACACATTCCATGTGGATTAAAAGCAAAATACGCTGCCCTGGGGAACTGCTGCCTCCTTCATCTCCATCGAGCATCAGGTGTGTTGCATTGTAGTTTAGAGTAAAACCAAAAAAATACTTTGCACATAAATCAAGGGCGTATCAAAAAAACTTCCCTAAATATGGGAAGAACCAGACCTGCTGAGGCCTATAGATAGGATCCTTAATATGGAGGCTAGATGGAAAATGGACCTGCTCCTGATAAGTGGTATTGCCGGGGTACACCCAATCCAAAGATGGTGTATTTTCAGTCACACGTTGCTATGTACATTCCATGTTACCATTTTTAATTATGTGTACAATATATTATTTTTCTATTTGCATTTACGTTCACTTTATAAGTTCAAGTGCCTTTAACCTCCCTAGCAGTATTTCCGAGTGTGGCTCGGGGTGAATTTTCATTACCAAAAGTGGTAACCTCAAGCCACACTCGGGATCGCATCGCAGGATCCATGTACAGCTTACTTACCTTGTCATCAGGATTCTGTGATGTCTCCCCGCTGTGCGGGCTGTGTCCTCCGCTCAAACTTTCACAGTGCCTAGCTCCGTCCCCTGCAAGCGTCGCGACGTACGGGAACGGAGCCCGGCGCCAAATTTAAAAAGTGAAAAACACATAACACATACAGTACACTGTAATCTTACAGATTACATTACTGTATCAAATAATTTCACATCCCTTTTGTCCCCAGTGCTTTGTCCAATGCCCTGCATGCACTTTTATATTATAAAAACTGTTCTTTCTGCCTGGAAACTGGAAATTGTCCATAGCAACCAAAAAGTGTCCCTTTAGAGCCCTTTCACACTGGGGCGGTTTGCAGGCGTTATTGCGCTAAAAATAGTGCCTGCAAACCGACCTAAAACTGCCTCTACTGTTTCTTCAGTGTGAAAGCCTGAGGGCTTTCACACTGAAGCGGTGCACTGGCAGGAGAGAAAAAAATCTCCTGCAAACCGCAACTTTGGAGCGGTGAAGAAGCGGTGTATTCACTGCTTCTAAACCGCTCCTGCCCATTGAAATCAATGGGGCAGCGCGGCTATACCGCGGCAATGCCGCGGCTATAGCCGCGATATGTGAGCGGTTTTAACCCTTTTTCGGCCACCAGCGGGGGTTAAAACTGCACCGTTAGCGGCTGAATACCGCCGCAAAAACAACGGTAAAGCAGCGCTAAAAATAGCGCTGTTTTACCACCGACGCCCCCACCGCCCCAGTGTGAAAGCAGCCTTAAGTCAAAAGTGCTTTCAGACCAGCTAGAAAACAGCGGTAATAAATTAGAATCACTTGCAGAATTGAGCGATAGTGATTTGTGGGGATATTAGTCATCAAACACTGAAAGTGACGACAGCGACAATTCAGCAACTGAGCAAATGTCAGTGTTTTTGATTTGATTGCATTATTGAATAAATATTATTATTATATTATTATTTGTTATAATTATTTATAGTTTATTATATTATAATTTATGATTTCATGTTTCAAACTTTGTTTCAAACTTTATCATACTAGACTCTTGTTTAGACAGATTTAAGTGAGTTATTCCTAAGAATTACAAGCCTACAATATAAAAACGTCAAATTTCCATGCAAAACAATTGTACCGCTTTCAGCATCACAAATCTGACATAATCACACCGCCAGGGAGGTTCAAGTCCATTTCCAAGGGGAATTTTGCTTTTTGTTTCTAGTCTAGGATGTGGTACTATATGAAATAATCACTGATACCCTCTATTAACATGTGACAGAACACCCATCAATGCAGCGGATCTCACAGGTCTAAATCTAGCCTGGAGGTTTTTAGGGCCATACATTGCTAACAGCACATTCAGGATCGCAATATCCTTTGAAAGGTTTGGAAGTACTAGAAGAGCCCATGTTTTCACTTTGAAAGTAAAACAAACTGGAATTTTACACCAAAAAATGATACTCTATTTATTTTAGAGGTGGAGCCTGAAGGGCAGAATAACCCCTGCCCTCCTATGGGTCATACTGCAACAGCGAGATCTTCCTTAATTCCAGCAGTCAGGACCACTCTTCACTCGCATTGGTTTTCAGCAAGAATGTAACCTTCTCAATGATTATGCCCATTGGTTGGAGGATTTTGGTGGGGACCATGTTCTGTTTTTGGTACAATAAAGTTGCATTGAGATGCTGGAGATCCTGGTGTATGCATTTTAAGTAAAAACAAAACACAGATTGCCCTACCATAATGTCAGACTCTGTCCCTGTCAGCATGGAAATCTAGAGCTTTCTGGTCAACCTTTGTGCGTGCCAGCTTTTCCTAGTGCATTTTCCATAATTAAAAATGAATAACATACATCAGAATGAGTCAGACTCAAATAGAACAGCCACAGTGGCTGTGCAGGCCCAGAAAATCAAACACAAAGAACTCTTCAATACAGTCTCAAAGAAATATAAGAAATTGTCATGTGATGTAACTCTTCAGCATCTACCAGCAATGGAATCAGCAGATTTTATAAACACTTTAATAGTAGATCCCGGCACATTATATAATAATGTCATAAAGTTTTATACTAAGCACTGGTGTAAGTGTTCCTTTTTTTAGAGACGTGGATCAATAACTTCAGTATGACTATGCACTACTGATTGCAAGGTCTGGAAACACATACCATCTTTAGGGGGTGTTACAGATTCAGTTGTCACTTCAAAGCTGCTCCCTTTTGAAAACAGTTCAGATTCCTTTAAACCTATGAAATAAATATGTATTTATACAACTAATATTATTGAGAATATGCGAAAAACAGTGTTATCCCCTTTCATATTAATCATGATGTCCATTTGGAATAGCTTTTTTTGTTTTCTGTAAATTTTTGAAATATTTGAAAAATACTGTAAATAGTAGCAAATAAAACAAACATCAAAAGTATATTATTTTTGTTTCTGTATTCAAAAAGGGGGAAATTAAGGCATGTCAGTTTTGCTTTAAATAAAATCTTGCAACCAGGAATGCTAAAGTGAAAACAAATTGCCAGCTTTTATGAACAGTGCCTTGTTTGCATAGGTGTGCCCGCCCTTGTATAAGTTTTTACACCCTTTATAAACAAGGCTGTAGCTCTGTTCAGATTTAAAAAGAAACCAGAATCTTTAGTTACATACATGTTAAATGCATCAGTTAATATAAGAAAAAAAGTAAAAATGTTAATGCTTGTATGTACAGGTTGTTTGTGTATCCTGTATACAATATACAGTATATATTAGAAAATATGGTACAACAAACTAAATATAAAAGTGATTGTTTTTGCCTGATGTGTGGGTATCAAAACACACGTGAACGCTTGTCATAACGCATCAACAGACATCAATGCATGTCAACTTGCTTTAATGCTAACTGATGTAAATTGACTCGACATGCATTATGATGTGAATTGACGTGCAATGTAGAGTGCACCGCAATTTGTTTTAAATGCACAGCAATGCACATCGATGCTTGTATACTTGTGTGAGTCTGACATACCGCATCTCCAATCTAGGTAAAGAGCCTAGGACATAGGCTCTTTATCATGTGATCAGCTGTTTCCAATCACAGCTCATCACACAGTAACCTCGAAGTGCTGTTTATCAGCTGTTCCTCTATTCCTGCTGACAGGCGCGAGTAAAGGTGAGCCGATCGGCTGTTCTACTGATGGGGGGGGATCTGTATTGATAATCAGCGCATTGATTATCAGTGCAGACCCATTGAGGATGCCCACTGGAGACCACCAGGGATGCCCACTGGAAACCACCAGGGATGCCCATGGCAGACCACCAGGAGTGCCCACTAGAGTCCACCAGGGATGCCAATCAGTGCCCATCAATGATGCCTGCCAGTGCCTCCTGATCAGGGCTGCCTATTAGTGCCGCCCATTAGTGCCACCTATAAGTGCCTACCAGTGCCACCTATAAGTGCCTACCAGTGCCACCTATAAGTGCTCATCAGTGCCACCTATGAGTGCCCATCAGTGCCACCTATGAGTGCCCATCAGTGCCACCTATGAGTGTCCATCAGTGCTGCATATCAGCACTGCTGCAGTGCCGCCTATTAGTGCCCATCAGTGCTGCATAAAAGTGCCTCATCATCAATGCCCATCAGTGCCACCATATCAGTGCCAATCAGTACTGCCTCAGTGTTCCTCAATGAAAGAGAAAACTTACCTATTTACAAAGTTGTGTAACAGAAACTAAGAAAAACTTTTTTTTTTCCAAAATGTTTGGTCTTTTTTTTTTTGTAGCGCAAAAAAACAAAAACCCAGTGGTGATCAAATACCACAAAAAGAAAGCTCTATTTGTGGGAAAAAATTATAAAAATTTTCATTTGGGTACAGTGTTGCATGACCATGCAATTGTCATTCAAAATGCGACAGCGCTGAAAGCTGAAAATTGGACTGGGCAGTAAGGGGGTGAAAGTGCCCAGTATTGAAGTGGTTAAAGGGACACTAAAGGTTTGTGTTTTTTCACCTTAATGCATCCTATTCTCGGCTCTTGATTGGATAGATTGATAGCAGCGCAGCCATTGGCTCCCGCTGCTGTCAATCAAATCCAATTACGTGGCCGCAGGGGTGGGGGGGCGGGGCCGAGTCCTGCATTCAGCATCTATGGACGCCAAATGCTGGACTCGGGAGCGCGCCCACAAGGTACCAGGTAACCCCCCAGGAGAGCGCTTCTCCCAAGGGTTTATCTGATGCGGGGAGGAGCCGAGAGAGCTGCCGAGGGACCCTAGAAGACGAGGTTTGGGGCCACTATGTGCAAAACGAGCTGCACAGTGGAGGTAAGTATGATATGTTTGTTATTTTAAAAAAAAACTTTTATTTATTTAAAAAAACAAAAGAACCTTTAGTGTCCCTTTAAGGACTTGTCAAAAAGCTCGAGGAGATCTACTGAAACTGGAGCACTCAGAAGAATCTGGTGCAGCTATGCATAGTAACCAATCAGCTTCTAACTTCAGCTTGTTCAATTAAGCTTTGACAATAAAACCTGGAAGCTGATTAGTTACTATGCAGAGCTGTACCAGATTTGGTGTGCTCCAGTTTTCGTAAATCTGCCTATCTGTCTTTATTTACACTTTCTTTTGGAAATGAGTACTCATTCACAATGGAGAGGGGCGCAATATCTGTGGACCACCTGATTATTAAAGGGGGTTTCCAAAGTGAGATAAGCTCCCAGACCCCCACAACCACCAGGCAAGGTTGTGGTCAGGCTTGTGGGGAGGAAGCCCTTGACTCCATTAAAATAGGGATGTGGAGCTCTGCTCACCCCCACCTTTCCTGGTCTGCCAAGCTACATGCTCAGATAAGGGTCTTGTATGGTATTTTTGCAGGGGAAACCTCACTTTTTTTCTTGATTTTTGCATGGGTTTCCCCCTTGGATTTGGTATAGAATTTGGGAGAACCTCATGTTTTGTTTTTTTTTTTTGCACAGGGTCCCCCTTAAAATTCACCCTAGACCCAAAGGCCTGGTATGAATTATGGGGAACCCGCACGTTGTAGAATGAATGGGACCAGTGACATCAGTGGTTGTTAAGGACTTGACAGTGCCAGCTTTCATTAATATAATACCTAATAATCCTTTGGAGGCACTTTCTGATATAGGGTGACAACACTCTCCATCTATTTCCTAATTGCTTTTCTATGTTGTTACCCTGTCACATGGGAAACACAGGGAGACTATAATGCCGCGTACACACGGTCGGACTTTTCAGCTACAAAAGTCCGACAGCCTGTCCGACAGACTTTCGACGGACTTTTGGCGGACTTTCGACGGACTTGCGGCGGACTTTCTAACGAACAGACTTGCCTACACACGATCACACAAAAGTCCGTCGAATTCTTACGTGATGACGTACACCGGACTAAAATAAGGAAGTTCATAGCCAGTAGCCAATAGCTGCCCTAGCGTGGGTTTTTGTCCGTCGGACTAGCATACAGACGAGCGGATTTTTCGACCGGACTCGAGTCCGTCGGAAAGATTTGAAGCATGTTTCAAATCTAAAGTACGTCGGATTTGAGGCTAAAAAAGTCAGTTGAAAGTCCGGAGAAGCCCACACACGATCGGATTACCAGCCAGCTTTAGTCCGTCAGCGTCCGTTGGACTTTTGTAGACGAAAAGTCCGACCGTGTGTACGCGGCTTAAGTGTCTGTGTATGCAAATTGTGTGGGCATGTTCTGCAATTGCCACCATCAGGAAGCCACCCATGAGTACTGATATGTCGTTACTGCTGGGGAACATGCATATATGTACACAGGTAGGGGCTGTCTTTAGAGACTGAGAGCACCGAGAAGCAAGAAGGAAAAGTTGGAAAATAAACACAATGCTTTCAGTAAACTAAATGTCATCTATTTTGGTTTTATATTTTAAAAGGGAGATAGTTTGTACCAGCATGACCTGTGCAACCATGGGGTTAGCACTGCAGATGTCACTCTGCCAACTTAAGACTTCATGTACACTTGGACATCTTTTACTGTGGCTGCGGGAATGATTTTGCCACAATTTTGCCGCATTTCGTGGTCTCCCACTGCCGGCGGTCAAAGCGTTCTTATCCTGAACGTGATTCTTCCGCGTTCAGGAGAGGAAGGTTGAAGCTCCCCTAACCCAAACAGCTTCTTAACTCTGCTAAAAATCTATGTGTATTTAACACATAGGCTTTTATGGAGTTGAGTTTAGGAGCTTTGGCAAAAAACAGCCAAAAGCTCCTAAATTCATGTTTAGGAGCTGCTGGTGTACATGAAGCCTAAATCAGTATTAAATCCAAAAGCAAACATTTATTACATTGCAGCTTACCAATTCTTAGATGAGATGATTGCATTAGTTTTAATTTTTAGGCTTTCTTCCTTTTATTTTGACCTGGTGATCCTGCCAGTAAGTCTGTTTTTTTTTCAACCGAACAAGCTTTCCTGAAAATGTATCAGGAGTGCTGAGACAAACCATTTACCTCTGATGGGGTGCTTATAATGATCAGCTTTTATTTATGTAAAAACTTTAGCTCAAAAGGAAAACAACTTACTATAACTGCTTGTATAACTGCAGTGTGAGCTGGAGTTTTATTTCAATTTGTTAGTGTATCTAAATCTGTACATCTAACATTTGCCTTCCTGAGATTAATAATGCTGCTGTCTGCTGTGCTCCTTTATCCAGTGTTAGGGCACTAATAAAGGAGATGTGTTATTGCCAGATCAGCAGATGAAAACAGTGGGGGAAAAATGCCTAAAAAGAAAACAAATGCAGTCACCATATCTAAGAATTGGTAAGCTACAATATATTACATTTTTTGGTTTAATACCTCTTTAAAAGGTTTACGTAAATGGGGAGGGGGGGGGAGAATATGAGGAATAGAAAATGAGGATATTATTTGGGGGAACAATAGTGTTCAGAACATGAGCTTAAATGCATTCTGTACGCACGGCACGTTCTGAAATCTGGTGCTCTCTCAAGATTATTGTGATTGAAAGAACAATTCAGAATTACTCTTATGCCGCGTACACACGGTCGGACTTTTCAGCTACAAAAGTCCGACAGCCCATCCGACAGACTTTCGACGGACTTTTGGTGGACATTTAACAGACTTTCTAACGAACGGACTTGCCTACACACGATCACACAAAAGTCCGACTAATTCGTATGTGATGACGTACACCGGACTAAAATAAGGAAGTTGATAGCCAGTAGCCAATAGCTGCCCTAGCGTCGGTTTTTGTCCGTCGGACTAGCATACAGACGAGCGGATTTCTGGGTCCGGCGGAGTTACGACGTAAAGATTTGAAGCATGTTCCAAATCTAAAGTCCGTCAGATTTGCGACTGGAAAAGTCTGCTGAAGGTCCGGTGAAGCCCACACACGATCGGATTGTCCGCCCGATTTGGTCCGTTGGCATGCGTCAGACAAGTCTGTACGTGGCATTAGCCCCCCATTCACACCAGTGCAATTTGTCGCACCCCATTGTTGGCAATGAAACCGTTCAAATTGCTGCAACACATTGCAGCGACTTTGAAAAAGGTTCCCACGCTGAATGAATGAATGAATGAAAGAATGAAAAATTTATAGAGCGCTGCAAATGCGAACTGAATCGCCTCAAGGCGCTAATGCGTTGGTGTTGACAGCTTCTAGAAGAGGAAGGTCTTGAGTTTTTTCCTGAAAGCCAGATGGTTTTCTTCCATGCGGATGTGGGGCGGAAGTGCGTTCCATAGTCGAGGTCCTTGGACTGCGAACCTTCGTTCTCCCTTTGCTTTGTAGCGGTATTTGGGAATGCGAAGGAGGTTTTGCTTAGATGATCGAAGATTGCGATTGGGTGTGTAGCAATTTATTTTCTCTCGAAGGTATTGAGGCGCGTTTTCTTGTATGCATTTGTGGGTGAGGCAGAGGGTCTTGAATGTGATCCGATTCTTTACGGTTAGCCAGTGTAGGCTCCTCAGGGATGGGGAGATTGACTCCCAGGGTTTTTCTCCTGTTAACAGTCTTGCCGCCGTATTTTGGATGAGTTGTAAGCGTGCAAGCTGATATTGGAGTAATCCTATATAGAGCGAGTTAGCGTAATCGAGTCGGGAATTGAATTGCTTTATCCTCCTCTGGGATGAAGGGGATAAGTCTACGTAACAGGCAGAGAAGATGGTGGGATCCACTGACTACCGATCCTATTTGTGCATCCATTGTCATTTCTGAGTTAAAGATAACTCCGAGACTCTTGACTTTGGTGCTCGGAGAGATGGTCTGTCCTAGGATGGTGGGAGGTATCCACAGAGCCTTGTTTTTGGCGTTTTGGTTAGTGTGTAGGAGAAGAAGTTCTGTTTTTGACCCGTTGAGTTTGAGGGAGCTAACGGTCATCCAGTCATCTATCATAGTGAGGCATTTTTCTAGTTGTTGATGGTGGTCTTTTTGTCCGGTGCTGCGAAGGTACAGTTGGGTGTCATCAGCATATGAATGGAAGGAGAGGTCCGATTTTCTGATGATTTTGAGGAGTGGGTGGATGTGGATGTTGAAAAGGACTGGTGATAAGGGTGAACCCTGCGGGACTCCACAGGAGATTGCCCGGATTTCAGAGGTGAATGCTCCAAGTTTCACTATCTGAGAGCGATTCTCTAAGCAGGATGCAAACCATTTTAGCCCAGAGTCAGTGACTCCTGCTACTTCTGTGAGGCGGGCGAGTAGAGTGTTGTGGTCCACTGTGTCAAATGCTGCACTGAGGTCTAATAGTACCAAGAGACATGATTCTCCGTCATCTGCTGCTTCGAGGGCATCATCCCATATTTTGAGAAGTGCTGTTTCTGTGCCATGCCCTGGGCGAAATACTGATTGCAGAGGATCCAGGAGTTGGTGTGTGTCCAGGTGGCGCTGTAGCTGTTGTACTACCGCTTTCTCCATAATCTTGGAGATGGTGTTGAGGCTTGTTATTGGTCTGCGGTAGTTGGGGTCCTTACGGTCGAGATTGGGTTTCTTTAGTAGGGGTTTGATGATACCTTGCTTGAGAGTGGTTGGCACAATCCCCTCTTTGAATGACTGATTTATGAGGTGTGTTATAGTAGGGGCCAGAATGTCGGAACACTCTTTCAGGAGTTTTGTGGGGATTATGTCATTTGGAGATGTGCTGTCTCGAAGACTTCTCATGATGTTTCTAGTCATGTCAGTGGAGATTGGTGTTAAAGAGAGATGTGGTGGTTTTGTGATGTTTTTGTCGATATCCTCTTCTTGCTTTGGGTGAGTTGTTTTTTGTGGTGAATTGATTTTCGAATATTGTTGATTTTGTCAATGAAGAACTTTGATAGCTCATTACAGAATTCTTGAGTATCGTTTGCTGGGGGCTCTAAGCAGGTAGGGTTCATTGATTGGGCGACTATTTTGAAGAGTTTCCGCGGTCGGTTTAAAGCAGTTGAGATGGTGTTTGAAAAATGTTCTTTTTTGGCTTGGAAGATTGCTTTGTGGTATTTCACAGTGAGTACTTTGTATTTTGTATGTTTTTCCTTGGTAGGATTTCTTCTCCATGCCCTTTCAGCTCTTCTATGTTCTTGTTTCAGTAGTGTGAGGGTGTCATTAAACCATCTGGAGTTTTTTTTGCGGATGAGTGTTCTGCGTTTTGGCGCCACTAAGTCTGCTGTTTGTAGTAGTGCCTTGTTTAGGAAGTTGAGTGTTTGTTCCCTTGAGAAGTTTGAGTTTAACAATGGTATTTTGTTTGATAAAGTGGTTTTGAAGAGTTCGGAGTGTAGTTTCTTTTGAGATCTGTTCCAATGTGTTGTTGTTATATGTTTCTGTTTTTGCAGGGTGGTGTCGGTGGTGATTTTAAACTTGATGGCGTGGTGGTCCGTCCATGGAAGCGGTGTGTTGTCGAATATGTTGATGTCCATATTCTGTTCGAAGATGAGGTCTACAGTGTGTCCTGAACCATGCGTGGGAGCATTTATCAGTTGTCGAAGACCTAGTTCTTCCAGTTGGTTAATGCAGGCGGTCGCGATAGGGTCTTGGGTAGAGTTTGCCCAGAGGTTGAAGTCCCCAAGTATCAGAAAATTTTTGTTTTTCAGAGTGTGCATTGAAATGAGTTCAGTGAGTGGTGTGGTCTTTGGTCCTGGTGGTCTGTAGCATAGTAGTATGTGAATGGTGTCTTGGGGTGTTGTTTGAAGCCGCAGGGAGAGTGTTTCCATAAAAGGCACTGAGTTCTGTGAAGTTGGTTTGGTGAACATCAGGTGCGATTTGAAGATCACTGCTAGGCCTCCTCCTTTTTTTCCAATTCTATGCTCAGTTAGGATGCTGTAGTTCTCAGGCACCAGTTCTGTTAGGATGGTGTTGCAGTCGGGTGTTAGCCAGCTTTCTGTAATGAAGAGGCAATCTATGTTGTTTTCGGTGATGAAGTCGTGGATTTCCAGTCTGTGTTTGACTGCAGATCTGGTGTTGATCAGGGCGCATGCTAGTTGCTGTGGTTGGATTGGTGTCTCCTTGTATTTGATGGTTGACTGTGGTTTGATCCGTAGTAATTTTTCATTTTTTAGTCTTTTTTTAGTGTCGGTTGGTATGGTTAAGGCGGTGTTTCTTAGCCTGTGGAGGGCATCCGCAATGTACTTGAAACTGCACATGGTGGTAAAGACTGTTGCTGAAGGCGGATGCAGGATTGCTGGGGGATGGAGGGGTTGGAGGCTGTTCCTGCTGCTGGAGATATAGTTGCCGGCTGAATGATGGTGTGTAGTACTGGGTGTGATGGGGGCTGCCTACCTCCCTCCTGTTGATCCAGAGGAAGGCAAAAAACCCCTAGCTGAGCTGACCTATCGCTACAGCAGAGGAAAAAAATTCCTTCCTGATCCCCCGGAGGGCGATCGGCTCGAAGAGCCTGGATCAACTACTGGGGTACCCGGTGGGCTTAGCTGAGCAGGAGATCCGGAGGAGAGGGGGGGGTGTTGGCTTACTGGTTAGCCTGGTGGTGCCTGCATCTTGGCGGATCTCTGGAGGATGCTGGTTGGGCCAGAGCCGTGGAATCCTGGTCCCTGGACACTGACGATTTCATTGCGACTTGCATAGATTTTTGTTGTATGAAGTTGCAATGAAATCGGCAATGCAAATCGCAATAGCAGCTTTAAAATCCGGTGTGAACGGGGGGCTTAAGAAGACACTGTCAACTTACCCATGCAGAACAAAGTGTCTTTCAAATAGGCTTCTCCGGACTCAATTATACTTTGGCAGTGCTTCTCTGCTGCTCCTTCCTCAGGTGGAGACAATACCAAGTGCTTTCAGGTATGGAGGATCTCTAGAGTTCCTTCTCTGTGACAGCGCTTGGATCTAGTAGGCAATCGCTGTGCCCAGGCATTGTCACATGACCAGGGGAGTAATATCACTGCTTTTCCTAGTGTCCAAACTAAGTTGACGCTAGATATTTTAGTATGGGCTAAGTATAGGTAGGTTGGGGGGGGGGGGGAGGCTGGGGGGCTGTGTAAAGACTCTGCATTGGCAAGGTAATAGTGGGGTTGATTTCCTAATACCAGAAAGTGCAAAATTTTGTCAGTACTTATCAGGAGACCTTAAAGCGGAAGTTACACTTTTGGGTGGAACTCTACTTCAGGTCCAAATGAAATCACATTTCTCCCTTTACCAGTTAAGATTAGGGATGAGCCCGATGTTTGAGTTGAACGCAAGTTCGACTCAAACATTGGGTGTTCGCCGAATAGCGAACAATTTGGGGTGTTCGCAGCTAATTCGAAAGCCACGGAACACCATTTAAAGTCTATAGGAGAAATCAAAAGTGCTAATTTTAAAGGCTTAGAAAATAGTGTAACAAGCGCGCATAATATCTTAGTGTGTACTAAATATAAGTGATCCCAATAGTTATGACTACTGTTGGTATACCACACTTAAAGCCATTTCAATACGACCAAAACCCATTGAAAAATGTTTTTACTATAAACATATATTTGAAAAAATCTGTGAAGTTAACTTATTTTCCTATAATAGGAATATTATATTATTCTTATACTCACACCAAGTGTTCAGCAGTGAAAACAAAATAACTTAAAAAAAATCACTAAACATGTGTTATTAATTACAATGTTACTTGTGAATATCAATCCGCAACAATGTAGTGAACACCCTGAAACATGTGTTGCTAGTTACAATGTTACTTGTGACTATCAATTCGCAACAATGTAGTGAACACCATACATAATTATAAAATAATTTTTTTATTTGTATGGTTAGCGCAATATTACGTTTCTTTATATATTTAATTTTGAAGTTCTATATGCATGATACTGTCATAAAAAGTGTTTGGGGACCTGGGTCCTGCCCCAGGGGACATGTATCAATGCAAAAAAAAGTTTTAAAAACTGCCATTTTTTTGGGAGCAGTGATTTTAATAATGCTTAAAATGAAACAATAAAAGTGAAATATTCCTTACAATTTTGTACCTGGGGGGTGTCTATAGTATGCCTGTAAAGTGGCACATTTTTCCCGTGTTTAGAATAGTCCCTGCACAAAATGACATTTCTAAAGGAAAAAAAGTAATTTGAAAGTACCCGTGGCTATAATGAATTTCCGGGTCCCGGCAATACAGATAAAAGTCATTGTAAAAAAAACGGCATGGCCCTTTGGGTCTGGTATGAATCTTAGGGGGAACCCCAAACCAAAATGTAAAAAAAAAATTGTGTGGGGGTCCCCCCAAATTCCATACCAGGCCCTGCAGGTCTGGTATGGATATTAAGGGGAACCCTGCGCCAAATGTTTTTTTAAAAATGGCGTAGGGGTCCCCCTCAAAATCCATACCAGACCCTTCAGAAAAATCCATACCAGCCCTCAAGAGAGAGCCACATGCCCTCAACATGGGGAGGGTGCTTTGGGGTAGTCCCCCAAAGCACCTTGTCCCCATGTTGATGGGGACAAGGGTCTCATCCCCACAACCCTTGCCTGGTGGTTTTTGGGGTCTGCGTGTGGGGGCTTATTGGTATCTGGAAGTCCCCTTTAACAAGGGGACCCCAAGAACCCACCCCCCCTGTTTGAAATGGTAACGGGTAACATTGTACCCCTACCATTTCACAAAAAAAGTGTCAAAATGTTAAAAAACAAGTTAAAACAAGACACACCTTTTGATAAGTCCTTTATTAAAAAATAAAAAAATAAAAATGTCCCACGAAGTCCATTCATCTTCTTCTATGGCTCCGGAGATGGACCGAAAAAAATAAAAAAGATTCACCTCCATGGGAGGCACCCGCCTTATGACACTTCAGCGCGGATGACAGTTCTTTTATAAGTGAGGGCGGGGCCACACATTTTAATTTTTTGATTTTTTAATAAAGGACTTGGCAAAAGGTGTGTCTTGTTTTTTTTTTTAACATTTTGACACTTTTTTTGTGAAATGGCATGGGTACAATATACCCGTTACCATTTTAAACAGGGGGGGCGGGATCTGGGGGTCCCCTTGTTAAAGGGGGCTTCCAGATTCTGATAAGCCCCCTGCCCCAGACCCCCACAACCACCGTGCAAGGGTTGTGGGGATGAAGCCATTATCCCCATCAACATGGGGACAAGGTGCTTTGGGGGGATACCCCAAAGCACCCCCCCATGTTGAGGGCATGTGGCTCTCTCTTGAGGGCATGTCGCTCTCTCTTCCCCCTTCTTTTCCTGCGGCCTGCCAGGTTGCATGCTCGGATAAGGGTCTGGTATGGATTTTTGGGGGGACCCCCATGCAATTATTTTTTAAATTTTGGCATGGGGTTCCCCTTAAAACCCATACCAGACCTGAAGGGCCTGGTATGGAATTTGGGGGGACCACCACGCAATTTTTTTTTTACATTTTGGTTAGGGGTTTCCCTTAATATTCATACCAGATCCAAAGGGCCTGGTAATGGACTGGGGGGGATCCCATGCCGTTTTTTTCAATGACTTTTATCTGTATTGCTGGGACCTGACAATTCATAATAGCCGTGAGTACTTTTAAATTACTTTTTTTCCTTTAGAAATGTCATTTTGTGCAGGGACTGTTCTAAACACGGGAAAAATGTGCCACTTTCCAGGCATACTATAGACACCCCCCAGGTACGAAATTTTAAGGAATATTTCACTTTTATTGTTTCACTTTAAGCATTATTAAAATCACTGCTCCTGAAAACAAACGGCCATCTTTAAAACTTTTTTTTGCATTGATACATGTCCCCTGGGGCAGGACCCAGGTCTCCAAACACTTTTTATGACAATAACTTGCATATTAACCCTTAAATTAGCACTTTTGATTTTTCACGTTCGTGTCCCATAGACTTTAACGGTATTCGCATGTTCAAACAAATTTTTTGCCTGTTCACATGTTCTGTTGCGAACCGAACCAGGGGGTGTTTGGCTCATCCCTAGTTAAGATATTCTTGTGTTTGTTTCACAAATATATTTACCTTGACATATAACTCCAGCATCTTCATGATGTCCACAATTATGCTGGCCCCAGCCTAAGTGAAAGCAGTCCACAATATCTTTCTCTGTTCCAACACAGTCTACGTTGTCTAGGAGTATAGATCCACTGCCATAGCCAAAATAACTAAGGGTTGTAGCTACAATGGCTGGACCACAGCCCATCTGCTTGCAAACCACCTGTGCATTATTGTAATCCCAGTCATCATCACACACAGTGCCCCAAGTGTTTCGGTACAGAACTTCCACTCTTCCTTGGCAACTGCTGTTTCCATTTACCAGTCTTATACTGCCACCTGGTGGGAAAATATTAACATTACTTGTGCAGGTGAATTACATACTGTGCATTGGCAGGTTCATACTTACATTTTCTTTTAAAAGAAAAAAAAATACTTCTAATATGTAATATTAAATATATTACCCTCTCCCTTTTAGCCAGACACGTGTTGTGCATGAATATTGATCTCTACTTTTCTGAAATGCCACTGTATTTTTATAAATATTTTATCTCATTATTTAGAATTTTTCTTTATTTTGTAACAGTTTCTGTATTAGCTATTAGACATTTTCATATCATTACAGAAGCAACATAGGGGGCATGCAGAAGTATACGTTTCCAAATGAAGACAGCTTACTTTTGTGTCATACCTGCTAAGACAAAAAGGCTGGTTGCTTTATTAAAAGAGATCAATAAGTCAAAGAACACAAGTTTTCATGCAGTGGTCATGGCTATTTGGCAGAAAACCTGACATGAAAGAAGCATGTATGCTACCATTTCTGAAAATGCTATTTATCTTGCTGTCTCTGCTTTAGAGCCTACTGAAGTCCCAGCACCATGCAGCAGCATGTGAAGTCAAAATTCCTGATTTGCATACTTGGATCAGTAACTCAGAAAGTATTGAAGTCAGAATTTTAGAATGATAGCCAAGGGACTAGCATTTTCAAAAATGAGATCAGTGGCAGCCCCAGTAATCTTTTGATCTTTCAAATCTTAGAATTACTATGTTATCTTTGCATTGTGCCATTCACCAACTTGACTTCCTATGTAACTTTTTGAGAAAGAACTACTTGTCCTCTAAGGCCAAAGGATTTAAAATTCAGGATGACCGGTCTTGTGGCTTACACACCTAGATTGCACTGCACAGCCAGGTAGTTGACACAATTATCTTCTGGTTCATCAACACAGCTTACTATGTTCCCTTGCTGTTTCTGGCTTGTCTGAAATGAGCAGTGAGCATATTTAGTAAGCAGTGATGTTAAACCAGGAATAGCAGACTAAAATTTACAAATTGCAAATCATTTGACGCTTTGTAGAGGGTATTCTTCGTATATTTGTATGGGGAATCCACAAAATTTGCAAAGACAATATAATGTTGGTGTACCTACTCCATTAGCAGGTTTTCCATCAGAATATATAAAGAACGTACTGCATAGAAATCTAGGGAATAACATGAGGTTAACAGACAGCAGATAAAACTCATAGGGGGGTCAAACTTTGCCTCACTCCACTCAAACAATAAAAAAATATTTAAAAAAAGCTTTACAATTGCCTAATATACAATGCTTAATGCATTATGGGGACATCTTTCATATAAGGCTTTTTCACCTGCAAAAATCAATGTTTGCTTCCCAAATGTTGGTTTTATAATGTCATAGGATCAGTGGTAGAGCAAGACAACATTGATTACAGTCCTGGTATTTGGAATCGGATCAATATTTGTTAAGAAGAAAGGGGTACAGATGGTAGATTTTACTTTACTTAAAGCAACTTACTCTTTCTTCCAGGATGGAAAAATGCAGTTGTAAATAAATCTGTCTCAGGAGAAGGTTGACCTTCACCCCATGTAGCTATAAATGAAAAAGAAAACGCAAATG
The DNA here is from genome assembly GCA_037952925.1 of Lithobates clamitans. Classification (NCBI taxonomy): domain Eukaryota; kingdom Metazoa; phylum Chordata; class Amphibia; order Anura; family Ranidae; genus Lithobates; species Lithobates clamitans. Next base: position 13,541,578 of record JBBGZY010000251.1, on the reverse strand, counting down.
ATAAACTGAGTGCTGTTCATTGAAGAAATAGAATAACAAGTAGAAAACGGTTCATGTTTTACCTGTCGCTGAGTCGGTAATTGACTCTGCAGTATCTTGAGCTACAGGAGTGAAGTTTGGGGGTGTTGTTGAAACTCCATGCCCTGGATAAAAATAGAAATAGTACATGATGTGCTGATGTAGGTTGCAGTCTAGTAACTAAAGGACTTCTCCATTTTAATGGAAGTCAACATGGTACAGCAGCTATGATTTAAAGCCATCAAATGGCAGCCTTTCCCCACTCACCATCTCCAACGGCTAGTTTACACTTGCTTCAAAACAAGACTTCGGACATGCTTTGTTAAAGCTTTCTGAATGCCAGTCAAAGCCCCTGTCACTAAATAAAATGGTTAGCTTACAGTCCTGTTTACACCTTGCTTTTGCTTTGGCTTCGCTTCACAAATTTTACCCCATGTAGCTTTAGTGGGGCTTCAAAGCATCTTCAAAACCTCCATAGAACTCTATGGAAAAGCTTGCTTTGAAGCACCTGCAGCTTTTGAGAGGCTTTAATTCATCTTTAGCTTCCCTTTGTTTTGGAGAAATTGCAGACATGAGATATCGACATACACATATACAGGGTATCTGCCAAGCTTCAAAAGAGCATCACCGAAGCATCACTAAAGCTTCACCGAAGCATAGTCAAAGCTTCAATGAAGCACCACTGAAGCTTCATCAAAGCATCACCGAAGCATCACAAACTCATCATAAAAGCATGTTGAAGCGGTAGGCGCTTTAATGTGTGTTGAAGCCAAAGCAAGTGTAAATGAGTCCAAAGTCAAATGTAGATTCTCTATTGGCTATTACATTATAGGATGCTGAAGGCGGAGTGTGCCAGAGCACCAAATCCTACATTTGATCGGATGCCAGTGTGCACAGTGTGCTTGAATTTGGAAGCTCCATAAGATAATTAAAATGTTTGATTTACCAAATAAGATATCTGCAGTAACCTCAAGCTTATTTGTGCTCTATCGATTCATGCAGTGTAAATTGTAATGGGAGTTCCACTTAAAAAAAAAAAAAAAACAACAAAAAAACTCCTTTAATTTAAGGCACACTGACATGGACTGAGGCAACACAGCTCTAGATAGAACAAAGGTTTTGTGGTAAACATCTAAGTGCCTTTTAATGACACTCACGATTCAGTGTTGTTACTCATTGAAATAACTAAGCATAATATAAAGTATTAAAAAGTGAATGTTTTGTACAAAGTCAACCTTTTATAAGCATTATGAGGATGGGGATATCCACTTCCGATAAAAGCTAATTATCTTAGTGCACTTGTGTATTACATCAGGCAAATAACTTCCACTTTTGAGAGACTGCACAATCTTAATCACTTCACTGTTAGAAGAAATGCCCTCTGGTGACGTGTGATGTGCCCATCTCTATCTTACTCTTCGATGTGATTCTTCAGTACCAGTTAGATCATTACATACATGATGGAAAGAGAATGAAATGAAGTTGACATTGTGTACTAATTGCAGCACATCATGGTTGCTTCCAGAAATAGCATATCAGAAATCACTAGCATGTGAGCAGTACTGTAGTTTACCAGCACAGATGATTCCAGCATCTTCATGATGGCCACAGTTGTGGATGCCCCAGCCGAGACTGTAGCAAGCTGATAGATAGGTCTCTGAGCCATCACAGTTCACATTATCCAGTAATATTAAACCAGTTCCATATCCAAAATAAGCATTGCTTTTATAGTCCAGGGCTTGACCACAGTTAATCTGTCTACAGACAACTATTGCATCCTTCATTCCCCAGTCATCATCGCACACTGTTCCCCAATTTCCCTTATAAAAGACTTCCACTCTTCCTTGACAGGGGTCATCTCCACTGACCAATCTGATACTGCCATCCCCTAAAATGAATACAAAAAGAGTTATAGTTAATAAAAGCATACATGGTTACAAAAACTGATACAGCTCTAAAACACTTTCCAACTTCTCAGTTGTGGGCACAGTTCACCTTAAAACTTAACTCCACTTTTTAAAAAAAGGTTTTAAAAAATAGGTTCACCAGCAATGTATACAATAAAAAAGTAGCTTTCGCTGCAATACTCACCTCCTCCTTGGTCCCGGTCTGTGACTGAACATCAGTCCTCTTCTGAAATTAATGATCCCCAGCTTCATCTGACCCACTTCCTGTGAACCAAGGCTGTGAAGGACACACTCCATGGAGACACTTCATTATACTGACCTGGGTTTACAGTACTCCTGGACAAAACACTGCTCATACAATATTACATGGGTTACATGCTGCCCAGGAGTAAGTAGTATTATTATACAGGATTGCCTAAAGGCGGACAGGGTATGAGCTAGCTTGACAAACTGGGGTATGGAATTCCAGAGGATGGGAAAGGTTCTGGAAAAGCCCTGGAGGTGAGCATGGGAGGTGGGGGAGCAAGATGTCTTGGGAGGAGCAGAGAGGATGATTAGGCGATATATTCAGATAATGTTGGTGATGTAGCTGGGAGGAGTGTTGTGGTTGGCTTTGTACGTTTTGCTTAGTATTTTAAATTTCATACCTTGGGTTAGTGGAAGCCAGTGAAGGGATTGGCAGAGAGGAGAAGTCACGGATCGGTTAGTAAGGTGTAGAAGTCTAGCAGCAGCATTCATAATAGACTGAAGGGGTGATGTGAAAGACCTGTGTAAGAGTAGGCCAGTGAGGACAGAGTTGCAGTAGTGAAGGCGGAATATAACCAAGGACTGAATAAGTTGTTTTGTTAAGTCATTAGTCAGGAAGGGGCAAATTCTGGAAATGTTGTGTAGGTTAAGGCGGCAAGAATTAGCCCATTACAGCCACTGGAGGAGAAGGAGGAGGACCTATGATATATAGGAAAATGACAACAATCCAAAATGATAATCCAAATGATTGGTCAAGGTAATATACATTCGACATATAATTTGTAATATACATGAAACACATGACTCGTACCTCTTTGTTTATACATTTTAAGAGGCAATATAACCTCACAAGTATCCAAAGTATAGGAGGGAAAAGGGAGAGAAAGATTCAGGTTAGAGCCAGTATTGTAGAGGAGAGGACTAGCATGGTTAAGAATTTAAGGGACACCTTCATCTAAAATCAGTTTGTCTAAAAGTGTACCCTAAAGTTTCTTGCTGCTGTTGCCTTAAAGTGTTTTCATAGCTAAAACTTTAACTAGGGAAGAATTAGAACCTCTGTCAGGTGGTTTTTACTGCTGTCTCTGTGTCAGCGAAGGATGTTTACCACTCTGTTTGTCCTGGTGATCATTGTCGTCAAAAAGGAAAGTGATGGGAAATCCAACATTTTACAGATGTCACCAAAACTGGAAGAGTATAAATATAACAATAGGGAGACTTGTTCCGGTGACAATTGTCTAGGAGGGTAATTTTCCCCATTTTCTAGAGTTTTCTCCTAATTTCTATGCTTTCTCTAAGACAGGAAGAAAAAGGAAAGTGGGAAAGTGGAAACGACATAAATTGAAAAAAATAAAATTATAATGGTTTTAAACCTTCCATACCCTATCCAAAAGTAGAAAAAATGTTTTTGGCTATACATACACTTTAAGATCATCTCCTGATTGTGTGTGTGTTTTTATGTCTGCATAGGACCACAAGATTACACAAAGGCATTTTTTATAAAATAACTAAATAGTATGCATTCAGCTGTTCATGAGCAGCTAAATTATGTCAACAGGATTTAGCATTTTTAAGGCAATGCACTGTTTGCCATAAGCCATCTCTAAAGCCCTGTACACACGGTCGGACTTTCCAATGGGAAATGTTGGATGTCAGGCTGTTGGCGGTCAATCCGATCGTGTGTATGCTCCATTGGACAATTGTTGTCGAAATTTCCGACAACAAATGTTGGCTAGCATGTTTTCAAATTTTCCGCCAACAAATGCGTGTTGTCGGACTTTCTGATCATGTGTACACAAGTCCGTCGGACAAAGTACAAACGCGCATGCTCAGAAGCGGCCGATCTTGTAAACTAGCGTTTGTAATGGAGAATTAACATTCATGACGTGGCAAATTATGAAATCTCCAAATGCAGTGCACATTCTCTCTTTAATGGAATAATAATGAAGCTGCTTTGCTGGTGATACTGATAGAGTTATTGCAAACGAATTTTCAAAGGCTTTTTTTTTCTAGTGATATCAAGAATATTATTATGGTTTTTCTTTTTTTTATTTGTGTAAGTTACCACAACACCATTATCCACTAGTTTATAAGATCAAAGATACAACTATGTTGTTGTCCCTTGTCAATTTACATTGTATTTTTTAAGATGTAACTGCCTACTCCCAAACTTTTATTTGAAGTAAAACACATAGCCAAGTATTATTCTCCACAATTTTTTTATTGTGCATTAAAAAAAAAAAAATTAGACATGCTATCTGCCAATAGAACTTAACCAAAAAGTGCATTCTATGCATCCAAAAATATAGAAAATATACCAAATCAAATCAACCAAAAAAATAATGTCAAAGCAATAACTCCAAGGCTAATAATAAATAACACGTTATCTCCTCTGATTCCGCAACATGTCTGGTTGACGAACGGCCGTTCACAAACGAACTGAAAAGCACGAAATGAAAAGCGCAAACTGAAAAGCGCTAAATGAAAAACGTGAAAAGAAAAGTGCGAATCAACACTCACCAAACTTCTACTAACACAAAATTAGCAGAAGGAGCCCAAAGGGTGGCACTAAAGAGCTGAAAAACCATGCAGTACGTCTAGTACGTCACTACGTTCGTAATTGTTGGCTAACAATGATACGAACAATACGAACGTAGTGACGTACTATGTTGTTTTTCAGCTCTTTAGCGCCACCCTTTGGGCTCCTTCTGCTAATTTTGTGTTAGTAGAAGTTTGGTGAGTGTTGATTCGATTGTCAACCAGACATGTTGCGGAATTGGAGGAGATAACTTATTATTATTATTTATTATTGGCCTTGGAGTTATTGCTTTGACATTATTTTTTTGGTTGAATAATGATTTGATTTGGTATATTTTCTATATTTTTAGATACATAGAATGCACTTTTTGGTTAAGTTCTATTGACAGATAGCATGTCTAATTTTATTTGTTTTCTTTTTTTAATGCACAATAAAAAAATTGTGGAGAATCATACTTGGCTATGTGTTTTACTTCAAATGACAGTTTGGGAGTAGGCAGTTACATTTAAAAAAATACAATGTAAAATTGACAAGGTACCCCAACATAGTTGTATCTTTGATCTTAAAAACTACGGGATAATGGTATTGTGGTAACTTGCCCAAATAATAATTAAAAAAAAGCATAATAATATTATTCTTGATATCACTAAAAAAAGCCTTTGAAAATTTGTTTGCAATAACTCCATCAGTATCACCAGCAAAGCAGCTTCATTATTATCCCATTAAAGAAGAAGAGAATGTGCGCTGCATTTGGAAATTTTATAATTTGCCACGTCACGAATGTTAATTCTCCATTACGAATGCTAGTTTACAAGACCGACCGCTTCTGGCTCGTCCTTGCTTCCGAGCATGCGTCTGTGGAAAATTTTAAAACCTGCGATCCAACATTTGTCCGCGGAAAATCTGACAATAATTGTCCGATGGAGCATACACGCGGTCGGATTTTCCGCCAACAGCCTGTTATCACACATTTCCAGTCAGAAAGTCATATCGTGTGTACGAGGCTTTATTCCAAAATGGATTAAACTCATTATTTTCCTCAAAATCCTACAAACAATATCCCATTATGACAAAGTGAAAGAAGTTTGTTTGAAATCTTTGCAAATCTATTTAAAATGAAAAACGAAAAAATCCCATGTACATTGCCATGACACTCAAAATTGAGCTCAGGTGCATCCTGTTTCCACTGACCATTCTTGAAATGTTTCTACAACTTGATTGAAGTCAACCTGTGGTAAATTTAGTTGATTGGAAATTATATGGAAAGGCACACACCCATCTATATAAAGGTTCCACAGTTAACAGTGCATTGTCAGAGCACAAACCAAGCCATGAAGTCCAAGGAATTGTCTGTAGACCTCTGAGACAGATTTGTATCAAGGCACAGATCTGGGCAAGGGTACAGAAGAATGTCTGCAGCATTGAAGGTCCCAATGAGCACAGTGACCTCCATCATCCTTAATGGAAGAAGTTTGGACCCACCAGGACTCTTCCTAGAGCGGGCTGCCCAGTCAAACTGATCGATCGGGGGAGAAGGGCCTTAGTCAGGGAGGTGACCAAGAACCCGATGGTCACTCTGACAGAGCTCCAGCATTTCTCTATGGAGAGAGCAGAACCTTCCAGAAGAACAACCATCCCTGCAGCACTCCACCAATCAGGCCTGTATGGTAGAGTGGCCAGACGGAAGCCACTCCTCAGTAAAAGGCACATGACAGCCTGCCTGGAGCTTGCCAAAAGGCACCAGAAGGACTCTCAGACTATGAGAAACAAAATGCTCTGGTCTTATGAAACAAAGATTGAACTCTTTGGCCTGAATAGCAAGCGTCATGCACGAAGGAAACCAGGCACCGCTCATCACCTGGCCAATACCATCCCTACAGTTAAGTTTAGTTTTGGCAGCATCATGCTATGGGGATATTTTTCAGTGGCAGGAACTGGGAGACTAGTCAGGATCGAGGGAAAGATGAATGCAGCAATGTACAGAGACATCCTTGATGAAAACCTGCTCCAGAGAGCTCTGGACCCCAGACTGGGGCGAAGGTTCACCTTTCAACAGGACAATGACCCTAAGCACACAGCCAAGATAACAAAGGAGTGGCTACAGGACAACTCTGTGAATGTCCTGGAGTGGCTCAGCCAGAGCCCAGACTTTAACCCGATTGGACATCTCTGGAGAGTTATGAAAATGGCTGTGCACCAACGCTCCACATCCAACCTGATGAAGCTTGAGAGGTCCTGCAACGAAGAATGGGAGAAACTGCCCAAAAATAGGCATGCAAAGCTTGTAGCATCATACTCAAAAAGACTTGAGGCTGTAATTGGTGCCAGAGGTGCTTCAAAAAAGTATTGAGCAAAGGCTGTGAATACTTATGTACATGTGATTTTTTTCGTTTTTTATTTTTAATAAATGTACAAAGATTTCAAACAAACTTCTTTCACGTTGTCATTATGGGGTATTGCTTGTAGAATTTTGGGGGAAATAATGAATTTAATCAATTTCCGAATAAGGCTGTAACATAACAAAATGTGGAAAAAGTGAAGCGCTGTGAATACTTTACGGATGCACTGTAAGCACATTTTTAGATGTTTACATTGCAGTAATGTGTGTTAAAACATTACTGCAACATTGGCAAAGCATATAGCGTGGTGTATTGCAGTGCTGTTCATTTGGAATGGCACCCAAATATACTGCAAAAATAGGAATAGATAGCCTGGCCACCACACACCTCACCCGGCCTGAGTGGTAAGCAGGTAAAAGCAGCCTGAGCTTGATCCATCCAGGGGCGAAACATGTTGGAGTTGTGGTCTGGATGAATCGAGCTGAGGCTGCATGTACCTGCTAGCCTCTCGGGTCGAGTGAGGGGTGTGTTGGCCGGGCTATTTTTGCAATATTCTTTGAGTCTGGGTGGACCTTTCCTCAGCCTGCACCCTCAAGAGCCAGCGACATCCATCTCATCGGACCTTGACAGCCTGAGCGGGGACCCTTATGTATCATGGGTCACCCTAATATACTGTTACATTAATAGGTAATGCACCCACTCTGCAGCTTGTCGCAACACACATGTCGTGTGTTGTGTTGCGTTAAAAAAAAAAAACTGGGACAGGCACTTTTTGTGAATAATGCCCTGTACACACGGTCGGATTTTCCGACGGAAAATGTGTGATAGGACCTTGTTGTTGGAAATTCCTACCGTGTGTGGGCTCCATCACACATTTTCCATCGGATTTTCCGACACACAAAGTTTGAGAGCAGGATATAAAATTTTCCGACAACAAAATCCGTTGTCGGAAATTCCGATCGTGTGTACACAAATCCAACGGACAAAGTGCCATGCATGCTCAGAATAAATAAAGAGATAAAAGCTATTGGCCACTGTCCCGTTTATAGTCCCAACGTACGTGTTTCACGTCACCGCATTCAGAATGATCGGATTTTCCGACAACTTTGTGTGACCGTGTGTATGCAAGACAAGTTTGAGCCAACATCCGTCGGAAAAAATCCTAGGATTTTGTTGTCGGAATGTCCGAACAAATTCCGACCGTGTGTACGGGGCATTAGAGTTGTAAGGAAAATCAGTTAAAAATATAAATGTCTGCAAACGTATTCTTTTTTTCATTTCAGCATCATCCAGGAACAACGTTTTATAACAGTAAATCATGGATGACCTGCTGAGCAGGAATTCAGTGATGCAGCTTAGTGTGGATGATCAATTCAAATTATGTAAATTAAAGTGAAGAGCAGTTTAAGAATTTTCAGCAAAAAGCTTACAAAAAAAGCAGGGATCTTTGAAGTGCAGTCACAGGATATCAAACAATGATTGGAAAAAGAACACATTTTGTTAATAAATTCTCAAAAAATCTCTTTACTTTCTGATTCTTTCATCCCCTTTTATATAATAGTAGCATCATTCTCTTAATATAATAGCAATATCCAATACATTTACAAAGCGTAACATGTATTTGATATGAATGTCCAGCCAAAACATTATTTTTAGTTCAGGATGCAAAGAAGGATTAGAACCCTATTCATTTCACACTGCTATCCAGGGATTGATTAGAGAGGTTTACCCTCCCTTACTGCCTTTCAGGATGACAATATTTCACTAGATAGGAGGTGATGAAAAATGTAACAGGTACACAGCCAGCAATTGAAAGGTGAAAAGCTGACAGTGGACTTCAACTACTTTAATAAAAAAAAAAATACATTTTATTTCGATCAGAGTTACTCTTGGAGATTTTTCCCTCACTTACTGTCTAGGGACAGTAAAAAAGGTGCAGTAAAAAAAGAAAAATCACTGTAACACATCTATAAAAAAAGAAAAAAAAGTTTTGTGTGCACATACACTCTACTCCTTCCTACTCCCATAGGAAGCATACTTCCAGCAAGTTCCCTGTGTCTGGAGGGTATTATTAAAGTCCTGCTATTTGCAGCACCCTCCAGGGAACGTTTTGATCCGCAGTAGTGAGCTGCAACTGCTATGGAGGGGCTGAAACATTTGATCAATAAAAAAAATTGACAAAGAGATTTGACAAAGAAGGTGGGAGCTTTGAAAAGCGTTATCTGATTGGACAGAGAGCCCCCTGGTCTCTCCCCTTCCTCTGACACGGGCTGCCGAAGTGTCCGCATCATCTCCCTTGGCCTGCCAAAATATTGTCTCAATCCTGCGAGCAGCCATCTTCCTGGTGGGCTCCTGCTTTACTACACACCACACTGAAGTGTACCTTCCCCGCAGGACACCAACAGCTGGTCCCAGCGATTCTGCTGGCTGGTATGTGACCCTTGAGCCTGTTTTCATCACAAGTGCTGGGCCCTCCATTTAGTGTTTAAGGCTGGAGGAGACTTGGGCTTTTACCTTTTAAGTTAGACTATATCGTTCACACATGACTGTTTTTATCTGGACTTTTTATCTATGGCCACATAATAAATGCTTCTTCATGGTTTATATGGAAGCAAGTTTTATTTGTTTATTCATCATTCTCCAATTTATCTAATTGTTTCTCACAGATACCCAGTGCGCAGCATATACTGTAGCCTTTGATCAATAACCGCTCTGATCAGGGCCCTGCTGCATGGCTGAAAATGGACAGCCAGATGAGTGAGTTTACCACATTAGTACCGAATCAGGCCCACACTACAGTGGTGTATTTAGTTGTATTTAGGTTTTGTGCTGCCCTAGGCCTGAATAAACTTATGCCCCCCCCCACCTAATTTAAATATGACCCACCCCTTCCTGTTTAAGACCCGTCCTCTCATCTGTAAATTACACTCCTTCCTCTTTAGGCTCCACCTTTTCCTCTTAGAGCTCTACCTCTTTCTCTCTGTATCTTACAAGATAGGAATAATCTTACTAATCCAGTGACATGTTGTGATAGCACATATGATATAGGTGAGCAGGTCCAAAATATTACATCATATACAGTTAAAAGTCTTAATTGTATATGATGCAATTCAATATGCTCACTCAAGGATGTTTAAAGAAATGAAAGCTATATCATGAAATGATGCGTGCCACGGAGGAGGGTAGGGGGAACATTAAGCTGCTAAAGCCTGCCAGTGCCACACTTACTAGTATTGGCAGCCTCCAGTTGTATTAAATGTGGACGCTGGTCTGTCCGAACATCCTCACTAGCCGTTATCATACCGGCAGGCAGCAGTGCCGCTTTATAGGGGGGCCAGACCGATTTGCCTACTGGACCCTGTCCCCCGGCCCAGTCCGCCCCATAAGACTGTCGCTACTCTAAAAGTGTAGCACAAGTCGGCAGGCACTCTTTTCTTGTGGGTGGGGGCCTTTTTTGCCACCCCTCTGCAAAGTGCCACCCTAGGCCTGGGCCTTGCTGGCCTAGGCCAATATAGAGCGTTGCCATACTATATAATACAAATGAGTGAGTAATATAACTTACTTAGACCATTCTGCAAAGATGTTGATGACGTTTTTGTGGACTGTCCCTTGTTACTTGGCGTTGGCAATATTTCTATAAAAAAAATAAAATAAACAGTGCCATAATATCAGTTACTAAACTATGTATGCCAAATTCAAGCAAAGCATAATTTTATGTGTCTTAAAGAGGAACTGCAGTCTGCTCACAAAATTTGTAATAAAAACATCTTTACCATTCTGAAGCTTCCCTCCAACCACTTTGCATATTATTTTATATATACTGTGATTCTGTACTTGCCAAATATGCTGCAGAAATCTCCCTCCACTGAGTCTGGCTGCATTCATTTTAACTGTGGGCAGCTGAGCTGCTGCCTGTTCACTTCCTGGATTTACTCAGACACACAGAGGCACACCTCCAGCTCTTCAGCTCTCATTGGCCCTCTTATGACTCATCCCCCCTCCCTGCCTGGCAAACTCTCACCAGAGTGAGAGAGAGAGCTGTGCATGATGTCATAAGCCTAGGCTTTTTACCAGACAAGAAACAGGAAGTGGGCTGTATAAGGTATTTACTGGCAGAAAAAAAGTTTTACTATCCAAAGTTAAAACAACAAGGGCATAAGATTTAATAGATGGAAAGATGAAAAAATGACCGAAGTTCCGCTTTAATGTAGAATCCCCAGCAGATTTGAAAATCAGTGTTCTCTGACCATTTTCTAAAGTGCCCCAAACACACATAATGTATAACACACACTATAGGGTTGATTTACTAAAACTGGAGAGTGCAAAATCTGGTCCAGCTGTACTCTGCAGCCAATCAGCTTCTAACTTCAGCTTGTTCAATTAAGCTTTGACAAAAAAAACCCTGGAAGCTAAAATCAGACGAGGACAGAAGTACAGGTAAATCACACTTTAATAATAAAAGTAAAAAGAACAAACATAGTCAAAACATAGCCAGAGTTCAGTAACCGGAAGGGATAGTCAGCCAAGCCAGAAGTCAGGCATCAAAGTAGTGGAACAGCATGTAGGATCTGGAGCCAGAAGGGATGTCAGCAAAGCCAGTCTTTAAACAGGAACGCAGGAGATAGTTTATTGTGATATGACCAAGAGGAAGGCAGAGCTCCTCTGGACTGGATGGCTTAGGTAGGCAGGACTGATGAGCAGGATTATCAGCAGCTGAGTAACTGTGGAGTGAGATGGGAGCTGGCAATTAGCTGACAGCTGAGCGGCAAGCTCAGAGAAGGAAGGGCTGAGCCCTGAGGAGTACCCCCTCCTCAATGACCCACCCCCCTCGGAGGACCACCAGGCTTGAGGGGAAAATGTCTATGGAAATCACAGAGGAGGACAGGGGCATGTACGTCCGAGAATGAGACCCAACAGCGTTCCTCCAGGCCGTACCCTTTCCAATGCACCAGGTACTGTATGCGCCCCTACGGAAGTCAACAATGGACTGTACTTCATACTCATCATGGTTCTCAACCTGTACAGGGTGAAGACGTGGCACCAAGGTGGTAAAGCGGTTGCAAACCCAAGGTTTTAAAAAGGAGACATGAAATACATTACATGAAATACATTCAAAATATGCATATTAGAAGGAAGGTCTAATGCGTAAGCCACTTGGTTAATCCTGCGAAGAATACGGAAAGGCCCCATAAACCGAGGTGCGAACTTCAGTGAGAAAACACAAAGTTGGAGATTGCGAGATGACAGCCAGACCCTGTCCCCAACCTGGTAGGAAGGCACAGGCAGGCGTCTGCGGTCAGCATGGAGTCTGTACCGATCATTAGCATGACGCAAAGCCTCCTGGACTTGTGCCCAAGTGGAGCGAAGACCACAGAGATGCTCCTCTAACGCAGGAATACTCTGCGGAACAAACAAGTCAGGCAACATGGAAGGTTGGAAATCATAAATTGCCATAAATGGGGACGATTGGGAATCAGAATTCAAGGCACTGTTGTGAGCAAACTCTGCCCACAGTAATAGGCCTGACGAATTGTTATGATTTTCAGAAATATAGCAACATAGAAATTGCTCCAAGGACTGATTGGCTCGTTCTGTGGCCCCATTAGACTGTGGGTGATACACAGAGGAGAAAGCAAGTTAAATTCCTAACTGTGCACAAAAGGCACTGGGACACAAACTGACTACCCCTGCCCGAGACAATCACAATCAATCGTTGGATCCCTCAAGCCTGTAAGACACTCCACCGTATGGTGACTGTGTCCACCCTTTCCGGTAAGGATATTCATTTCTACCACTTGCTGTCTTCATTTGAAACCTAGAAGATCCATACGCAAGGTGTCTCCTCATACAGAATCGGTTCCAGCCCACACCCCATGTGGAGTTTTGGCATTATTTATACCTATGAACCCCCTTGCACTTATGAACTGATACATCATTCATTATATGTTTATGGACTCTTCTCTCATTTACTTATATGTTAAAGGTTCACCACTGACATACATAACCCAATAGGTATAGGTTATGTTTCCAGCACTTTTTCACAGTCACATGTTGAAAACGTAATTGCACATTTTAGCGCTGCATGTGTCCCATTTATATGGGTTGTAGAAGGCCCACTGGAAGGGGTCATTGAGTCTTACTCTGAGCACACATGGAATAGGCAGCTTTGAAGGCAGTTACATCAGCACACAGACTAGACCACCAGAATTGTTGGGAAATGGCCCAAATGAGTTGATTCTTCCCAGGGTGGCCAACTGCCTTGGGAGAATGGTAAGTCTGGAGCACGGCAGTGCGGAGATTCTCTGGGACAAAGCAGCGGTCACATGGTTTCTCAGGAGGAGCATGGACCTGAGCAGCAAAAATTGTGTCACCCAAAGTGAGACTGGTGCGAACCGTAGCCAGAATACGATCAGGAAGAATCTGACTCCAACTTGGAAGTGGAGGAAAATTGTTGTGACAAGGCGTCAGCCCTTACATTCTTAGTACCGGTTAAGAATGAGACAATGTAATTGAAACTAGACAAGAAAAGAGCCCATCGCACCCTTCTGGGAGAAAGGCGTTTAGCTTCAGACAAGAATGTGAGATTCTTATGGTCAGTAAGAATGAGAACCGGCACAGTGGTACCTTCGAGGAGATGCCTCCATTCTTTCAGGGCTAAAATGTTCGCCAACAGCTCTCTGTCACCAATCTAGTAATTACACTCCGCAGGTGACAATTTCTTGGAAAAGTAGCCACAAGGATGCATAGCGCTCTCAGAGGTAGGACGTTGAGACAGAGGGGCGCCAACACCAGCCTCAGAAGCATCAACCTCAAGGATAAAAGGTAACGTAGAATCAGGATGTGCCAACACAGGAGCAGAAACAAACCTCTGCTGCCAGAGTACAGAATTCAATGGCGTAGTCGGCAACAGTTCTCGTACTCTGTTCGATGGACATGAGGCACTTGGCAGCAGAGGCAGAGCATGCAGGAACGTCAAATACCCTTTTAAACTAAGCCAAAAACTCAGGGTAACTCAAGACAACAGGTTTTTGCGTCTCCCATAGAGGGTTTGCCCAGGCCAAGGCTCTCTCAGAAAGCAAAGATATCATGAAACCTACTTTGCTTCTGTCCGTGGGAAACGCCTGGGGTAGCATATCAAAGTATATCTCAACCTGGTTGAGAAACCCTCTGCATTGGACTAGATTGCCCCCAAATCGCTGGGGAAGTGGAGTGGAACCAGACATACCTCTAAAAGAGGTAATACTTCAGGTGGTTGCCTGCACAGAGACTGGAGCAGCAGCAGGGTCGGCCTGCAACATAGGTTGTATCGGGGCAGCCACAGTGGGAGATTCAAGGTGATCCATGCGACTCAGGAGCATTTGTAATGCCATGGCGAACTGATCCATGCAGTCATCCAATCTGGAAAAAATATTACCAACAAGTGGATTGACTGCATCCTCTGAATTCATGGCCTTCGCCTACTGTCAGAAACCATGACATCAGACTGAGACAGAAGTACAGTTAAATCACACTTGTTTAATAAAAAAAGTAAATAGAATAAACATAGTCAAAACATAGCCAGAGTTCAGTAACTGGAACGGATAGTCAGCCAAGCCAGAAGTCAGGCATCAAAGTAGTGGAACAGCAAGCAGGATCTGGAGCCAGAAGGGATGTCAGCAAAGCCAGTCTTTAAACAGGAAGGCAGGAGATTCTTGTGATGTGACCAAGGCAAGGCAGAGCTCCTCTGGACTGGAGGGCTTAAGTAGGCAGGACAGACAAGCAGGATCATCAACAGCTGAGTAACTGTGGAGAGGGATAGGAGTTGGCAATTAACCGACAACTGAGCAGCCAGCTCAGAGAAGTAAGGGCTGAAAACCCAGCCCTGACAGCTGATTGGTTTTTATGCAGAGCTGCACTAGATTTTGCACTCCCCAGCAGGGCTGGACTGGCCTACCGGGACAGCGGGAAATTTCCTGGTATGCCGCCTGGCTTGGGGCTGCTTTGAGCTGTGGCTGCGACCTGGACTGATCTGCGGCCCGAGTGTGGGGCTGCTCCGGAGGGGGGAGCGCTGCCGGATCACACAGAGCGGGGATCTCCCACTGTGACACAGCATGGATTTAAATGAATTACCTGCCGGCCACTGTCATACGAAGTCCCACCTCCTGGACGGCTCCTATGACAGACAGCACAGTGGTCCAATGCCAGGATGTGTGACTTCTATCAAAGGAGCTGGTCCAGGAGCGGGACATCGTATGACAGCGGCTGGCAGGTAATTAATTCAAATCAATACTGCGTCACAGCAGGAGATCCCGCTCTGTGTGATCCAGTAGCTCTCCTCTCTCTAATCCCCATGCACTGATCAGGCTGCATTGATGGGCACTGACGAGGCTGCATTGATGGGCACTGATGAGGCTGCATTGATGGGCACTGACGAGGCTGAGCTGATGGGCACTGGTGAGGCTGAGCTGATGAGCACTGGTGAGGCTGAGCTAATGGGCACTGGTGAGGCTGCATTGATGGGCACTGATGAGGCTGCATTGATGGGCACTGACGAGGGTGAGCTGATGGGCACTGGTGAGGCTGAGCTAATGGGTACTGCTGAGGCTGAGCTAATGGGCACTGGTGAGGCTGCATTGATGGGCACTGATCAGGCTGCATTGATGGGCACTGGTGAGGATGCATTGATGGGCACTGGTGAAGATGCATTGATGGGCACTGATGGGGGTTCTTTATAACAGACTCAAATGGACACAGAGAGGACATCTGTTAGAGAGACCCACCTCTAGGATCCATTAGACCCCATTGTAGTCTCTAATGGGGCCTTGTGGGGGTTCTTTCTAGCAGACTCTCTAACAGAGGCAGTCTCTCTGTCCATTGGAGAGACCCCCCTCCAAGTCCCATTAGAGTACTTTGCTTCTCTTCCTGTATTTTGTTTATTTTTAGAAGATAATGGCAGGATCCCAGATTAACAAAGACTCCTTAAGGGATGGGAGGGGTTAGTAAGATGACCACGCCCATGTGGGGGGCGCCAGAAACACTGGGGTTGGGCGGTCGCAGCCAGGGCCGACCCTGGGATCGGTCCTGGCTGCAATCGCCCAGCCCGAGTGTTGCCAACTACCAATTTCAATTTCAGCCTATTTTAGGGCTGCCCGTCACGGGCAGCGGCACCCATATAAAATGTGGCTGCGGGCCAACATGTCAACTGCGCATGTGTCGTTCCAAAGCTAGTTGGACTCGGGAAAGCCCGTACACGCTCTGCCATTTTCGGGCGGTGACTCACATACGCAGTGACGTAATGGCACCAGGCGGCGCTATTTTTAAATTTAAGGCACTTGTGTCTGTGGTGGTGCGCACCGCTCCAGATCAAGGCCGGGTAAGACCAGACCCCTCTGCAGTCTTTGACCATCTCCTATTACTCTCCTGTACCATGTCTGCACAGCCTATGACCACCTCCTGTTACTCTCCTGTACCATGTCTGAACAGCCTATGACCACCTCCTATACCATGTCCGCACAGCCTATGACCACCTCTTGTAGCATGTCTGCACAACCTATAACCACATCCTGTACCATGTCTGCACAGCCTATGACCACCTCCTGTATCATGTCTGCACAGCCTCTGACATCACCTGTACCATGTCTGCACAGCCTCTGTTACGGTATGTTGTTGGGCTTGTATAATAATGCTTTGGGGCTGGTAAGAAATTATTTCCAGGGCTGGTTTTTATTCCCCGTCTGTCCCTGCTTTCCAGTTTTTGTAAATCAGCCCTTTGCCTTTCACTTTCATCTTTACTGGATTGTGCTGAGGTGCTAAAATCAACTAAATGCATTCCAGGTGCATTAAAACAAAAATGTCAAATGTCTAACTGTTCATTTTCTTTTTAAAGCAGTCACAACCTGAGTAGAAAAGCCTATCCTTCTAGGTATAGGTTCTACATGCCCATTAGTACCAAATCTCTCAAATCAATAGGGAGCATGAGCTTTCCTGACAGCAGAACAATAGGGCAAGAGTAGGGCAAGTGCCAAACTTCTGCAGACAAACCACTGATTCCACACAGAGTGCAACAATACCATGCTGCAGCTTCTGGCAGGGGTCAGGCCTCCACTCTGTGGCAGCTTGCTAAGGAATTTGAACGAAAAGAGACTGAATACCTTTTGTTTTGATTGGCCTTGAAAGTATTTAACCGATTTAAACTGAAGGTTTAACTGTCCTTCAAATAAAAAAGAAAATGGAGTTGCAGCCTATGATTCACCTGTGTAAGCAGTCTATATATTGTGGGAGATTAGCTCGTGGGGATCACCTTTTCTGGAAAATAAGGTCAGTGTGCAGGCAATTTCTTTAAAATCTGGCAAGTTGCCAGGTTTATTTAGCAGAGGTTTGCACAATAATGAAAACAAACAAAAAATTGTAAAGCAAATCCTTGCCATCCGGCGCTAAACTATACAGCAGACTTCCTCTCTATACAGTGTGGAGCTGGTCCCTGACACCCACAAAACATGTGGTAAAGCAAACCTTCTTTTTGAATCCAAACAGAGCTCTCTCTCTCTGATTTCCTTCTGAGTTTCCATCCTGTGCTCTCTTCCTGCTCATTTAAAGTCCACCTGAGTGTGGACTCAAGTGGACTGCAACATCTGGACCGAAACCAAGCCTGCCACAGAGGCTGGAAAAACCTGAGCCGGATTCCGGTTCAGTCTCTTACAACAAAAGGCATGCGAGGTGAAGTATATTGATTATCCATTACCTCACCTCGCATACTGTCACAATATACATGGGCACTTTGGTCAATAGTCTAAGTCTAAGAAGCTGATGCAGAATGTCAGCTGCAGTTTTCGTGTCCATGCCCTATACCTCTGCTGACTGGCTGTGGCAGACAGCATTAGGTGTCTTTCTTGGATTTGAGAGAATGCTAGAGCTGATAGACAAGGACCTACAAATCACATATGGTAGCAAATGATGTAAATAGCATTAAAGTAGATCACTCATTTTCCTCAAGCAGCTTCCTCAAGAGAGATATCCTACTCAACTAGAAACTCTGGCTTGTGTAAATTGGGTGTCTCATCCCTAGACAGGGTGGCAAATTTTGTTTCATATGTGTAGTTCCCACTGGTGGCCCATTTAAGCTCCTTGGCAGGGCATCACCTCCACCTGCAGGCTGTTGCCCCCTTCCCTGCAGCCTGGACTAAGCTGTAGTGGGAGAGCACTGTGACACAGGGTAGAGTAGGGTGTAGCCAGAGAAAAGTTGGGGTAGTGCCCCCTTGTGCTGCTAGAACTGAGTGTGCCAGAAGGCTAGAGACAGGCTGGACAGCTGGATAGCTAGACTGTGTAGAGTATCCTGTGCTTCTAGTAAAATGTAGTGGACCTTGCTTCTGAGAGCCACATGGCCTCTTTGCTGTGTCTAGGGTGAGTGTGCCAAAGAGCCCCAAGGCCATATAATGTTGAATTGTGTTTCTTTTACAGCATGCTAACAGCTGTTGTGCCCACCAGAGACTGTGTTGCTGAACAGGACTGTGAGCTGTGCTACTGATCCAATGCTGCTGTGTAGAACCATGTGCTGCTGAGACTGAGAGCAGACGACGGAGAGACCAACAGATGCAAGCTTGAGAGGTAGGCCCAAAGCCTGGTAAGTGACATTTTGCCTTAACACTCTGGAGCTGTAGGTCCAGATCCTATTACCATCCATCCTGAGTTAGGGGGTGGCTGTTGCCGGGACAGACTGCACTGCATCAGGGAGGATGTATCCCAATACAAGGGTGATGAGAGGCCTATTGAACACCTTACAGAGTTCATTTGTCTGTTATTATTCTTGCACCAAAAAAGGACATTTGCCAAAAGCAGATTGTACTGTGCCCATATACCTTGGGATTACAAATACTCCTAGCTGTAAGTAAGTGTTCCTAAAGACCCCAACGCTGGCAGACTTGTTAACTCACTGGGCAGAGGTTAGGAAGGGCATTTTCCTACAGTAGGTAGGCTGTATTGCTGTAGGTACAGTTCATTTTTCTAACTTGTCTTTGTACTGCTTTACAGTATTGGTGTAGATACTATTGTGAAAACTGTGTTAGCGCTGTTCCCTTACACTATCCTAGTGTGGGTTCCAGACTATTTGATGACATTTGATGGATTTTGTAGACAACATTGTCCTGTTTTTACTGGTAGGTAAAGTGTGCTATTTTTCTACAGTATGTGAGATTTTTATTATCCTGAACAAGTGGTATCAATACATTTTTCTATTATCTGGGAAAACCCATAAGTGGTGCCCATATCACACATTCTTCTTTTGTCTTTTATAGAGTATATTTGTGAGGCTACCCACCCTAATTTAAGAAGGTCGATTTCCATTTAAAATATTAGACTGCTGGTTCCACATTTTTATTGTAATAATATATTTTTTTTCTTTTACTCTGTAAGCAGATTGAAAAGGCAGGGTCTGCTTTTTCATGTTATATTTAATTTTTGAGACATGTAATGCAGTAGCAAATTTAGATATATTTATCCTTATTCCAAAGGTTTTAGGAGACAAAAGGGACATTTTGAAAAAAACATTTTTAAAATTTTTCCCAGCTCAGCTTTTAAATACTTTTAGTGCAGCACCAGATATTAATTACAAGGTATAATCAAAATCTTCTGGTTGAAAGAATGATTAATAAGTATGATTTTTGCATAATGCAGTGAAATAATATAACTCATCTAGAAAACCTATTTTTCCTTTTCATGTCATATTGTACACACGGGTAATAAATAACTATTTGCATTAATTGTTAGTGCAATAGTAAAATAAGATCCAGTCGTGTTTGTTTAGACAGGAATTAGTAGAAGAGCGCCCATTCCACAGGCTTGCAAACACAAAAATGCTAAATTGCATTTCACATGCTTGTTTGAGTGTTTGTCAAGGCCATAGGCCACTCAACCTAACATCAATAGTGGGTAAATTATCGGAGGGGATGATTAGGAATTATATCCAAAGCTTTTCTGAGGAGAAGAATATCATTAGTAGTAATCAGCAGGGATTTACAGTATGAGAGGACGTTCCTGCCAGACCAATCTGCTAACATTCTACGAGGAAGTAAGCAGCCATCTAGATAGAGGGAGGCCTGTGGATGTGGTGTATCTGGACTTTGCAAAACCATTTGATACAGTCCCCCATAAGCGCTAAATTTACAAGCTGAGGTCAGCAGGCTTGAACCATAGGGTTTGTGCTTGGGTAAAAAAAACTGGTTACAGGGACAGGTCAAAAGGGTAGTGATAAATAACATGTACTAAGACTGGTCTGGAGTGGTGAGTGGAGTATCCCAAGGTTCTGTCTTGGGACCGATTCTATTCAACATATTCATAAATGATATAGAGTATGGGATAACTAGTTCCGTCTCAGTCTTTGCGGATGCCACAAAGATGAGCAGAGTAATAAACTCGCATCAGAACATAGAAATTTTGCATAACGACCTGAAGATAATGAAAGAGTGGGTAGACAAATGGCAAATGAGACTTAATGTGGAGAAATGTAAAGTAATGCACTTGGGTCAAAAAACATTAATGAAAAATATTCACTAGGTGGAGAACAGCTGGGAGAATCAAGGATGGAGAAGGATCAAGGGGTGCTAATAGAGGACAAATTGAGCAACAGCATGCAGTGCCAAGCTGCAGCTACCAAAGCAGGCAGAATATTATCATGCATAAAAAAGGGGATATACTCCAGGGACAAAACTATAATTTTGCCACTTTATAAAGCTCTGGTCAAACCTCATCTGGAGTTTTCCGTACAGTTCTGGTCACCAGTCCTCCAAAGGGATGTGCTGGAACTGGAGAGAGTCCAAAGAAGAGCAACGAAACTAATAAGGGGACTGGAGGACCTCAATTACGAGGAACGGCTGAAAAACACTAAATGTATTCTCGCTGGAGAAAAGACGCTTGAGAGGGGACATGATAGCAATCTACAAATATCTCAATGGGGATCCCAGCATAGGAAATAAACTATTCAGTCCTAGGGAGTGTAAAAGGACAGGGGGCACACAATGAGACTGGAGGAGAAGCGGTTTAACCTTAAACTGCGTAGGGAGTTCTTCACTGTTAGGGCAATAAGGATGTGGAACTCTCTCCCACAATTAGTGGTGGATGCGGGGGAGTATGGATATCTTTAAAAGACTCTTAGATATACATCCTAAATGACACAACATACAGGGATATGGGAAATCATTATAGACACTGATACATGCACCTACACAGGTTGAACTGGATGGACTATTGTCTTTTTTCAGCCTTACCTACTATGTAACTATGTAACTAAGTAACTATGCAATAAGCGCAGATATTATACAGAAATCTTTCTCAGCCAGGGTTTCATGAAAACCTAGGGTTTTGCTAGGTTGTTAGGGGTTTTTTGAGAAATTTCTGACTCTCAGATAAATAATCACTGACACTAATTATCTTTTTAATTATCTGTAAGTGAGGCATTTTTACTATTGACTACTGTGTGCATTAAGTCTAGGAATCAGGGGTCTCAAACTGGCGGCCCTCCAGCTGTTGCGAAACTACAAGTCCCATCATGCCTCTGCCTGTGAGAGTCATGCTTGTAACTGTCATGCTAGCAATGCCTCGTGGCACTTGTAGTTTCACAACAGCTGGAGGGCCACCAGTTTGAGACCCCTAGTCTAGGTTCACACCAGTGCTGCTGCATAACCACATTTTATGCACTCACATAGAATTCTGTGGGGCCAAAAATGTATTATGCTGCACCTTTTCAAAAAACGTACTGGTACTGCACCATGTTGCATTGATGTGAAAGGACACCATAGATAATAATGTTATTTCCATTGCCATGCCTGATGCAGTGTGGTGGCAAATGCAGGAAAAAAAAATTTCACTGTGAACAAGACCTTATTTTTTTGGCCATTATTATTATTCATTTCAATTCATTATTATTACTAAAAAGTAATTTTGTTGTATAGAGCGTGCCACATTCCCACATTCCTAATTCTTATATTTATTCTTATATATTGCTGCTTAGTGTTCACATTAATGTAATGTAAACTAAATACTAAATATAAGCAGAGGTTTCCTGAGACCTTAAAGTTATTTCAAAGGTTCCTCCATCTTACAGAGTATCCATTATGTTTAACTGATCAGGCTAAGGGGGCCTGATTCAGTCACCTCCTCTATGCAGCAATAGATCACTTACTATATTATTCAATAGCTCTAGTTTCAGTAACCACTAGATCATTACTGCAGAGATCTACTGCTGCAGGGGCAGGAAGGATATGGCTCAGCTGTGGCCTGTTCTAAGATGGCTGCTGGGGCTCCCAGGAAATCCAGAAACTGTTTCACAGGATTTTCAGTGTGAAAAAATTGTGTTTGCATATTGATAAAGAACACTTTTATGGAGTGGTTTATAACAGGATTAGATGTCATCATGGTGAGAGAATCGCTAAACCCTAGGTCTCATTAATCACCAGTAGAGTTGGGTGAGCAGTTGCAGCCAAGGAAATGTTTGGCCTGAACATTGCCCGTTCACCCCGTATGGGGCTGCCCAGTGCATTCTAAGCCCTGATTGGGCAAAGCTTTGCCCAATAAGGGCACAGTGAATAGCTGGTTGTTAAGGAGCAGGCCGGGAAGACGGCTCGGGCGTCCTTAACAACGGATGAGTTATCAGCTGTCAAAGGGCTTCCCCGCTGACAGCTGGTTAAAAAAAAAATATTGCCACCAATAAAAAAATGTTTTTTAAAAAAAGCGTGGGGTTCCCCCAATCTAGACCAGGCCCTTTGGGGACCCTTATCCAAGAATGCAGCCTGGCAGACCAGGAAAGGGGGGGACAAGCAAGCGTCCCCCCTCCTGAGCCATACCAGGCCACATGCCCTCAAACATGGGGGGGTGCTTTGGGGCAGGGGGTCCCCTATCCCAAAGCACCTTGTCCCCATGTTAATGGGAACAAGGGCCTCTTCCCCACAAACCTGGGCTGTGGTTGTGGGGGTCTGCAGGCAGAAGGCTTATCAGAATCTGGAAGTCCTCTTTAACAAAGGGGCCCCAAGATCCTTCCCCCCTGGTGGACGTTGTGATTGACGATGGCTCTACATTGGGGGAAATTATTTTTTTCTATTTTTAATAAAGGAATTGTCAAAAACTGTGTGTGTGTTTTTATTTATTTTTTTTACACTTTTTTGGTGAATGGGTAGGGGTACTATGTACCCCATACTCATTCACATAGGGGGTTGGATCTGGGGGCCCCCTTGTTAAAGGGGGCTTCAAGACTCCGATAAGCCCCCTGCCCACAGACCCACACAATCACAGCCCAGGGTTGTCAGGAAGAGGCCCCCCGCCCCAAAACACCCCCCCAGGTTGAGGGCATGTGGCCTGGTATGGTTCATGACAGGGTGCGCTCGTTCGTTTTCCCCCCTCCCCCGACCTGCCAAGCTGCATGCTCGGATAAGGGTCTGGTATTAATTTTGATTTTTATTTTAATTTGTCATGGAGTTCCCCTTAACAAAAAATTCCAGACCCATAGGACCTGGTATGGATTGGGGTGGACCCCCATGTTGTTGTTTTTTTTACATTTGTGTATATCCAGCAATGGTATTGTATTTCCGGCAATATAAATGTAATTTTTTTCCTTTAAAAATGTCAGTTTTGTTGCAGCAGGTGCTATACATGGTACAGATGCTCTACTTTACAGGCAGACTAAGGGGACCCCCAGGCACTATATTTAAATGATTTTTTCATTATTATTGTTTCATTTTAAGCATCACTAAGATCACTGCTCCTGTAAGAACAATCTTTTTTTTTTAAAAAAATATTTGTATTGATACATGTCCCCCAGAGCAGTACCCAGTCCCCCATACCCTTTTTATGGCCAATAATTTGCATATAAGCCTTCAAAATGGGGACGTTTAATTTTTCAAATTCGCATCTCGGCTCCAAACTTTTTACATGTTTGGGAGTTCTGGTACAAATTGAAGAGGGGGGTGTTCGGACCAACTCTAATCACCAGCAGTACTAGTACACAACCCCACTGAAAAAGGGCAACTTAAATTGGCATTAGGACTTAAATATGTAAATGCAGTCCCATTATAAAAGAGTGCCAAGGGCTCAAGTGGTTTATCAATACAATTATATTGTAAACAGCATTATTGTATTGTAAAAGCTACAGAGGCATCTGGCATAAAATGTTATTAAATTTATTTGTATTAATTGCTGCTTTAAATTTTATTTTTATTGCTGCCTTTTGTACATTAAATATACTGTTCAACAACAGAATGCCATTTGAACTTTTTTTTATTCCTTAACTGGCAATGGCAACTTTTCTGTTAAAAAAACAAACAAACTGGCAATGGCAAGATGTAGGTAACAACCCTTTTCTATGGGGAACAAAATCAGTTACAACATATGCTGTTCCCCCTAATACATTGGGACTGATTTTGTATATATATATATATATATATATATATATATATATATATATATATATATATATATATATATATATATATATATATGTATATATATATATATGTATATATATATATATATATATATATATGTATATATATATATATGTATATAAATACCATAGTAAAACATATATTATAACCTTTTATCCAATCATTTCTATGACAGACTGCAACCAAACCTTTTTACCATTACAGATGACAGCGACATCCTCATAGTGATAACAGTTATGAACTCCCCATCCAAGGCTTCTGCACTGGCTTAGTTCTGTTTCTCTTCCTTTGCAGTCCACATTATCTAGGTAAATTGGTCCTGTGCCTTGACCAAATAGGAGCCGGTTTGGTTCAGATATAGCATGGCCACAACCCAGCTGTCGACAAACCACATTTGCATCTACAATGTCCCAATCGTCATCACACACTGTTCCCCAGGTTCCATTGTATAGAACTTCAACTCTTCCCTGGCAGCGGCTTGCTCCATTCATCAATCGTATTTCTGCAGGAAAAATAAATCAATGAAAATGCTTGAATTTGCATCACTATATAAATTCGTTTTTGTAGATTGTTTTTCAGAAGCCTTGCCCAACCTTTTGCATTATGTTATTCCTGTAATACACTGAAAAGTAAAGCACAAAGACATATTCCACTGTGAATCTAATCTGTACTTCTATACTTTTAAAATATCATCAGCTTTAAACTGCATAACCTTTACACTGAAATTAAATAACATAAAGATGTCAAATGAGCCTCTGGCTATAATGAATGCTCACATTATGGATCTGTTCCCTATTTATGAATGAGAATCAGACAAACATCATTCAGTCAACTTTTATTATCTCAAACAGCATACCATGGTCCTATTACATAGAACTGCAAAGCTAAAATATTGACAACCATTCATGGCTCAATAGGAATGGATTGAGGGTGTCTTGGCCTAGTTCTAATATTGCAAATTTACAAGCACATTTTTGTAGTGACAGTATGAGGGATAATGCAAGAGTGGACATGGTAAATTGCACAACTTCAGTCTAAATGATATCTTCTGATAAAATAAAAATCTTTAAATATTTGACCACTTTCTTTTTGGTTAATATTGCAGTCAAATATAATAATAATGCAGTTAAAGTGTTACTAAACCCAGGAGCCTGCATTCACTATATCTGGTCTCCCACAGTACACAGAACATGGAAATGCAATTATTTCAGTAAATATAAACTGCTAAATAACTTTTATCATCAGCAGTATATAGCAGTCTTGTAACTTCTACCAGTGTCTGGTTAAAGCTTGTAGGACCCCTGACCCTATGTCTGGACAGTGTTGATTGGCCCTGTGCCAATCACATGCACCCTCCCAAGAGAAAAAAACCTCTCTAGCAATACACACTAAACTGAGCATGTGCAGAGTGATTCTAAAGGCTCTGTTCTATCAGGAGATGGTTAGGGGACAGTGAAAGAAGGGAAGGATCAGAGAAGACAGGATCAAACAGCCCTTTTACACAATGTGGAGGATTAACCCTTTGAGTTCCACAGCAGATATAACAAGCATGCTTTATTGCGTATACAGATTGATTTTACTGTTGTGGGTTTAGTAACACTTTAACTTAAAGTGATTGTAAAATCTTCGTTTTTTTCCCTATAAAAATAACAAACATGTTATACTTATCTGCTCTGTTGCAGTGGATTTGCTAAGAGCAGCCCCAATTCTTCTCTTCTTGGTTCCCTCTTCCGTGCTCCTGGCGCCTCCCTCCTGTTGAGTGCCCCCACAGCAAGCAACTTGCTGTGGGGGCACCCGAGCTGAGTCACAGCTCTGTGTGTCCATTCAGACATAGAGCTCCGACCCGGCCCCGCCCCCTCTCTCCCCTGATTGGCTAGCTGACTTTGTTTGACAGCAGCAGCCTCCAATGGTGCCGTTGCTATGTCTCCGCCAATCAGAAGGGAGAATCTCGCATATAATGCATTAAGATAAAAAAACCTTCTGACTTTACAACCACTTTGAGGCATATCTTACTTTTTGTAAAAGTATCTAAAGTATTATCTCTCTTTGAGACAACACAGGAAGTCTGCAGAGGTCACTGCACAGCTCTGAATTTCTGACAAGATCACTAGGTTGTTTGCACTTATCAAGGCATAAAAAAATGATATATAAAAAGACCAAGGGGAGCAAATAGGAAAAGTTCATTGTTAGGGTTTACATACACTTTAAACATGCAAATCTGTCCATGTACATTTCACTGTAAGGGCATTCAGACAAAATAAAAAATATGATTTTGCTTTTAATATAGCAGTTTATCACTTTTTAGAAATAACTTTGCAGCTATGTTATACAATCATTCAAAGCACGTTTAGATGTTCTTGACTGATGTAACAGAGCTGTGAAGTTGTGGAATGTCTCTTTATAGAGGTCTACAGGTGCAAAGTTGTGTGATAAATAAGGATGTGGGCTCGTATAATGTGGCTATAGCCCTTGGGTCTATCCTTGTGAATCCCAAGGAACCATTCTGATAGGTAGCATGGAACCTTGCAGATTTATTTAAATGTGTATTGCTGAGCAGCAAAAAAGAAGAATATTCTAGTTTTCAAACATTATAGGATGTACTAGCTCTTTGGGCCATTGCAGTGGTACAGATCTCCAGATCTAGTATCATTTTTTACTTTCAAAATATCAAAGACCTCTATTAACACCTAAACATGTACCCCTGCATAAGACAGAGCATGTTTTAATATAGAGATAAACCTAATTAAGTGTTACTAAACCCAGGACCCTGCATTCAATATATCTGGTCTCCCACAGTACACAGAACATGGAAATGCAATAGTTTTAGTAAATATAAACTACCGAATACCTTTTCTCCTCAACAGTTAGTGCAGTCTTGTGACTTCTATCAGTGTCTGGTTAAAGCTTGTAGGAGGAGTTTTCATTCTCCCATGATTGTCCTATGAGGATGCAGGACCCCTGACCCTCTGTCTGGAGAATGCTAATTGGCCCTGTGCTGATCACATGCACCCCCCCCCAAGAAAAAGAAAGGATCAAAAAAGACAGGATCAACCAGCCTTTTTACACAATGCAGAGGATTAACCCCTTAGGTTCCACAGTGTGTATAACAAGCATGCTATACTGCATATAGAGACTGATTTTACTGTTGTGGGTTTAGAGACTGATTTTACTGTTTAGTGGGTTTAGTTTGTAAATTACAGGTAGTTTTACTACATTATAGCCTGAGTCTAGTCAGAACTTCTATTCATGTTTAGTAGTAAAATATTATCTAGACAACTTTAGTAGTAATATAATCTCACCCGCCTCTTCTCTTCTCATCACAGATATTGTTTCTACAAACAAAATAAGGGTGTGTTAGTAATAGTATAACATACAGGTAAACGAAAAAGTTTTCTTTCTGAAATCATTTCTAACCCTATATTTTAAACTGCACTCCTTTATTTGTCCTTACAGTATCTATAAAATCATACTACAGATAGAAAAAAATGTCTACAAACGGGGTTATTTACCAAAGGCAAATCCACTTTGCACTATGAATGCACTTGGAAGTGCAGTCACTGTAAATCTGAGGGGGACATGCAAGGAAAATAAAAAACAGCATTTTTGCTTGTACGTGATTGGATGATAAAATCAGTGGAGCTTCCCCTCATTTCAGAGCTTCCCCTCAGATCTACAGCGACTGCACTTTCAAGTGCAAAGTTGATTTGCCTTTCGTAAATAACCCTCATAGTCTGTTTTCTTTTCTGCTTGGCTCCCACTGTGTTGTGTGTTGCACTTTACTCCTTGCACACAGAAAGAGTAACTCCATAGCAGCTGACATAGGTGAGTAGATCAATGCACAAAAAGCAGTCCTGGATTTTTAGCCAGGTTTGGTTTTTTTAGAGTGAGAAGTAGGAAAATGCAATACAGCAGGAGTGTTTTTTTTATTTTATAGATCCTTTGTAGACCAGCAGGGGCCCCTTTTCCTTAGGCTCCATAGCATCCACATAGGCTCTCACAGTTATAATTATAGCCTGGAACACACACAACAACTTCAAGGAAAGCTGCAGATGTTCTTGAAATCATGAGGCAAATGTCATGGGGTACTTGGCAAAATGCTTTTGTAAACTTTTTTTTTCTCAAAAGTTTTACTGAAGTAAACAATAATATACAATCCAACAGTTTAGGTTCCAGAAAAAATATTGACAAGCATAATCCGACATGTTATCTCATTCCACTAGCATGAATGAAGATGCGTATACAGTACAATGTTTTTCTAGGTATATGCAGTGTACTAGCCCAGAAAGCCACAATTCTATATTGTGATCAGAGCTAGCTTCCGTGCTAGATAAATAGTCTGTCCAAGACCAAATCCACTGGGCTAAGGCTGGGAGTATCTAACCATGAGGACCATAAAGTGTTGAACTTTTCTGGGTGACCCCTGTGCTGGAAAATGTACTTCTCCAAGCGCAGGGTGTCCCCCATTTGAGTTGTTCATTCTCTTAAAGTAGGAGGCTCCATACCTTTTCAGTGTCTAAGGATAAGCTTGCGTGCCTGAAAGAGTGCTCTGGCTATGGCTTGTTTACGGATTTCCTCAATGGAGAGGTCATCTAGAATTCCCAATATACAGGGCTTAGGATCCATCGGGACATTGACCTGAAATATCCTATTATTGGTAGCGACAACTCCTGACCAATATAGATGTAGCTTGGGGCAGCACCACAATAGATATATAAGGTCACCATGGTCTTTAGAACACCTAGAACACTCCGAGTTTTCTCTTAGACCCATCCTACACAGCCTTGCGGGGGTAAAGTATACCCGCAATACAATGTACAGCTACAATGGACAGACGTTGTGCCACATTATGAGAACACAGTTGAACCACCTGTAGGGCTTCCCCCCAGTGATCGTCCTCAAACGTGCCCACTTCACTCTCCCATAGGGGTGCCACTCTGGTTGGAAAGCCCTTCAAGTGCGTGGACATAAGCATGGCATAACACTGGGAAATAAATCCCTTAAAGTGAGAAATCTCTGTCATATAATGAAAGATGGAGGCCGGGGATAGGACCCACAGGGACCCCTCTAAATGTGCCCGGACGGCATGATGTAACTGTAGGTATGGGAAATACATTGATTGAGGGAGGTTGAATTTAGTCTGCAAAGATGTAAAGGAGTGCAGTTTTCTGCTGGAGAAGATGTGTACCAGATTTTTTATTTTATTTATTTATTGTTTTTAAGGTTGAACTGGATGGACTTGTGTCTTTTTTCAACCTGACTAACTATGTAACTATTTGTAACCCCATACTGCCTCCATCTTGTACCACAAGGCAAAGATTGCAGCTCCTTATAGTGCCCATTGTCCCAAATAGGACTATGACCCGTGAATCCTGTAATATCTTGCATATGTCTGGCTTTATTCCACATCTTCTGCATCAACACGTAGGTGGGAAAAAGCTTGCTGGAGTTAGCGTAGGCCAGCGCCTCCAAACCCGTGGCCACACTGTGCACCCCTGTGACGTGGTGCAACAGAGCTGTGGTCGGGTCCACTCTCCACCCTTCATTGGCTGATTCCATGGGCAAAGCACGAGAGATGTGTTGCAGCTGAGCTGCCAAGTAATATAGCCAAGGATTGGGCAAGGCCAAACCCCCACTTTCTTTAGGTTTTTGCAGTTGCTCGAGCTTGACCCTCAGAGGTTTGTTAAGCCAAATAAAGGAGCAGAAAAGTGAAAATTATGATACGAAAAGTTGTTAGTGGGACAACCATGGGGTATTATCCAGGACATAGAGGAGCTGTAGCATAAAAAAAACATTTTTATGAGGTTCACTCTTCCCACCAATGACATTTTGAGCTTTGACCATATTTTGGTTTTATTCCTTATACGACCCAGTAGTGGTGATAAGTTGAGGGTTCTGGTTGTGGGCTAACATGCACCCCCAGATATTTAAAAGAGAAGGTCACAGGAATATTTTTGAGTGCGCCACCCTGACCGCCAGCCAAAGAGTAACAATACGATTGAGAATTTGGTCCATTTGATTATCAAGCCTGAAAATACTCCAAATTTGGTAATGACCACCATGGCTTCTCTCAGGGATTCAGACATGTCCCCCAAAAGTAGCATGGTGTCATCCGTATAGAGCATGAGTTTTTCATGAATCTTGCCATATTTAAAGCCACAAATTAAGGGATTGGAATGGATCAATGCAGCCAGTGGCTCAATGGCAATGGCAAACAGAAGCAGGGATAAAGGGCAAACCTGTCATGTGCCTCTATGTAAAGGCATGGAGACACGTCCTACCTCTCAAATGGCCGCCTGTGGGGAGCTGTATAATAATTTCACCCAGGATAGGAAGGTGGGACCAAAACCCAAACTTATGCATGGTGACCCACAAGTATTGTCATTCTACGCTGTCGAAAGCCTTATGGGCATCCAATAACAGCAGGGCCCTATTCCCCATATTATCTGCTTGGGGCTGTGTATTGAGGAAAAGCCTACGCAAATTATTCACAGTAGACCTCTCAGGTATAAATCCAGATTGGTCCGGATGGATAATTGAAGATATGGCCTTATTTAGTCTCATGGCTAGAACTTTGGCCAGAATCTTAATATCCACCTGTAAAAGGGATATGGGCCTGTATGAGCTCGGATCTAACAGGTCATTTCTGGGTTTAAGTAGTAGAACAATGTTAGCTTTAGTCATGGAGGAAGGAGTCTGACACTCCCTGGCTGCATTGAACACCTTGAGAAGGTGGGGTAGTATTAACTCCCCGTACTGCTTAAACACTTCCACTGGGAACCCATCATCCCTGGGAGCCTTAGAGTTAGGAAAAGAGTTAACTGCACTTTGCAACTCTTCTTCAGTTATGGGGGAATCCAATAGCTGCCTCTGGAAGGCTGACAGACAGGGTACATCAATCCCTTGCAGGAAATCCTGCAAGTCTTCTAAAGTGTAATCCTGCCTGGAATTATACAAATCTGAGTAAAACTCCACCAGTTCCTGCATAATAACAGTCAGGTCATTCACCACCCTTCCCATATGATTATGTAAAGCCCCAATAGCTGGAGAAGTCTGGTTCGATTGCACAATTTTGGCTAACAGCCTACCAGTCTGCTCCCCTTCCTAATAAAAGGCCAGCCTACTGAAGAAGCGCTTCTTATCTGCCAAGGATGGTGTCAAGCGGTCTACTGGCTTCTCTAGTAACATCAGATGAGTTGGCAATAAACTCCACCTCCAATCAACGAACAAGCCACGCAGCCTGCTCCCTCTGTACCTGAGTATTGTGTTTAATGCCATTGACTTCTGTCATGAATAAGCCTCTCAGGAATGCCTTAAAAGGCATCCCACGTGACTAGGGGATCAGAGTGTTCCCTATTGTTCTGCCAGTATATAGAAATCTCATCAGTAATCCTGCTGTGAGAGGAAAAGAGGTTTAACCAAAAAGCGTTAAGCTTCCATGGAAGCTTTGGAGTGTCGAGGTAGGCCCTACTGTTTGATAAACCACCAGGGGGGAGTGATCGGATATACCTCATACTAAGTATTGTAAGTACTGTACTAAAAGAGAGGCAGCAGGGGCACAGAGGGACAAATCAATTCTAGACAGGGACAAATGGGACTTAGAGAAGCAGCAGAATTGCTTCTGGAATGGATTGCGGCACCGCCATGGGTCTATCCCACCTGATTCTTCTAAAAATTTCAGTAATGTAGAGTGAGGGTGTTTAGCTCCCACCACCGGAGGAGGATGTTTGTCGAGCACAGGATCTAGATAGTCATTAAAATCACCAGCTAGTTAGGGGGATGTCAGGGCTGCCCAGCTGGTACATCAAGAGAGTTCTTAGCACCAAGGAGTTGAAAGGAGGCAGTATATATACTGCTGCAAAAATACATTTAACTTGAAATATTCTACATAACAGAATCACATATCTTCCCTCAGGGTCAATCAGTTTGTCAAATAGCTGAAAATCCAAGGATCGGTGTATCAGAACACTCACCCCCCTGGAGTAGGAGGTATGAATAGAGTGATATGCCGAGCCCACTTAAGAGAATTGCAGGCATGACAGAGTCTCTGGTTCCAAATGAGTCTCCTGCAGTGCACATATGGCAGGCAGGTGCTTGGGGAGAGGAGTGGATACCATGGTACGCTTCAGGGGGTCTCAGATGGGATAGCCACCATTACAAAATAATGGAACAGTAATTGTAGGCTGGTTACGAGTAAAAAACATAAGAGTCATCTTATGCTCAGCCGAGCAAATATAGGATGAAGGCCTATGTAGGCCTCAAGGGTAGGGGAACAATGGGGGGACAGAGTAACTCCACAGGGGGTTAACACGGTGGTGCGACTTTGGACAAATAATGTTGGAACTATAATTGCACTTAAACTGAACTTAAACACACAATAACATAAAAAGAACTTTGTTTTATCCCCACAAGAAGATAGGGTTGCTCCCAGAATTTGGAAACCCTCCACTAGGATCCTGCAGGTGAGTGGAGCACCATCTAGGTAAGAAGCAACAGGCTTCACTTAAGGTAATAGCTTGGGGTCAGGTAAAATTCCCCAGCCGATCAATCGTGAGAAAATCAAACCAAGAGCCAGCAATCTTACTCCTATTTTGTAATCCAAAGACAAACCAATCGTGTAGAGAATTCTTGCTCACGGTCTAGACAGGATAACAAAGTCTCCCAGCTGGCTTTTCAGAATTCTTGAGGGCTTTGTAACAGGACAGTCATTGGCCCCTTTGGCGATGGTAAACAGGCATCAAAGCCCAAAAGTGTGCATCAGTCTACCTCTGCCGCATCTCTTCTAGCTTGGCGAAGCATATGCTCATTTGCATCCAGCCAGTCGGAGGCCTCCGTGGCTGAATCAAAAAAGTGGGCTTGCCCCCTAGCCAAGATATGGAGCCTAGCAGGAAACACCATGGCATAAGTGGCCTGGCGCCTTTGGAGCCTTTTCTTGACCTCAGTAAATTTTGCCCTGCGGCATTGTACTTATGCCGAGAAGTCAGGGTACAAGGAGATCCGGGTGCCGTTAAACTAGATGTTGCAGCATTCTCTGGCCAGATGGAGCACATTCTCCTTATCTTTTTAATTGAGAAGTCTGGCCAATAAAGTGCGGGGTGGGTGACCAGGCGGGAGAGGCCTTGGTGGAACCCTGTGAGCCCACTCCACCGAATACAATGGAGTAAACGCCTTCTTTCCAAATGTATCCAACAGCCATTGTTCCACAAATTCTGTGAGCATATCAACTGACGCTGTGCACTTGTGAACAGCTTTGAGTATTTCAGCCAGTGTGGGTTGATCTGCATCATCTTCCCCCTCTCCCTCCTCTGTGTCAGCAACATGCTGGTCAGTGGAACCAGGGGGCCCTGCGTGAACTGCGCATCTTCCCGGGCAGCATCAAAGATAGCTGAGGTAGTTTCTAATTCTTCCTCCATGGGCTGCTTGGCTGCCTCAGTTAGCTTCTAGGTGTAATACAGCATGTCCCGTGGGGGATCTTTTCCCAGGGATTTAGGGGTTTTGGGAGGCTTTTCCAGCTCCTTTTTGTGCATCTCTACGTAAACGCTGGGAGGAAGCCACCGCGGCGCCATGTTTGGGATCAGGCTGCAGGCCGTCCCCTTTCTGTTTCCAGGTCACCATACCACTGGATCGAATGCCAACAGTCTCCAGGGATGTCCGCTGTAGCTGTGGCAGGTGTGTGGACAAAAATCAGGTGGTTATACCAGCCGGGAGCAGGATTAATGAAGGATCTCACTCGGGAGCTCTGTGAAACACGTCTGTTCACATGCAGCTCTTGGCCACGCCCATTTGTAAATTTAATAATAGTGAAATGCAGTACAAGAGTACATGATAGAAGTTCCACTGTTGAATATAATGAATACAGTTATGAAAAAAGGCCGCAAAAGAATACAAGCTGCCAAAAAATGGAAAGACGACTCCGTAATTAGTACTAGTATAATACAACCAGTCTACTGTTGCCAACTTGGTGGGCATATATTACTTACAGTTATCCATTACCTTTGGTCCTATATGAATAATTATATTTCAAAAGTATTAAAATAATACATACCATAGATTTTAAAAAATCATTTGGAAAGGAAAACCTCTCCTAGAACATGCAAATGAATGCATTTATAAGCTATAAATTAAAGAGGATTTCTAATTTTCCTATACATTTATCCAATCCCCTATTTAAAAACTTCAGTATTAAAAGACAACATTGGCAGTCCTTGTGAATCAGTTTATTTATATGTTATGTGAAGCATAAATGAGCCCTTTATCCCCATCCAAGAATGCATACATCAGAATATATCATGTGTAATAGGTTCTTTTCCCCAACAGTGCAGAGGCAGCCAGAGGGCAATCCTCTCTAAACAGTGGCGACACAGTCTTTTCACTCACAGTCTATTATCTATCATGAGATAGATTGTAGAACAGATATAACCAGCTGGAATAATATATAGGTTCACAGCTTGGGACCATGAAGTACATTTAAGGTGTGGAACAGAAAGGAGGCTCTACTTACAGAATCCTGAAACAGAATCAGTCCATAGGCTCACCCTTTTGTAAAGTAACTCAGCATCCAGTCCCAGGCCGCCAAGAGCAAGCAGCCCCCTCACCCTCTCAGCTCACTGATCCATTCCCTCAGGAGGCAGAAAAGATCATTTCCTCAGGTCTCCTGACTCAGACTTTAAAGTGGTTGTAAACTCTCCCCCACAACTTTATCCCATGTAAATCAGCATTAAAAAAACATAATGAACACTGCTTGTAGATATCTACTTACTTGCTTAGTATTGTTGTAATCTGTTTTGTTCTTTAGAATGAAGTCACTGGCACATGCTCATATCTCCCCTGATTTACGGCATGCTCTGTGTGCTTGTCTGTCCATTAACATGACTCCCTGCTGCACAACACTCAAATCCCACGCGACTGCAGAATCATTCAGAGCTTCCGCCTACACCCCATGTGACCGTGTAACATCACATAGAGTGTAAACATGGGCATAAGACTGCATACTGCAGTCTTATCAGCTGAAGCTAATAACACAGGGAAACACTAGATAATCGGCACAAGTAAATTCTGTGGAATAAAACAAGTCGGCTATGAGCAGGGAAGCAGGGTTGCCATAGAAACATTGGATCAAGAAGGAGTCTTGGTTAACAGTACAGGAAGGGCTCAATGCAAGGGCAGATATACACTCTACTGTGGACTCACCTAATTTGCCTAACGCATTACCCCAGTTTTGAGGGACAGCGGACCGCTTTCACAGCAAATTTCCAAAGCAGCTGTTCAGCAGTTGAGCTGCGATTTCCACATATGGTTCAGATGTGAATTTGCAGAGACGGCGACAACCGGCGTCATTAACAATAGCTGGTTAACCACTTCCTAACCAGACCAATTTTCAGCTTTCAGCGCTCTCACATTTTGAATGACAATTACTCAATCATGCAACACTGTACCCATATGAAATTTTTGTCATTTTTTTTCACACAAATAGAGCTTTCTTTTGGTGGTATTGAATCACCACTGTGTTTTTTATTTTGTGTGATGTAAATGAAAAAAAAACAAAACAAAATTTGAAAATTAGTAATTTCTCTTTGTAAATTTTGGCCAATATTTATACTGCTACATATCTTTGGTATAAATAACCCACATCAGTATGTATTATTTGGTCTTTGTGAAGGTTATGGAGTCTACAAGCTATGGTGCCAATAATTGAAAATTGATCACACCTGATGTACTGATGGCTTATCTCAATTCTTGAGACACTAACAAGCCAGGAAAATACAAATATCCCCCAAAAGATCCCTTTTTGGAAAGTAGACATTCCAAAGTATTATAAGTTAGTAAGAGGCATGGTGAGTTTTTTTAAGTTGAAGTGTATTCCCACAACTTTTTGCAAAATTAAATGTATTTTTTCTTTTCTTTTTTTTTCACAAATTGTCATAATAACGGGTTATTACTCTCACATAGCATATACATACTTGCAACTACACCCCAAAACACATTCTGCTACTCTTCCTGAGTATGGCAGTACCACTTGTGTGAGACTTTTTCACAGCCTGGCAACATACAGAGGCCCAACATGCAGGAAGCACCATCAGGAGTTCTAGGAACATAAATTACACATTTAATTTCTTGACTACCTCTTACACTTTTGAAGGTCCTGGAGCACCAGGATAATAGAAACGCCAAAAAATGACCCAGTTTTGAAAGTAAACACCCAAGTGTAAATTCTAGGAGGCATAATGAATCTTTTGAACAAGTTTTTGGAAAACGTGGAAAAAAAAAATGAAACCGCATTTTTTTTTACACAAATTTGTCCATTTATATGATATTTCTAACACATAGCATGTACATACCAAAAATTACACTCCAAAATACATTCTGCTACTCCTCTCGAGTATAATGATACCATATGTGTGAGACTTTTCCACAGCTTGGCCACATACAGAGGCCCAACATTCAGGGAGCACTGTCAGGTGTTCTAAGGGCATAAGCTTTAAATCTAATTTGACTACCTATTAGACTTTTGTGAGGCACTGTGGTGGCACTGATGGGCACTGTAGTGGCACGGATGTGGCACAGATGAGCACTGATGTGGCATGAACGTGGCACAGATGAGAACTGATGTGGCATGGATGAGCACTGATGTGGCATGGATGTGGCACAAATGAGTACTGATGTGGCATGGATGTGGCACAGATGAGTACTGATGTGGCATGGATGTGACATGGATGAGCACTGATGTGGTATGGATATGGCACGGATGAGCATTGATGTGGCATGGATGTGGCATGAATGATCACTGATGTGGCATGGATGTGGCATGGATGAGCATTGATGTGGCCTGGATGTGGCATGAATGATCACTGATGTGGCATGGATGTGGCACAGATGGGCACGGATGATCACTGATGTGCCACGGATGAGCACTGATGTGGCATGGATGTGGCATGGATGTGACATGGATGAGCACTAATGTGGCATGGATGTGGCACGAATGAGCACTGATGTTGCATGGATGTGGCACGGATGAGCACTGATGTGGCATGGATGTGGCACGAATGAGCACTGATGTGGGATAGATGTGGCACGGATGAGCACTGATGTGGAATGGATGTGGCATGGATGAGTACTGATGTGGCATGGATGTTGCATGGATGATCAATGATGTGGCACGGATAAGCACTAATGTGGCACGGATGATCGCTGATGTGGCACGGATGAGCACTGATTTGGCATGGATGTGGCCTGGATGATCACTGATGTGGCACAGATGAGGCATGAATGAGCATGAATGACCCACGGATGGGGATAGATGAGGCATGGATGGGAATGGATAAGCCATGCTTGGGGATGGATGAGCATGAATGAACCATGGATGGGGATGGATGAGCCATGAAAGGGGATGGATGAGCCATGGATGAGGATGGATGAGCCATGAATGGGGATGGATGAGCCATGAATGAGGATGGATAGCTATGAATGGGCACAGACCAGTGCTGTGGGCATTTCAGATCCAGCCCACAAGCTGTACCTGCTCCTTCATCTCCTTACGCACTGTATCGGTGCGAGGAGAGGAGCTGTACCGGACATGCTCTGCTTGGTTGACAACTGATTGCTCCATAATTGGACGGAGCAATCACATTGTAAAGGGCCACTGTCTTTACAGCAATCTGTTATGCGTCGGGTCCCATGAACCCGGTGAGCATGGATAGTCCCATGTGCGTATCCCAGGGGGTGCACAGAAGCGCAATTTTGAGAGGATATCATATGATGCCCTCTCAGAGTTATCCAACCACACTGTAGCCATCATTCTGCTATGGCCCGGTCGGTAAGTGGTTAAGGAGCAGGCTGGGAAGCTGGCTCCTGTGTCCTTGAAAACCAATGACTCTTCAGCTGTCAACGGGATCCCTGCTGACAGCTGAATGTACACTAAAGATTTGCCAGGAATAAAAAATAGACCCTAAGGTCTAGTATGGATTTTGAGGGGAACCTCATGCTACCGATGGACCTGGAATAGATTGGGGGGCCCACGCAGTTTTATTTTTCATTGTCTGCAATTCTTTGGTTTACAGTCATCTGTCAGCAGGGAATCATCGGTTGTTAATGACGTGGCAGCCGGCTTCCCGGCCTGCTCCTAACAACCAGCTATTGTTAAAAACGCTGGTGGCCGCCAGCTCCAAAAATTCGCATCTGAATCGTTTATGGAAATCGCAGCTGAACTGCTGAACAGCTGCTTTGAAAATTCACAGTGAAAACGGCGGGGGAAGTTACACCGGACACGTGTGAACCTGAAGACTTCTGGAGCTCCATCCGCCACCCAATAAGGAGTGATGTTGCATCCACACACATCATCCCTCCTATCCACTGCATGAGGATCTCAAGCTGTAAAGTCCTACCGAATATCTCAATCTGGGAAGGCCTGCTGCGTAGCTGACGGAGGGACAGACAGACGGATGATAGGTATAGTTCAAAGGATTTAAGGCTCTTAATATATGCAATTTATATCGATAAATTTTATTGCTTGAATTATTTTTCCCATTATGGGTGTGAGTGGGGCCTTATGTCTAAGTTCTGCCCAAGGCCTCACAAAGCCTAGAGCCGCCTCTCTCCTGACTAACAGCATCCCAGTCACCAACTGGGCACGCCTCCCCAGGGACTGGCTAGGCCCTGCCTAATATTCATACTGGTCATTTGAATTCTTCCTAAACTCAAAAAACGTGTTTCTAGAGGCAGGGGGAAGCAAACAAACGCCCAGCCTGTGAAGCCCTGAACAGACCAACCCAAACAATTACTGCTCCTCTGGCTACAGCAGGAGCCAAAAACTAAAGTTACCTAGCAGCCTAACTATAGAGCACTACACATGCTACAAACATAAAGAAAGAGAGCTGACCAGATTGGCTTCCAAGACACCAGATAAAAAATAAAGGTTCAGTCCTTGGAAAGTACCATAAGTCATTTCTATTATTACAGCTTCATTTAGTTAAATATATATATACTGTACTGTGTATATATGGAATAACAATATGGATATTTTTCCACTTTCATATTGCTTAAAAGCAAAATGATATAAGTAAGAATTCTCCTTTACAGAAAATAAGTTGGAGTTAGACATAGGTATATAGTAAACTTTCAAATAAACAAAGCATATGACATACACAAGACTGATGGAAAAAATACAATCACAGGCAACTGTTGCACAATAGCCACGTTGCTAAAAATACAGCAGAGGAGCAGGGACATAAGAAGGTGTCTAGTAATTTTCCCGGTGAATAAAACTAAATGAAAAAATGGAAAATGCTTTATTTTCTGTCAGTGGGAAGAAAAGAATTCAAGAGCAGATTGTATACTTCAATGATTGATGTTTGACATTTCGTTAACTTTCTTCTCCAATGACAAATCATCTACCTCTCTGATCTTATCATAAATTGAAATCAGTTATCGCATTGCTCCCAAGGGTGAGAAAGAAAATGACATTTTTTATCCACTTTCTTATCTCCTTATACTTGTTTAAAACTAGTCACATTTGGATAGGTGCACAAGAGGTTTCGTTTCAACTATCAACATTGTTAATCGGAATATATTCCATGTCTTTTTTTTGTCTATATCCAATGAAAAAGAAATATTTGTTTTACACCTTACTTATTTTTCCTACAGTTTTAAAGGGAATCTGTCGTGAGGGAAACGGTCTGCTGATCTTTTGAAAATGCTAGATGCTTCAATGTCATGTGGGCCCAATTAGTTTTATGGTAATATTAATTCAAAGTAAAGGGTTGAAGAGTCATGTGCCAGTCTCATATGAATTCAGCCTGAACACTTAAGCCTAGCACACACTAGTAGTTTTTTTTTTTTTTCGTTCAACCCAGCACGGCTGAACGAAAAAAACCTGAAAGCTCAGGAGGAGCCGCTGTACTAACTATCTAATGTTAGTACAGTGATCTCCCCCACTGTTGTATTGTGTTCTGACAGGGGGAAGGACGGTTTCTACTGAACCGGCAGATGCTGCCCAACATTTGGCCTGTGTGTACTAGGCTTTCAAGTCATGACAATGTTTACAAGGTTTTTTTGCACGTTGCTTTACCTTTGTCCCACTCATGCATCAGTTATAAATGGGCTACCTCCAAGAACGCTGGAGATTGCCCATTTATCCCTATGGCAGATGCTAGTACATGCATGGGCCAATGGGGAAGAGAAACACCATAAACAATGCTCACATTACCAAGACTTTGAGCAGATTTGAAATCAACAAGATAAAGTATATTTGTCATAAGGAGGGGGAGGTTAGTCTACTTTTTGGGAAGGTAAACCTATTTTTTAAGAAAAATATGCCCTTCGACTTTTTTTTTTACCATGTAAGGAAGTCCACAACTGTTACTTTATCTTTTGTATCGACTTTGAGCATACAATGTACAATGTAAAGTTTCCACTTTCTTTTTCCCCACACCATGTCTGTTTTGTTGCTACAATCAGTGAGACCAAGCTTTTAAAATGACTCTGTGAGGCTGACAGTGTTAACAAAATAAATTGATTTAATATTCATTTTAACTATTCAATCATGCGCAGATGAAATAAGCAAAGACCAGTCAAATGACTGGATAAAGTAGATAGATGTTCACACATTTTGTTGTGTGAACATTATCAATTAATTTGGTAAATCAGCATCAAGAAGCCCTGCAGTAGCTCCTGAGTTAATTATCTCTACAAACTTGGGGGGGGGGGGGTATTTACTAAAACTGGGGCACACAGAATCTGGTGCAGCTGGGCATAGTAACCAATCAGCTTGTAACTTTAGCTTGTTCAATTAAGATTTGACAATAAAACCTAGAAGCTGATTGGTTACTATGCACAACTGCACCAAATTCTGTGTGCAAAAGCTTTAGTAAATCTCCCCCAATGTTTGCAGACATTAATAGCTACCTGGTTACTGGTTAATATTTTTTTTTTCAATTAATTTAAACGCATTCTTTTATGTACCGATGAAAGCAGTGTCCTTTGATATGCACATAATGATGGTTAAAAGAAAAACTAACAAGAAAAAATTTTCCTATTCACTCCTTTTACTCTTTAGTTAACCCTTATAAACTATAAATAACTCTCAACTTCCACTCTTCCAATAAGTATTATTTAAGCTGATTTTTTGTTTATTTTTTAAAATAATTTAACCAAACTTTACATATATGTTTTTGTTTGTTTGTTTAGATAGTGTTGTATGTATATAAAAAGTGGACATAAACCCATCCATAAAACAGTTTCATTTACAGCATGTTCCATAAATGTAACACTCCCATGTTAACTTTCAAACCATCCAATGGCTGGTGTCTTAACTGATCACATGTGCAGCATTATGGCAGTTGTAGGTTAAACAGAGGCCAAGATGGCAGCTTCCTTGGCTGAAAACGACAGGGGGGTTTACTTATGCAGCGTACACGCGAGCGGAATTTTCGACCGGACTGGTCCGACGGACCGAGTCCGGCGGACAATCCGATCGTGTGTGGGCTTCATCGGACCTTCAGCTGACTTTTTCTGTCGAAAGTCTGACGAACTTTAGATTTGGAACATGCTTCAAATCTTTACGTCGTAATTCCGCCGGACCCAGAAATCCACTCATCTGTATGCTAGTCCGACGGACAAAAACCGACGCTAGGGCAGATATTGGCTACTGGCCATCAACTTCCTTATTTTAGTCCGGTGTACATCATCACATACGAATCCGTCGGACTTTGGTGTGATCGTGTGTAGGCAAGGCCGTTCATTAAAAAGTCAGTCAGAAGTCCGTCAAAAGTCCGTTGAAAAACCGTCGGACCAGTCAAAAAGTCAGCCCGTGTGTACGCGGCTTTACACTTTAATTTAAAAATAACTTCTCCATTGGATTGTATTAGAAATGTCATTTTAGAGTAATTAAAAATTAGAAAAATTTTATAAAATGTGCAACTTTATGCTTAATAACACTAGTCATTTTAAACCTAAGATTAGTGAAACTAGATAATTTTTTTTTTCATTTTGTTACATCTTTTTACTTGTGTATTGCAGGAAAAAATATTGCCAAAGAATTTAATATTGCCAAAGAAAGCCTTGTTTGGCCTAAACATAAACTATATACAGTGCCTTGAAAATGTATTCATACCCCTTGAAATTTTCCACATTTTCTCATGTTACAACTTACAACCAAAAACAAAAATGTATTTTATTTTATGTGATAGACCAACACAAGTGGCACATAATTGTGAAGTGAGGAAAATGATGTGCAAAGCTGATAGAGACATACCCAAAAAGACTTGCAGCTGTAATTGCAGCAAAAGGTGGTTCTACAAAGTATTGACTATGGGGGGGCTGAACACAAATGCACGCCACACGTTTCACATATTTACTTGTAAAAAAAATTTGAAAACCATTTCTCATTTTCCTTTCACTTCACAATTATGTGCCACTTTGTGTTTATCACATAAAAGCCCAATAAAGTACATTTACATTTTTGGTTGTAAACATGACAAAATGTGAAAACTTTCAAGATGTATGAATACTTTTTTAAGGCACTGCATCAGTGGCGGCCCGTCCATAGGGGGCGCCTGGGCGCCGCCCCCCCCCTCCCCCCTCTAGGCAGTCTCAAAAAAAAAATGTAAAAAATTTTTTTTTAAAGCTGGCCCTTTAAAAAAAAACAAACACAAAAGGTCCTTAAGTGCACTGTGTTCGGATGCCTGATACAGTGCGACGCCGGACACAGTGCACTTATGGGAAGCACCACGTCTATGCAATCACGAGATTGCATACGTGGCGCTTCATTTGCGGGCGTTTAGCCCGCCTTGCGGCGCTTTCTAAAGCGCCGAGTAGCTTCCGCCCGGTGCTAGTATCTATTACAATGGCCGGGCGGTTTGATTGACATCTAAATATGATGTCACTTCCTGTTTCTGGTGACACACGCTGTAATCTGGTGACACATGCTGCAATCTGGTGACACGCTGCAATCTGGTGACACATGCTGCAATCTGGTGACACACACTGTAATTTGGTGACACACGCTGCTGCAATTTCGTGACACACGCTGCAATTTGGTGACACGCTGCTGCAATTTGGTGACACACGCTGCAATTTGGTGACACATGCTGCAATTTGGTGACACACGCTGCAATTTGGTGACACATGCTGCTGCAATTTGGTGACACATGCTGCTGCAATTTGGTGGTGACACACTCTGCAATTTGGTGACACATGCTGCTACAATTTGGTGACACATGCTGCTGCAATTTGGTGACATATGCTGCAATTTGGTGACACATTCTGCTGCAATTTGGTGACACATGCTGCTGCAATTTGGTGGTGACACACGCTGCAATTTGGTGACACATGCTGCTGCAATTTGGTGACACATGCTGCAATTTGGTGACACATGCTGCTGCAATTTGGTGACACATGCTGCAATTTGGTGACACATGCTGCTGCAATTTGGTGACACATGCTGCTGCAATTTGGTGGTGACACATGCTGCTGCAATTTGGTGACACATGCTGCTGCAATTTGGTGGTGACACATGC
Organism: Lithobates clamitans; assembly: GCA_037952925.1. Lineage (NCBI taxonomy): Eukaryota > Metazoa > Chordata > Amphibia > Anura > Ranidae > Lithobates > Lithobates clamitans. Next base: position 13,497,619 of record JBBGZY010000251.1, on the reverse strand, counting down.
TGCTGTAATTTGGTGACACATGCTGCTGCAATTTGGTGGTGACACAGGCTGCTGCAATTTAGTGGTGACACATGCTGCTGCAATTGGTGACACATACTGCTGCAATTTGATGGTGACACATGCTGCTGCATTTGGTGGGACACAGGCTGCATTTTATGTGACACAGGCTGCATGTAAGGAGGGACTCCGCTGGGGGCACCTGATGTAAGGAGGGACTCCGCTGGGGATACCTGATGGCATCTGGTGGCAGGCGACGTGGCTAGTGACATGCTCAGGGCTCCCATTGATTCTGCATTATGGTGAGTTGAATGATTTCATTTTATATTACAATGTAATAATAGAAATAATACCCTTCAATCATCCTGACACCATGACAACCATGGTGCCGGGATGATTGAAGCGCTAACACCAGGTGTTTGGAGTATCTGTATCTGCTGATTGTTAAACTTTCTAGAATACACATATTTCTATTGTTGTGTAGGATCTGGGCCTGTTGTCCCTCCATCCCTCTCCCTCCATCTCTCGTTCATCTCAGACACTAACCACACCACCTTAGAGCCACGGCCACTATTTCGCTGAAACCACGCCCATTTTTACCAAGTGGCAGGGGTCAAAAAGGAAGGGCGGGGCCTGGCGCCCCCCATCCTAAAACTTCACCAGCTGCCACTGCACTGTATGCATTGTGTTTGTAGCATACATGCTGTCAAAGTTATTGAATAATCAACACATCCATAGCTGAGATGTAACAATAGACCTGGCCCATAATGGGTTTACAAGTTCAGGAGTTGAAGCAATTAGTTTTTTTTATATCAAGGCACAGATTCCTACTTCCATACCACTTGTGGATATAGGAACCAAATAAAAGAGATATAGCACTATAAATCGTAATAATAAAAAAATATATATTTTTCAGCATAACGAAATCTGAAATCAAAATGGAGAAGTCAGCTTGATGTGTTTGATGACATGCGAATAACATTGTCATCCACTGTACCTCAATTTCCTACTTATTCTGGTGATGATTTTGATGGGAGTATTGTGTGCCGATGGGAATATGGGGTCATATTGGAAAATCCACTGGGGTTCTGTAATCGTAAAAAGGTTAAGAACCCCTGTACTAAAGACTACTTTAGCAGCAATTCCAGAAAATGATGAGACATTTGTTTATAAAAATCTGCCTACAAAATAAATCTATGGCAGGTCTTTTAGTGATTGCATTAGGCAACTCTTGTTCCTGTGCTTTTTCTAAACCATTTATGACTTTAACATTTGTCTTTTCATCTTCTCCTTGTCATCATTTTCCATTTTTGGCAGAGTGTTCAGATCCTCTGTTATACTGCTGTAACTTACGCTGCTAATGGCTTGTTATTTGGCAGTATAGAAATGTTGGGCTATTTTATTAGCATATTTATACATAACTATTATAATTATGCAGTCTCACTCAGATTTTTTGGCTTGCACTAAAAATGGGTAATGCACCAGCTTTTGTAGGTTTAACCAAAATGTACACATACTTCTAAGTAATCGATTCCCTATCCTCGCACTCTGTGTTAAATCTAAATTCTTTATTTAGAAAACTCTGTCAAAACTTCAACTATGCTTAGATAACTTTTAGAATGTCATGCTTATAGTTCTTGAAATATTCCTAAGAACGACTGTGAGGAAATGTACGCTTGGGTGGTACAAAGTATCAGAAAGTATAGAAAGAAAATGGATCTTTGCCAGCGCCTGTGAATGCCGAACAATTATGTTTGCTGTGTCATCACATGGAAATTGCACATCCATCCCTCTTCCTGAACTGATCCTAGACTGCAAGATATAATGTCGTGCTGCTTGCCAGTAACAAATAATTTTGAACCTGTTTTGAACCTGATTTACTTGAATGGTAAATGTTTACTAAACTTAGTAAATTATATAAAGCTGCGTATACATATGCAACATATGCTCCTTAATTACCTGGAATGCTGTTTTCCATGATTCTCTACTTTTAAAGCAGTTTTTCTTTTATTTTTAGTGGAAGCTGCTATGTGTTGGTGCTTGCTCTTGGGAGATTCCTACTTATTTTATGTTCAAATGGCATGAAAAGAAGGGTAAGCCCTGTGATATTTGTCTGTGGGCTATGTGTTCTCAGTGAGAGATTTCCTACTTTCTGCTCTGCTGAATATTGTAAAATAAAGTGGGAACACAGATAGCTATACCCAAAACTACTAAAAAATATCCTGAGTTCCACTTTTATGATTAATTAATAACTATGAACTTTTACAGAAGGTTTTACATTAATTCATGAGTGTTTCTATAGTATTTAAAAAAAAATGTGAATATATACTATATTACCCAAAGTATTGAGACACCTGCCTTTACACGCACTTGAACTTTAATGGCATCACAGTCTTATGCCCCGTACACACGGTCGGATTTTCCGATGGAAAATGTCCGATCGGAGCGTGTTGTCGGAAATTCCGACCGTGTGTGGGCTCCATCGGACATTTTCCATCGGATTTTCCGACACACAAAGTTGAAGAGCAGGAGATAAAATTTTCCGACAACAAAATCCGTTGTCGGAAATTCCGATCGTGTGTACACAAATCCGACGGACAAAGTGCCACGCATGCTCAGAATAAATAAAGAGATGAAAGCTATTGGCCACTGCCCCATTTATAGTCCCGACCTACGTGTTTTACGTCACCGCGTTCAGAATGATCGGATTTTCCGACAACTTTGTGTGACCGTGTGTATGCAAGACAAGTTTGAGCCAACATCTGTCGGAAAAAATCCTAGGATTTTGTTGTCGGAATGTCCGAACAAAGTCCGACCGTGTGTACGCCCTATTAGTCCGTAGGGTTCAATACTGATTTGGCCCACCCTTTGCAGCTATAACAGCTTCAACTCTTCTGGGAGGACTGTCCACAAGGTTTAGGAGTGTGTCTATGAGAATGTTTGACCATTCTTCCAGAAGCGCATTTGTGAGGTCAGGCATTGATACACACGAGCAGACTTTACAGCAGACTTTGTCCTGCGGACTTTTCGATGGACTTTACGACGGACTATCCGAATGAACTGACTTGCCTACACACGATCAACCAAAGTCTGACGGATTCGTACCTGATGTCGTACGACCGGACTAAAACAAGGAAGTTCATAGCCAGTAGGCAATAGCTGCCCTAGCATCGTTTTTTGTCCGTCGGACTAGCATACAGACGAGCGGACTTTTCGACCGGACTCGAGTCTGTCGAAAAGATTTGAAACATGTTTCATTTCTAGGTTCGTCGAACTTTTGGGGAAAAAAGCCCACGAATTGTCCGATCGCATGTACGCGGCATTAGGGTTCCCTTCACCGGAACTAAGGCATTTAGTACAGAGAGGCATCCCCTCTCTATACTTTGGATATCCCAATAAGGCTTGGTTTCGGCAGAGGAAGATAAAAATATGGTCAACCAAGGCTCAGATTGAGGCCTGGTTATCTGAGTGTTATATGTAATGAAGTAATCCAGATTGAGGCTTGGCCATCTGTACGATGTATAAAGTGTGGTGACTCTGCATGCCTCCCCTGCCCCTGGATGACGTCAACCTATGACGAAACATGTAGGGTGAAGCGACGTGCTCACGTCACCAATCCCACACGTGTCCTAGAAGGATGGGTTCTGTTTGTTTGTGTGCCAGCCAACACACTAAACCTAAGGCGCATGTAATCACCTGATGCTGTAAGTGCAATATTTTATATTCTAATAAATTTTAAAAGGACTTTACACTATATGGAGCATTTTGTTTTTTTGGAGAAATCATTACATGTAACATGGTGCCAAAGGGTGATCCTCTGTAGGAGAGTAACCGGATCTGGAGAAAGGCCTTGGCTGGGATAAAGCCACAAGTACAAACAGCTCCTTGTTATTAGGGGTCCACAGGAGCTGGTAAGCAAGTTTTCCAGCTGTTGGTGGGGGCACTGATGTTTAAGATCACTATAAGGTGGTGTATGGTGGAGATCGACAACACTTGTGAACTGTTCATTATTTTTAATCAGAATTTATTACATTTGTTTGATTACAAAGGTTTGCTGCTAACACTTTTTTACTCACAGGAGTTTTTTTCAATTTTTTTTATTCCCATTGACACACTCCTAAACATTGAGGACAGCCTTCCTAGAAGAGTTGAAGCTGTTATAACTGCAAAGAGTGGGCCAACGCAATATTGAACCCTACGGACTATGACTGGGATGCCATTAAAGTTCATATGCGTGTAAAGGCAGGTATCCCAATACTTTTGGTAATATAGTGTATCTGCTACTTTTGATCTCAGTATAATTTCAGAATAATCACAGACAGATTTATGACATAAAGGAAACTCTCACCTGATTGGTTGGCTAATAGTAGAACGGATGCAGATGGAACAAGATAGACTGTGAGCATCCAAAGTACTGGCCTCAGTAGTCGATTTTCCCACAAGTAGAAAGGACTCCCTTTCATTTCTGCTGTCAGACTATAACACCAGGAATCATACATCTCCCTCACTCTGGGAGATAACCCCAGACCTGAAGAGAACAGAAAATACATTTTCCTAAAAAAGTTTATATTTTAGAATTAAAAGAAAAATTCACTCAAGTTATGATTTATATTTGGGTAGAAAATAAATATACTTACCCATAATATCACTATTCCCCTCTGCTTATATTGCTTCTGACTAACACTGCATCAGACGTCAGAAGCCACCATAAGCACAAATGATGAGGACATTTGCAGTACAGCAGACCTTTAGATTAGACTGTAGAAAAAGATATATAATTGTATACGCATCTTAGAAATCAGTAATGGCCATTTTCTAGGCTAATTGGCAAGAAATAGTCAAACAACTGGTATAGGGGGCCTGACACTACCCTGGGGGAATGTAACAAAGCAAAAAAAAAAAATTAAAAAATCCATTGGGTAGGGTGCAGTGATTTAATAACTGTGAAATGTGAAAATCCTTTTTTTTTTGTAAAATTATTTTTATTGAGTTTAATATAACATACAGTAGAAGAGTGACTCAGCACAACACCGAGCCACATATATGGCCAACTTGGCCAACAATTACAATAACATACAGACTGACTAACAGAAGTACTATCTAGACATTTACGACTGTCTTTTACCCCCTCCCTCCCCCACCCCCAACAACTTAAGACTCGGTTCTCCACACTGTTCTCAGAGACCTTGCATCCAGTCATTAGTACACCTGGTATTCAATAGATATTTCCAGGAGTATTTGTGCAGTGTCCAATTACCTCCAGTGTTTAAACACAAACATCAATTATGGCTGAACTACCCAACCATATAAGCAAACGAGAGTACAATGAGCCTCAGATACCTTCCATCCCTAACTAGGTCATTAAGAGGATGTACAATTAATAGTGTTTTAGGTCACTAGGACTCTTACTCCACTGTGACATCTCAGTTATACCATGCCTGCCACACCTTATGAAATTTCTTCCCACATCCCCTTGAAAGATATGTCACTTTATAATATGACATCATTGAATTTACCAACCCCTTCGAAAAGGGCAAGGATGGGGCCTCTGGTTTCTTCCAGTGTAGTAATATGGCCTTCCTACCATAAAACAGTAGGATATTGATCAGAGTTCTATGAGCCCGAGATGGGACCACCTCTTCCACCAATCCCAGGAGACACACTCTAATTGTCTGAGGGACAAGGACCACCAGGACTTCTGCTATGCAGGAGGTAACCTCAGTCCAAAACTGTTGGATCCGAGAGCACCCCCAGAAAATATGGTCAGCAGCTGTCAGCAAAGAGGTACACCGCCAGCATTCCGCCGCAACATTCGGGTATATGGCAGCTAATCTAGCTGGTGTATAATAAATTTTATGCAAAAATTTAAATTGGATCAGCCTGTCCCTCGCCTCTACCAAGTCATCCCACTCCTCACCCTGGATGTTAGAGACCTCTGCTTTCCACCTTTCCCTACATTTAACCACTGCCAATGGACTTTTTTTAAATAACTCCTTGTATGTAACTGATATTGTTTTGGGAAGTTTGTCAGATGTGAGCAGGTTTTCTAATGCCGCGTACACACGAGCGGACTTTACGGCAGACTTTGCCCGGCTGACTTTTCTACGTACTTTACGACGGACTTTCTGAATGAACGGACTTGCCTACACACAATCCACCAAAGTCCGTCGAATTCGTACATGATGACGCACGACCGGACTAAAACAAGGAAGTTCATAGCCAGTAGCCAATAGCTGCCCTAGCGTGGCTTTATGTCCGTCGAACTAGCATACAGACGGCGGACTTTTCGACCGGTCTCGATTTCGGCGGATTAATTTAAAACATGTTTCAAATCTAAGTCCGTCCAACTTTTGAGAAAACAAAGTCCGCTGGAGCCCACACACGATCGAATTGTCCGACCGAATCCCGTCCGCCGGGCAAAGTCTTCCGTAAAGTCCGCTCGTGTGTACGCGGCATAAGTCTGAGGGAAAGGACTCAATGGCACATCTTAAAACTGGGCCTGGAAGTGCGATGCAGCTGGAGAAATCTGAAGCAGTGCAAATTGGGAAGGTCATGTCTACTTTTCAGCTGGTCAAAAGTCAGTAATTCCCCCTCTCTAGTGATGTTTTTAAGAAGTTTAATCCCTCTAGATACCCACGCCATGGGGTCTTCGAAAGAACAGAAGTGAGGCAATTTGAGGTTCATCCACAAGGGGGTTGTGAGTGAAGAGCCCGAATAATTAGGGCAGGCCAGTCCAACTGTCTCTTCCCATGCCTTGATGGTGGCTTTCATAGACATCGTAAGGGGAAGATCTGACTTAGAACCTCTATGAATGGCCAATCTTAAAGACACATACGATCCCAGGTGTGCTGCCTCTATTAACGTGGCTAAGTCCCCAGCATCAGAAATCAGCCAGCCTTGAACAAACACCATCTGGCTCGCTATGTAGTATTTCCTCCAATCTGGCAAGGCTAAACCTCCCTGACCCCAGGGTTCCTGAAGTACCTTCAGCCCTATTCTGGGTGACTTAGGGGACTACAAAAACGAACTGGTGATGCTATTCAACTTTTTTAAAGAATGATTTAGGTATCCATATGGGTGCGTGTCTTAGAAAATATAATATAACCGGGAGAATTACCGTATTTATCGGCGTATAACACGCACCCCAAGTTTAGGATGGAAGTTTAAGTAAAAAACTTTTAGGAAGGAAGATTAAGGAAAAAAACCTACATTTGAAGTGTGTATCTGCAGCCTTGCCCACCCTTGCTCAGTATCCATCTGCAGCCTTGCCCAGCCTTGCCCAGTGTCCATCTGCATCCTTGCCCAGTGTCCAGCCTTGCCCAGTGTCCAGCCTTGCAGTGTCCATCTGCAGCATTGCCCAGTGTCCAGCCTTGCCCAGAGTCCAGCCTTGCACAGTGTTTATCTGCAGCCTTGCCCAGTGTCCAGCCTTGCCCAGGGTTCATCCGCAGCCTTGCCAAAGATTGCAGCATTATCGTTTAATGACTGCGCCGCTGAGATTTTTAAAATTATTGCGCCGCTCATCTCGCAGTCCCCCCCTTTGGCCCGGCTCCTATGATGGACACATCACCGGTCCAATGGCAGGGCTAGGAGGCGGGACTGCGAGCGGAGCCTAGCCGAGTACACAGTACACACTCGGCTCAGTCTTTTTCAGCGACACTCGCTCCTCTCCCACTCAGACAGCAGGGAGGCGGGACGGCGTCACTACAAGGGCAGCCGAGAAGGGCCGAGCTGAGTGTACTGTGTACTCGGCTCGGCTCTTCTCGGTCTTTTTCGGCGGATTTTCGCACCCACGATTTTAAGGGGAAAAAAGTGCGTGTTATACGCTGATAAATACGGTATCATCTTAAGCAGGTTAATCCTCCCTAGTAATGATAATGGAAGTTTTTGCCACGCTTGGGCCTTCTGTTTAGAGAGAGTCAATAAGGATGTCAGATTGAGGGGCACATAGTCGGCAGTATTAGCTGTGACTTTGACTCCTAAATATGTAATAGTGGACACCCATTTCAATGCCTCCTTTGCACCTGAATCCAGTGGCAGGATAGATGATTTATTTTAGCTAACCCTCAAATCCGTGAAGTTATTCATAATCTGCAAAGCCGCTGTCAGCGACTCTCTCGGGTCTTGCAGGAACAGCAACAAATCATCGGCATAGAGCACCAGGCATTCATCAATGGTGCCTACTCTGATCGCCCCAACCTTTGGTGACGATCTCAGGGGAATCGCCAATGGCTCCATCATGAGAGCAAATTGAAAGTGCGACAGAGGGCAACCCTGCCTGGTGCCTCTACCCACCGAAAAGAAAGAGGATGTATTGAGGCCCAACTGTATCGCCACCTTGGGGTTGCTATAGAGAAGTGAAATCCATGTTCTGAAGACTGGGCCGAAGCCCATTTTCTCCAGAACTGTGAGCATATATTGCCAGTCTATAGAATCGTAGGCCTTTTCAAAATCGATAGAAACTATGATTTTAGTAGGGGAGTCAAGGTTAGGTAACTGCATGTGCGTAAAGAGTCTTCGCAAGTTCGTGTCAGTAGACTTGCCAGGCATAAAGCCTGTCTGATCAATATCTATAAGAGAGGAAATAGCCCTAGCAAGTCTATTAGCCAGCACTTTCGTTAGATTTTTCAGGTCCATATTTAGTAAGGCTATAGGCCTGTAGGAAGAGCATTCAAGGGGGTCCTTTGCCGACAAACTTAGGAGTACAAGACCATCCAACAGTGCAGTCAGGGTATTCTGATCATATTTTGAAATGGGTGCATATAGTTGGAAAATAATTTTCTAAATTCATCCATAATACCAGAAGGATCATTAGCCAGGTCTCCATTCCTACGTCTGATGACAGGAATATTCGCAATCTGGCTACAGTCAGCCACCAACATAGCTAACAGTTTACCAGTTTAGCTAACAGTTTAGCTAACAGTTTACCTCCGCAAAAAGAGAATTAGCTCTGTGAACAGCCTCCGTCTGTGCCAAGTTATTGAAATGTAGGGAGAGCAGATGCCTGGCCTCTAGTAGGGCAGAGTAGGAGGAGACCGATGTGTTATTAGCATTGCTCTTAGTCTCCGCACATTCCCTTTCCTTTTCCTGCAGTAATAGAATCTCAGCATTCTGCTCCACCCGCACCATCTTTATAACAGATATACATTCCCCTCTGGCTACTGCCTTAAATGTGTCCCATACTATGAGAGGGTCTGCCGACTCATCGTTAGCCTCCCAGTATGTTGTGATCAAGTCCAACGCATGAGAGGACACACCATCATTCTGTAACCAACCAGGAGAGAGAGTTTCCAGCTCCGTGACCCCCTCCCAGCTGGAAATGCTAAGGAGAGGGAAAGCGGATTATGGTCTTATATGCCCCCCCCGCTAAATATTCAACCCCCTGCAGAAATGGCAGCAAGACTGGGTTGCCTAATGCCAGGTCTTTCCTGGCCGACAAGCGATGGGACTGTAACAGATGCGAGTAGCATCTATCGGTGGGATTTTTATAACGCCATAGTTCTGTCAGCCCAGATTCAAAACATATCTCCAACAGGACTCTCTTGAGGACCTGGATAAAGGCACAACAGGTGCAACAAGGTAGAAAGGCAATACTTATTAGAGCCCAGGCAAGCTTCATGGGATCCTGTCCAGCCATTCACAGGCAGCTAGTGGGTTGTCAAAAAATGTCACGGCTCCATTGTGCTGTACTCGCTGTCTGCTGGGATATAGCATGCTGTATTGTATATCCTTAGCTCTCAATCTTTTCCGGATATCGTTGACTGAGCATCTCCTCTTCTGGGTTTCTGCAGAGAAGTCAAGGAACAATATCACATGGGCATTTTCAAAGCACAGCTCCTGGTGCTTCCTGGATTCTGCTAAAATCATGTCCCGGTCCCTGTAGTTCAGGAATCTGACCAAGAAAGGCCTGGGGAATTCTCCCAGGGGACGTCTGCCTGTGGGGACCCTGTGAGCCCATTCAATCACATAATTAGGGGGGGTTCACCCCAGTACTAAGAGCTGTTTGAAGAATTGTTCTGCAAATGTCGCCAGTTTAGCCCCTTTTGCCCCTTCAGACAACCCCCCACCACGCTCACATTATTCCTTCACTGCCTGTCTTCTGCGTCATCAGCCTTGTTTTGCAGCAATTTCACCATTTCTTGCAACTCAGTTGATTGCCTTGGGAATGAGAGGCATCCTCTACCTCAGAAATCCTGTCCTCAGGATGGCATCCTATGGGTTTTCCTGCTCCTGAGAGGCAGACACATAGCTCCCAACTGTCCCTGATTTTGAGGGACTGTCCCTGATTTGGAGCAATGTCCCTCTGTCCCTCATTCCTCCTCATTTGTCCCTCATTTTGATCTGATCTAAATAGTTGTATATAAAATGCACTTTTTATCTATCAAAAAGTGTTTCCCAGCGCTAAAACTTTCATCTGATTTCTAAATTGCTGCATTTGTAAATTCCAAAAGCCAATATAAAGGAATAGTAGTGGTAAAAAAAAGGACTTGTGTGTTTAACCAATCTTGGTTTTTTGTACAATTCTCCTTTAAGGGAGCGTGGCAAGGGGGGTATCCTATGCCTATGGGTATCTCAAAAAGTTGTGAGGTATGCAGACAGGGAGACTCCAGGGTCCGGATTCTGCATAGCCACTGCCTGTGCCATCCTCTTGGCCTGCTTCTTGGCGCTCTTTCCTGTGTGTGAAGAAGGCAAGATGGCGGGGGCAGGGCCTACCTCCAGGCCACGTGTGGAGCGAGTCTGGCGCTGTCACTTCTGCACCTGGTGCCCTGGATTTGATGCCCCTTTTCTCATGTCCCGGAGTACAGCGGCAGAACCCGGTACCTCTGGTACTGGATAGCGGGCAGGAAATTTGCAGAGGTGTTGAGCTCCAGTGAAACACATCCTGCCTGGTTCACATCCCATCAAGCCCCCCAATTGTGAAAATCCTTTAACTGCTTCAATACCAGGCACTTTTACCTCCTTCCTGCCCATGGCAATTTTCAGCTTTCAGCACGGTCACACTTTGAATGACAATTGCGCAGTCATGCAACACTGTACCGTTATGACATTTTTATAATTTGTTTGGTGTTATTTAATTAATTTTTATTTTTTGCTAAATAAACGAAAAAAAGACCGAAAAGTTTGAAAAAATACACATTTTCTTTGTTTCTGTTATAAAATTTAGCAAATAAATAATCTTTCCTCATAAATTTAGGTCGAAATGTATTCTGCTACATTTCCTAGGTGAAAACCCAAATCAGTATTTATTATTTAGTCTGTAGGAAAGTTATAGAGTCCAACAACTATAGTATATACAGTATATCTGAAAATTGATCTATCTCATTTCTTGAGGCCCAAAAATGCCAGAACAGTACAAATACCCTCAAATTACCCTTTTTTGAAAATAAACAGTCCAAGGTATTTAGTAAGGGGCATGGCGAGTTTTTTAAGTTGTATTTTTTGTCACAATTTGTGGGAAAATTAAGAAATTAAAAAAACATTTTCACATTTTTTTTTTTACATACTGTTACCAGTGCAGTACAGCGTTATCATATAACTGGTGTGGTGGTGATCAGGGACACTGACTGGTGACAGTATGTAGAAAAAAAACCCCAAAAAAATGGAATAATTTTTTATCTTTTTTATTACATTTTTATTTCCAATTTTATTTTTAACACACAGGGACCAGAGCAATACAGTGTTACCATAGTAACACTGTACTACTCTGGGGAAGTGATCAGGACATTATGATTGCTTATACCAGTGAATTTTATTACCATTTTTACTAAAATAAACTGATTCATTCAGTGTATTTTGCTGTGATTAGGTGTGATTGGCCAAAGCTAATCATATGGTACAGATGGGCTGTGATTGGTCCTGTCTGTAACATGTGATCACTGTGACCAATCACAGCTAGCAACATAACTGTATACAATGGATAGCATGAATGGAAGCCAACCATTGTTTACAATTGTCATGTGGTCTGCTGTGGTTGGTCACAGCAAACTCATGGTACTGGCAGTGGGCCGGTATAGGGATCAGACATCATCCACCGGACAGAACCGGTGACTTTATTGTGGCGATGCGCGGCCCCACAAGAGGCACGTTCTGGGAGGATGTCATATGACGTCATTCAGAATGCCGAAAAACCCGCCTGGCCATCATTTTACCATAAGCCAGGCGGGAACTGGTTAAATAACATGACTGCAGGATGCCCTTAACCTGCCTTTTAAGTGGTGCATATATACGATGTATACAACATACTACAGGAAAATTGACGTTTACAAAGAAAAAAAATGCTGTCTAAATTTCTGGTAAATGACAGGTCCCTGCTGCTACCTTTTGTTTGTAAACAAACAGCCAAGGTTTTATTCTAGACTCTTATAGATGAGTGTCTGGCATAGATGTTAATGTTCCTCCTAAAAATTCTTACCCTTATCCTTGATGAGAGATCTCTCATGACATCACTAACCAAATGCACTGTTAGCTGCCACTGCACTACTGCTGTGCTTTAGTGCTGGTTCACACCAGCGTGACTTCAGAGTCGTGCGACTTTGAAGCCGACATCCCTAAATAGGACAAACTAGCCAGAAGTCAATGCAAGTTGTGTTTAAATCGCCCCAAAGGGGTGGAGGAACCTTTTTCACTTGAGTCGCACCAATTAGAACGGTTCAATTGCCATTAATGGGGTGCAACTTGTCATGTGACTTTGTCGCATGAAAAGTAGTGGCTGTGTGAACCGGGGCTAAATCATAAAATCTACCAAGTTAAACTTGAAGTGTCATTAAATCCATATTACCAAACACACGTGGATCATCATTAAATACAGCAATATAATAAAGCATATATAGCACACATTAAAATAAGGGCCCCAAATACTGTTTTCTCTCTTTTATATACTCCGGTCACATAACATCTGCAACTTGCTCTCCACCACACAGTACAATCTGAGGAAGGAGCAAGCAAGAACCCTCTGATAAAGCTGTCCAAGCTGATTGGCTAGCAGGGAAGAGGAAGCCCCATTAGTCATTCCTGCTAGAGCCACCTGTATGCTGACACACAGATCACGTGGGGCAGAAACCAGGGGGAGAGGGAGGACATTCTATTTAATGTGCTGGAGCAACCACTTAAGTGACAAAAGGCCTCACATGAAAATAACTACAAGATATTGTCTCTATGGTATCGGACCCTGGTAGATCTCTATCGGATGTATCCTTCCTCTCCCAGAAAGTGTTGGAGGTGCGGGGAAGAGCTTGGTTCCCTGTTACATATCTGGTGGGTGTTAGAGTTTATTCGAATAAAAAAAATATATTTTAGAATTTCTCTTATTTTAAATGATGGAAGATTGTCAGATGGGCCAAAAAGCCAGCATCACGTGAAATGTTTCCCAGTAAGTGGTAAAAACACCTCGAGGAGTTGTTTGCCAAAACAATGGAGTTAGTTTAATCAGTAAAAAACACTCCTGGTAAACAGGTGACTTCTCGAGCAATGACAATGGGCCATGTTTATCTATAACCACCTTCTCAAATTGAGGACATCATTCTCGCCATTTACGTTTGCCATTCAAGCTACTTTATGTTTGCCAGTCCTTGTACACAGCAAACATGGACCAATGGTATATATCTTTCTTTCTATTGTCCAAATTAGTAGGACAAACTAGCCTTGTATACTCTGCCGCTTGCCATTGTCTAAACGCTGGCAAGATAATCAATAGACAAACACAACCAACAAGAATAAACTTTGGGAAATGTTTCTATAGATGAAATATGGATCCTCTATATTCCAATGCTATGAGGACAAAATAATTCAAAACATTGTGGAATTTAGTACAACTGGTAACTTTAAAAGATGCAATATTTTCAATGTACAGTATGTAGATCCATACAAGATATACCGATTCAGTCACGATACTTGTTATGTTTATAGGGGATTGCAATCTTTACAATAAGAAATGTGTGCATTTTATTATTTTATAAGATGAAAACATTAACACTATCGGGGAAGATTTATTTTTGGTAAAATATGACTAATTATGGAAATATCATGGAAATATCACTGTTTCTATATACAAGGTATCATATTATCTAAAAAGAGTTCAGTCATAATCTTATCATATGTTTGTTTATTCGTAATCATTATTGGTAGAAATGTGTATGCTTCATAATTTAGACATACCCAATTGGTAGTTTAAAAGGGAACTGCAGTCTGCTTACATCATTTGTAATAAAAACCTCTTTGCCATTCTGAAGCTTCCCTCCAACCACTTTGCATTCTATTTCATATATACTGTGATTCTGTACTTGCCAAATATGCTGCAGAAATCTCCCTCCCTCCAGTCTGGCTGCATCCATTTTAACTGTGGGCAGCTGAAGCTGCTGCCTGTTCACTTCCTGGATTTACACAGACACACACCTCCAGCTCTGCAGCTCTCATTGGCCCTCTTATGACTCACCCCCCTTCCTTCCTGGGAAATTCTCATGAAAGTGAGAGAGAGCTGTGCATGATGTCTTAAGCCTAGGCTTTTTACCAGACAAGAAGCAGGAAGTGGGCTGTATAAGGTATTTACTGGCAGAAAAAAAATGTTAAAACAAAAAGGGCAGAGGATTTAATAGATGGAAAGATGAAAAAATTACTGAAGTTCCGCTTTAAGTATACAATTTATTTTCTGTGTATAATTAATATTTTAATCATGGATCGCCAGGGCTTTTTTTTCTCAAACAATAGGTGCTGGAACTCAACCACGACCCCCCCCAACCCCTCCCCCCCCCACACACACACCCTCCAAATCGCATCAAATAGTGGGTGTGGTCAGTCAAATTTCACGAACAGTAGGAGGGTTTTAAAGGGGCATTAAATACCAGGATTGCATTACATACAGGGTGCAGCGTTCAGAGGGGTTACACGCAGAGTGCAGAGCTGTCACTTGTAAACACAGAAACTGGACTTCTGTGTTTACAAGTGATTGTGGTGAGCAGACCCCCCCAAGGGTCTGAGCCAGAGGTGGTGGAACTGAGTTCCACCGAGTTCCCCCTGAAAAAAAGCCCTGTGGATCGCTATGTATGGAAGTACACCACTTGTAGCTAAAATTTCTAATTTAGACACTGCTACACCAAAAGATTAAATATCACAAAAAAGGCCTCCAGACCCTCAAAGACATTTTATGCTTTCTAAATAAAATAACATTGTTAAATCTTTATGGAATAAAAATTAGTTTTTACTATAAAGATTAGACATTTTAAAAATTCATTCTTCCAGGAAACCTGAGATAGACCTTTTTAGCCCCAGAGCGCCATCTAGTGGCCAAGCCAGTTATTGCTTATATATGCAAAATGTTAAATCAATAAACTGAGCCACCAATGAGAAAGACTACACCTCTGGGCAGGTTTCTGAGTTGTATTGCTTTCAATTAATAAATAACAAACTCAGGTAGATACGAGGGAATCACACCTTATTGAAGATCAGACACATCACATATACATCATCCATCATCAGACATCTTGGTACACACATCTTCCATCTTAGCTAGACACTATTTTGGGAAGACTCCACACTAAGATCAGCCTATCTCCACCTATTGGTTGACAGCCATCTTTGAGGGTTTGGTCAGCAAACATTTTAAAGCCTACCTGTTCTACTTAGCGAGTCACTACATTCGCTTTTGGAGGGTATAGTTTCCATTCTTCCTGATGTTTTTATTTGTCATCTGTTTACAATAGTAAGGTGTTGGTCAATTTGCTGTCCCCTTCCAATCCCCTAATACCCTGTAATAAGATTATTATATTTAGTTTGGCACAATTTATAGATGGACTATGCCCTTTGATATGGCTGCAATGGACCAAAGGAGTTGATCAAACACAGATTATTGTCTGGCAAATTTTATAAAAATATATAAAAACTTGTTGGAATATCTAGGAGGGAAACGATTGTATAATTTAGAAATTTGCTGTACCAGGGTACATTTTAGGAATTTGTTGTGATTCAAATCTTGGTGTCTGTGTCATATCCCAATTTCACTGTTATTTATGGTGCTTGTAAAGTGACTTCTGTAAAATAAATTTTAGTTATTTTTATAGTTCGCAGTCTGAACTATAAGAATCATTTTATTGTGTTTGAACATGGAATATCTGCATTGGGCAAAGTATCTCGGGAATAATTCATTAGGCTGCTTAATTATTTTAATTAAATTATTTTTGTATTGGAGGCACTTTTGCTCATCAATTGATTAAACGGTCGATATAGCTGTCTCAATTAATCATTCAAACATATCTGACATGGGGTTACCACTTAACCTCTGCCTTCTCGCAAAAAATCTTTACCTCTTATGATTCAATGTCTATTTTTAATATACAAGCATCCCTGGCAGTGGCTCTGCTGTTGATGATGCCTGGTTCAATCTCAAAGGTCGAAAAAGGCATTCTGCGGCACTGCCTAAAGGCAGCTCAAACCACTATCTCCCAACACTGGAAACCTACCTGTCATGAACAGGTATGACCAGAACCGTGTGATCTGCGACAGAGGACACCAATACGTATATAAGCGAATGATAATAACGTTTATTAAAGATAAGTGGTAAATAAGTAAACACTCCAAATACAAATAGCACTCAACCAACCAACAGAAACCCACAGACAACAGATAATATATACAGCCAAAGGGAAGTACTGAAATCAAACACGTTAGCCAGGCCAGGGTCATACACAGAAGATCAGCAGATAACAAAGGGCAGTTCCGGAAGCACAAAGTTTAGCCAGGCCAGGGTCATACACAGCAGATCAGCAGATGAACAAGGGCAGGACAGGAGAGGGAGATGATGGATGGGATCAGGCTACAAGGGAACAGGAACACAGGAGGGACAGGATCAGGATGGGATCTGGTACAGGCTCAGGTACAGGTTCAGGTTACAAATTGCAGGCTAACAGGTCAGGGCGCAAGGACGATACCAGGGCAAGCATGTGAATGCTTGCCGGGTATTTAAATGCACACCTGCAATTAGCCTCAGGTGACACCTGATCGCAGGAAGTGCTGTCTGCTCCACACTGCCAGGATCCATCCGCTGGTGGACGCCAGTACTGCGGCCCAAAGATGACATAACACCAGCAGGGGAAAGCTCTCTTGACAGACCAAACTGCCAGGAGACACCTGCTGGTGGACCTCAGTACTGCATGCCAAATGATAGAAATTACCAGTGGATGGAACCTTTCCTGACACTACCTCTCCCCCCAGTTTATTGGAAAGGGCCCAGATACTTAATGAGATAATGACCATGGAGACATTGGTAGCAGAAGACAGCCCTGATCCCGAAAAAGTCCACACCGCCTGGACGTAATGGAGAGCCTACAGCAATTTAAAACCTTTTCCAGCTGGCTGTAAGCATATATATGGCCTGCTGCTGGGTGGCCTTTAATGCCAAGAGGTCACATGTAAACATCTTACAAGACCAACGCCTCCGCCTCCTGGCATTTAGAACCTCTAAATGCCAGGATTCAGTGGTGGAAAGAATTAATCTCCCAGTGATTGGTACTGTTCTGCCCAAACCATTGGTCAATAATAAAAAAACACATATATGAGTTGACACGGCTTCACACCCCAGAAATCTGCAAAAGAAGTGGAAGAGTTTCCCCAGGGGGTTTTTTAGCTGCAAAATGTTATTTTTTTTATTTGATATCATTATAAATTAAATTAATTAAACAAATAAATAAATTCAAATATGAAGAAATAAGCAATACTAGTTGATACATATTTACTACCTCAGATTGAATACCAGCCAGTCTGGCATTACAAGGCAGCACTGAATATATACCCAACACCTGCTGAGTATATACTGATTTTTACAAACTTCGTATTAGGTGCCTAACCATAACTTCCACCCTGGGTCCAAGAGCGTGGCTCCTTGCAAGCCCCGTGGACTTTGGACCCGTCTGGAAGGGGTGGAGGGAATATGCGGACACTGTGGGACCACCGAATGAAACTGTTTTTAATAATCATGGCTGTGCGATCCATCTCCATTTCCCATCCCTAGAATGGTAAATATCTCACCATACGTATGGAGATGTATCTTGTTAAAATATTATGAAACGCTAAATAATGTTTTGCATACTGTACAAAGTTTTTAAAAGATTTTTCTGCTATATCTCCTTAGAATAAAAAATCCCCCTGAAGAAGACCAGAACTGATAAGGGTTGAAATGCATTGGGGTATTCATGGGATACACATGTGGATAGCAATATTGTAATGTAACTGTAAAACTAGGATCTACAGGATGGTTTATTTTGTTGTTTGTGTCGCCAACCAGAATGTAACATTAATTGTACAAATGGAATTCATTTTATGACAGAATAAATTAATAATTTTTTATGAATTACGGTTTAGAAACATTTTGCTGCTAAAAAAATATTGGTCAATTGCCTGGGAAAACGTACTCTTTCCTGTGCAGGGAATCTGGGTAATGAAGTCCAAGTCCAAGTCCAAGTCCAAGCTCCATCCACTGTACTGTGCAGCGCCCCAACAAGAGATCTATTGCAGCTGTAATCCTCTAAAGTGCTGCCTACCTGTCACTGATGGGATCAGGCCATTGCTGCCAAGAGGGAGGGGGAGCAGGAGGGAGCAGAGAAGCACACAGTCACTTTGATACTCAGTGCAGCCGCGGGAGAAAAGCAGGCTGGAACATGCATCCCGCTCTGTACGGTAGCCCAGTGGTGGCAGGGGAGAAGAAGGAAATAGAGCACAGAAACACGCAGCCCTCTCCTATAGCTGGCAAAACATTGGCTACAAGAAATTTAATTACATTTACCTAAATATACTTTTTTTGTAATTTAATGATGCAAAACTTTAAAGAGAACCTCAAAAGGTTACAGGGAGTATACTCCCAAAGAATGTTTTGTATAGTTTTCTCTCTCTTTCCTTCCTGTATCTCCAGTCACATTCACTCTTCAGACAGGTCTAAATCTACTTAGTAGCGATCTCTGTGATCTAGCCAAGGCTGTATTTAGATGTCAAGATGTCCTAGGTACACTTCACAGATGCCCCTTTGTACAGGCACCACCCCTTGTGTCATGTGAATATGTTAGCAAATGCTACTGCTATAATTCACTATTGGAGGCAGCATGCTATCTACAATATATATAAGACTGCCACCAAACAAAAGAAAGGATGATGACTTCACCTTTCCCAAACTATAAAGATCCTTACTCCTCTCAACATCGACTGTATCTCATGACCCCACAGTTCTCTTTCTGAATTTAGCCATGAATATCACCATTTGTAAATGTTAATACTTGCTGCGTTCTAAACGGCCCTCTGTCTTTGGCCGTGTGCTGATGGCACCAAATTTGGCATCACTTTGAGATGATTATGCGATCATTCAGAATTAATTGATAGGTGAATTTGAGCTGCAGTGGACCTCCTTCTGACCTGTTTTGCATTTCTATAGACTTTATTGGGAATACAAAATCTGTCTGAGGTGAACTAAAAAAGCCACTGACAAAGATCTTACCCCTGTTGCCCTAGGCACTACTCCACAAGTCCCATGGTAAATAGAACTCTGTGTCTACCAAGAATAGTGATGAGCCAGACTGTCCTGGGTTCGGTTTGAACAGGGTTTGGTGAAAATCAAACCTAAGCCCCATTGAAGTCAATGGGAGTTGATTCAGTGAATTAAAAATGCCTATTTTCTGGGCTAATAGGCAAGAGAGTGTCAAAAAATAGCACAAGGAGGTGGGCACTGCCCTTTACCAATGCAAAACATTTTTTTTTTTAAATTGCACGGAAAATTTAATTGATAGCAAATAACACTTCCCCCCTGACTTCTTTTAAAAAAAGAAAAATGGCACACAGAACCCAAAGGTCCCCGTTAAAGGGTCTGTTATGTAGAGAAGGGGACCTTTGAAGGGGGTTGTGTGCATTTCTTTTTCAGAAGCAGGCAATTAATTTTTTTTTGCCAGCAATTAAGAATGTAATTTATTTTTCTTTGTGAATGTCACTTTTGCTGTAGCACATCCTACAACGAGAGAAAAAAATGCAGAGTACCTCCTAAAATGCATACCAGACCCTTTTTATTTCAAGGGGGTACCACTTGCAAAACAAAAACCTGTAAGGTCCCCCAAGAAATTCATACCAGACCCTTAATCTGTGCATGCAGCCTGGTTGAATTAGGGTGGGCGACCATGCCCCCCCCCCACCCTCTCCTGAACCATACTAGGCCACATATCCTCAATATGGGACATATTGATGAGGACAAGCGTCTCTTACCCACAACTTTGTCTGGTGGTTTTAAGCTTCTGGGGTTAGGGAGCTAATCAGAAACAGCAAGCCCCCTTTAATAATAAGGAAGCCCCCAGATACTGCTCTTCCCATACATGAATACATAGTAATACATAGTACCCCTACTGATTCACAAAAAAAAAAAAAATACATCCAAGCACCCACTGCTTCCTAAACAATCATTGACAGCTGGAAGCTGTCAGGTTCGTCCAAGCTAAATGCCATAGAAACCCTAAAACATGGAAACAACTTTACATTTGTTTCTGAATTGTAAAAACCACCCAAAAATGCTAAAAATTAATAACAGTTATGATTTTCTGTTCCAAAACTCCAAATAACTATAACACTACAAAATCCAAGAATCACTAAAAAAGGTAACTATGTTTTTTTTTTTTAATGAGTTATGCCCTGCACACACGGTTGGACATTGATCGGACATTCCGACAACAAAATCCATCGGATTTTTTCCGACGGATGTTGGCTCAAACTTGTCTTGCATACACACTGTCACACAAAGTTGGTCGGAAATTCCAAACGTCAAGAATGCGGTGACGTACAACATGTACGACGAGCCGAGAAAAATGAAATTCAATAGCCAGTGCTGCTCTTCTTGATTCCGAGCATGTGTGGCACTTTGTGCGTCGGAATTGTGTACACACGGATTTTGTTGTCGGAAAATGTTATAGCCAGCTCTCAAACTTTGTGTGTCGGAAATTCCGATGGAAAAAGTCAGATGGAGCCCACACATGGTCGGAATTTCTGACAACAAGGTCCTATCACACATTTTCCATCGGAAAATCCTATCGTGTGTACAGGGCATAAGTCGTGTAGATATAAACAATGCAAGTTTAATGGTAACCTTTGACTCCTCTGAACAATTCAAAATTGAGCATATGATAAAAAAGTGCATAAGAAAGATTTACCTTAATTAAAAAACGCATATACTAAATCAATAGATCTAACGATATAGATAGCAAAAATTATATGGAAATGTTCACTGTTTTTATTTCTGTAACAGTCAATCCTTCCCCTCCCTCCCAGCCACCACAAGCGTCTTAATAAAGTCAGTTATAATTTTGACTGATTTTAACCTATCTGCAGTGACTATTTTCCTGTCTGGAATACTGAAATTACATTTATATCCATAGAATATTCTTTGAATATTCAAAGACTCTTTATTGAATCTTCACAAATTGGTCTTATCTATTCCAAACTTAGGTAAAACTACTAAAAGAGTAAAAGCAGAGAGTGCAAAATCTGGTACAGTCCTGCAAAGAAACTAGTCAGCTTGCAGATTTATTTTTAAAGTGAAGTTAGAAGCTGATTGGCTACCACGCACAGCTGTACCAGCTTTTGCATTTTCCAGTTTTAGTAAATCAACTCCAATGTGTTACTAAACTGAAAGTGAAGGCAAAAAAAAATACTTGTGAATAGGCAGGTTCTTTGCAATGTCTTTTCTGCAAAAAAACAAAACAAAAAAAAACTTACCTGTTTGTAATCCTTTGCAGAGTGTACATTTTAGACACAGTGCTAGTGTGTTGGGATGAACAGCTGCGTACATGCACAGAAGTAACATCATCCCATATCGGACAAAGATCGGCACCCGGAAGAAGCCAGGGTGAAGATGTCAGTGCCAGTGAGAGACCTTGTGGCCATGAGACTGTTGAAGCATAAGTAAGTATCTCTGTCTTTAGTTCTACTTCAGTCTTTAGGTAAATAGAAAGCCCCCTTCAACTGATGTTGAAGTTACATGGATTTTAGTAGTCTTGCAGGAAAATAAGAAGTAAGACTTCTTCCAAGCTTTAATAGTGACTCGCCATGTGACCTCATCTGCAGGTAATAGCAGAGTGAAACTGATTGGCTGGCTGTGGATGAATATTACTCCCGATGGCCCTTCAGCTGAGATCATGTGACCAAATGCAAGTGCAGTTGCTCCAGAGCTTAGTAAAAAAGCAATAGCTCAGCTGACTTTGTTCATCCAATCATGTGCAAGCAAAAATGCTGTTTTTTTAAAATTTCCCTGCATGTGATTGGGTATTCTTTGCAAAGTGAACCTTTACCTCATTTACTAAGCTCTGGAGCAAAGTGCGCAGTCTATTTGCCTTTAGAAAATCAACCCCTCTGTGTCACCGTCATTTTGTGAAAAGTGGTAATTTGTGGGCTGAGCTAGGACTGGGGCAAGGTTTAAAGACAACCTCCAGCTACATTGTTTATTGTTTTGGTTAGAGTGGGAGGGGATTTACCCTTACTTCCTTTCCTGGTCACACCATATCACTTCCTGACACACTAACATTGGTAAATAAAGTGAAGGGAGATCTTCCAAGTGAAGTCACTGCCAGCAAACTCTGCAAACTGCTCTGCATACTTAACTGCAACACAACACTGCTGCTTATGGCAATAACATCTTCTTTTTTACTGACTGAAGTATATAAATTTGTCTCTCAATTTCCTTTTCAACCCTCATGCATAAGACTTTAGACTTTAACATGAAGTTGATGATTGACAGCTCTTATCCAATGATTAATGGATAGATAACAAATTATCTTTGCCTGATTTTTAAATAATACATTTTATGTTTTTATTTAGGCCATTATTATTGTCATGCATTTCACATGTATGTTTTAGGTTACCTTACTTCAAAACGTGTTCTGTTCTTTCCAGTACATTGATTTTGCCTCTTTTCCACAACAGGCTCATCTATGATAGTATCAAATATTTTAAACTTGCCCCGAAAAAATCCTGCAAAATGAGGAAAGGTTTGAATGTTTGAGGAATGAATATGGCAGCGTAAAGCCATAATATATTATACACACATATACCCATACACACACGTACTATAAATACAAAAGCTCAGGCTTGCAAGCGTAAGTCCAAGAACACACACTTCTGTTTCTCACTGCAGAGCCAAAACCCAGTCATAATTCATAAATCCTGATATGATTAAGCTACAATAATAACAACAATATATCCAAATGTATCAGAAAATCCTGGTCACATGGGTACTAGATACCACGATATTATGAAAGGCAGGAATCGAATGGGGCACACTAACTCTTCCGAGGAAGTTACACATAAGCAATACTTCATGATTAGTGTCTATCAACTCATTCAGAAATATTGCTAAATTTATAAAAGCAGCATTAAAGGAGTGGTTAATGAAGTATAATCAAACATTTCCTACTTTTCACCCCTTAGCTCTTTTGAATGGGTGGGGGAGGCCTGAGAGATGCCCTCTAGAAGAGCCCCAAAAAGCTGGTGCACCTGCAGTCTAATGTTTCCGTCATCATTATCCAGGCATGTTAAGAGTCATTCTGAAGGCCAATAATTATGTATTAACTTTTTCTGTAAATATATTTCCCTTGATTCATTTTTTTCCTTTTCTTTCATCAAACAATATTTTAAAATTGTTAAGTTTTATCTCTAAAACACTAAACCAAAAAAACAGAACTTAAAGAACTGTCTTTTTAAAGAGCGTTACTATATATTTTTTTGTTTACAAACGTTTTTATTTATTAAAGTAAAAAAAAGAAAAATTATACAATCATGTAACAGTATTCATCATAAAATTGACATCAAAAGCATATCATTAATAATAGACATCCACAATAATTCTGAAGCATACAGAAAAATAAGTATGGAACAGGTATACCTTAAAGTACTGTTCAGTTAAAATGTAACAACATCGATTGGCATTTAGTCCTGCATCTGCACTCGAATAGGTGCATTTTATCTTGTAGGGTATACAAAATCCTCTCCATTATCATAACCTTATCCATTCTGTCTAGGATGGAAGATAGGGGTACTATGGCGGTTTTTCAGTGAGCAATAACCCACAAATCCTCTTTGCGGATGATACCTAGGATTGTCGCTCCAAGTAAACACATTGAGATTGTGAGCTTTAGGGGAGTTCCAGATATTGCAGAGGCAACAGCAGTTACTCCTCTCCATACCGGAGATAGTAGCCCACAATCCCAAAATATGTATCTAAAGGTGCCTGGAAGTTGGCAGCCCCTAAAGTAGGGATATGCAATTAGCGGACCTCCAGCTGTTGCAAAACTACAATGGTTGTCATGGTTGTGGCTGTCAGAGTCTTGCTATACCTCATGGGACTTGTAGTTCTGCAACAGCTGAAGGTCCGCTAATTGCATATCCCTGCCCTAAAGCATAGCCTAGATGTTCCTGAGAACATCACATGAAGTCTGGAAGGTGTGTAATATCACCTAGTCAATACCTTATAGGCCGTTTCCCTAACTGCCAGTGATTTAGTGGCCCTACGTAGGTTTTCCAGCATGGCATCCCAGTCCTCCAGAGTGAACTTTTCATTACAGTCAGCCTCCCACTTAACTCCATATGGAAGGTTGTCTGAAAAATATGAAGCCAGCGCTGTTTTGTAGAGAGTTGAAATGAGGCCTTTGCCTCTGGGAGAGTCATGGAAGATCTTTTCAAAGGATGTGGAGGTAGAGGACAGGGTGAGACTATAATCGGAGCATTACTATATTTTAACCCCTGTTATATTCCTGTCTGGTGTGACAGAGTGTATTACAGACATTTCTTAAAAGTAAGAATTGTTACAGCCCAGATACTCTAAATGGCCTGTTTCCTTTAACCTGTTCCTGCCCACGCTATAGCCGAAAGATGGCTACAGCATGGGCTTTCTTTGCCAGGAGGGCATCCATAGGCATCCTCACGTGATGGCGCTGCCTCTGAACCTCCTGCGGCACACAGGCAGTGCACTCTGTGATCTCTGCATCTTTAGGATGCAGCTGATCACAGATCAGGGTAAAGGGTAAATCACAGGAGCCCTTTACCATGTGATCAGCTGTGTCCAATGACAGCTGATCACAATGTAAACACAAGCTGGATATTGGCATTTCTTTCCTTACGCTGACAAGGTGAGGAGAACCGATAACCAGCTTGTGTTAAAGGGGTATCAGTGTCCAAATTATCAGTGCAGTCCCAATCAGTGCTCATCAGTGCTGCCAATCAATGCCCATCAGTGTCACCTATTAGTGCTACATATTAGTGCCCATCAGTGCCACCTATTAGTGCCTATCAGTGCAGCCCATCAGTGTCTATCAGTGCTGTCTCATCAGTGCACATCAGTGAAGAAGTAAAATACCTGTTTGCAAAAGTTTATAACAAACTATGAAAAACAATTTGTTGTTTTTTTCAAAATTTTCATTTTTTTTCCCTTTGTTTAGCAAAAAATAAAAAACCCAGTGGTGATTAAATACCACCAAAAGAAGGCTCTATTTGTGTGGAAGAAAAAAATGATACATTTCATATGGGTACAGTGTGGCATGACTGCACAATTATCATTCAAAGTGCAACAGAAAGCACTGAAAGCTGAAAATTGACCTGGGCAGGAAGGAAGTGAAAGTGCCCAGTAGGCTAGTGGTTTAAGCATGTGGTGGCAGTGTGTGTGTTTTACCTGTTGAGTTAACCAACCCTGATGTCAATCCCATTGAAAGAAGAAAAAGGTAGAATGGCAGATGATATTGGACCTGGTGGGAGGATGAATAGAATCGGCAAAATAGCGACTCGTTGTGGTTACATAGACAGGCAGCTGAGGGGAAGCTGAGTGAGGGGAATGATGACAATGGAGAAGGGAGGCAAAGAAAGAACTGTGCAAGTACCAGAAAAAGTGAAGGCAAAATGTAGATTTATGGATGAGGGAAAGAGAAAGGAAGCAAACCATGAGTTGATAAGAGACCCGGGGATTGTGGAGTCACAGAGGAGATACTCATGGGATTGCAGGAAGAGAAATAACACTTATGCAGTGGACACACAAGCATACTTTTGGACCAGACTGGTCCGACGGACAATCTGATCGTGTGTGGGCTTCATCGGACCTTCAGCTGACTTTTCCAGTTGAAAATCTGACGGACTTTAGATTTGAAACATGCTTCAAATCTTTCCGACAGACTCGAGTCTGGTTGAAAAATCCACTCGTCTGTATGCTAGTCCGATGGATGAAAATCCACACTAGGGCAGCTATTGGCTACTGGCTATCAACTTCCTGGCTTACTGGCTATCATCACGTACGAATAAGTCGGACTTTGATGTGATCGTGTGTAGGCAAGTCTGTTCGTTCAAAAGTCCGTCGGAAGTCCGTCAAAGTCTGACGAAAGTCCGCTGGAATGGCCTTCGGACTTTTGTTGCTGAAAAGTCAGCTCGTGTGTACGCAGCCTGAGAGTTAATTCTGGGTAGGGGAAGGGGAGCCTAACCTAATCATAAGCCATTAGATGAATAGGTATAGTGGGTGGGACTGTCAATGGAATCCAGAGGGAAAGAAGGGAAGATCATTGTGGTTGGAGGAAGATAAGCAGAGCTAAAGCTGATTGTGGACAAGGAAAAGAAGGGGCAGAACAAGGATTTTTTCTTGCTATGGGGTGGAGAAAGAAGCGGTAGCTGATCAAGTGCCACTGAGAGAGGAAACAGTACAGGACCTGGTTATAACCTGGAGGGTAAGGAAAGAGGAGGTAGAGAGAAGGAAATTATCAAGAAATTGGGGAAGGTGTCATGTACTGTCATTTTTTTTTCCCGGGTAGTTAATACACTTTCTCTGATCGATTAAAAGTCGTTGTGCAGCTGTTTGAACAAGCCATAAGATAACTCTAACTAGGACTTAGTTAAAGGGTGGGTGGTACTGGAAAGGAGCAGGGCTTGGCACATGCAAAAGTCTTGCATATTTATGAAATCTCAGTTGGTATTTAAAGTGGTTGTACACCCTATATAACCATGTTTACCTACCGGTAAGCCTATATTAAGGCTTACCTGCAGGTGCTGGAAATATCTCCTAAACCTCCACAGTTTAGGAGATATTTACAATAAAGCCATGCGCCGATGTCTACGACGCATGCACACTTTACAAATGGCAGATCGTGTCTTTTCTAAAGGGGGTCATGCCGTGACTGACGGCTCCCGCGCGCATGCGCAGGAGTGAGGTCACGCAACTCCAACCAGTCACAGAGCCAAAGTTTGTGGCCCCTGGAAGGAAGAGGGGTGAAGATGGACGCTCGCTGCTAGTGGGGACAGCGGTGACATCGCAGGCTTCAGTTTCAGGTAAGTGACACATAATGGGCTACTATGTAATGCATAGTAGCCCATTATGCTTTACCTTTGCAGGGAAATAAAGAGGAAGGTTTACTTCCTCTTTAATAGTCACTTAGAACATTGACTCTACTGTGATCGCCAGAAGATAGTGAGGAAAATGCCTGAATACAACATACTACAACAAGGATAGCATTGCGGAGAACTGGGAGCACAGGATGCCAGAGACTATGGAACACAAAACCACTGCAAATCAGTACATGGTGCAGACAGCAAAGGGAGACCTGTAGGAGAATTTACTCTGTTGTTAAGGGGAGAGTGGCCAGAGAACATGAAGTACATGGAGCAGAGGACTGGCAGAGAATGTGCTGTACACATTGGGGGTAGAGCTGGTGTAACCATAAGGTAAAATAAGCATGGGCTTAGGGTACCAAGGCAAGGGTGCACCTCAGAGTTCCCCCCCCCCCAGCTCCCAGTCAAGAGTAAAAGGTAGTAAGCCCCATGGATTTTTATAAAGCTGTAATGTGGATTTGCAGACAGGATGTAAATAAACAACAAAGACTGTGGGAGTTGGATATCAGTAAGTATGTATCTGAGGAGTGAGGGGGTTCAAGGGGAGCACCATTGTTGGGCTGTAATTAGGGCATCAGTTGCGCTTAATCTGGCCATACATAATGTGAACTGCACAGAGAGAAGGGTGGGACTGTAAGAAATTATAATTTTAACTGCAAGGAGGGGAGAGGGGAAGCTGACATTAAATGTGCAGCAGACACTGGCTATCAGAGAGAGTGTCAGAGAACATAGTGTGGGAGTATAAGAAAGCACACCATTTTTAAAGTCTATAATATTTATTAAAGCTATCACAACACATCAAGTGCAAGTGCACGGTGTGGTAGTAAGGCAATGTCAGGAAATGTAATGCAGAGATTGGAGGGGCGTTGCCTGGGTTAGGCCACTCTGATTGACCAAATGTGTGCTGGGGACCTGCCAGCCTTGGTGGGAAAGGAGTCAGAGCTAAAAGGAAGAACTTGGGCGTTCCTTTTACTACATTAATAACTGGTTTTAGAATCTTTTGGCAGTGAAAGCAAAGGTTACATTCCGTATGCCACACAAGAGGGTGGATTGAAAAGCTGCTCAGGGCTGAGCAATAGGATTTGTGCTCTGCTCTATGACCTGAACACTCACAAGAAATGGTGGCAGAATCTACATAAAAAGAAAAAAAACAACCCCCCCCCTCAGGAAGTTTAATTCTCTTCAATCCA
Source organism: Lithobates clamitans (assembly GCA_037952925.1). Lineage (NCBI taxonomy): Eukaryota > Metazoa > Chordata > Amphibia > Anura > Ranidae > Lithobates > Lithobates clamitans. The sequence goes on along the minus strand of JBBGZY010000251.1, from coordinate 13,469,072 downwards.
TTTTAATATGTAAATATATAGGAAAATAAGTAAATCTAAAATATATACAGCCTCTTCTAACAATAATACTCAGATATCTTCCTAATAAAGAATATATGTGAAAGTATAAATTATCAACAACAATATTGTAAGAATTTTCTCCACTCCGGTGTAATACTCTGAAAACTATTATACAAATACATATTCTAAGGCCAATTTCCGAGAAGTCAGTTAACCTGGTAATACGTTTTTAATGATTGGAACAAACTGCAACAAATTCCAACGAAAAGGCTGCAAGAGCACCCAAAAAAAAGGTATGTGAATTATATCAGTAAAGGAGCACTGCAATCTCCATGCACATACTGGTACTGTTCAGCAAATCTATCTGAATTACAAATGGAAATGAATCCAATTTACAGCATAGTTGTGTGTGTTTTCAATGCTTCATTCATTTGCCATGTACAGTGATTCATGTGGAATAATGTTGTCTTTTGTTTGGAGGGGATCTTCCCTCCCCCCTTATTTGTGAAACACTGAAATACGGCTGAATAATGGCAGTTGAAACTGTGCAAAGTAACAATCTGAAGACAAACTGGAGTGAAAACCATGAGTATTTATTCAATGAATAGAATGAAAATGTGCTCCATCTGCAAAATCAAACCTTGTGTTTTTCTCCATACTCATGTTGCGGACAGTTTCCTTTTGAGAGCTTTGTACTGTATATTTCAGAAGTTAGTTTATTATCTTTTGTAGACTATATCAAATGACAAGCATTTTTTGACATTCGTAGGAACTTAATAGAATTCCTTTCATACCTGAAGGTAGAATGATTTTACAGCATCATGGAGAGAAAGCTAGATATTAGATACATGGGGCTTGCTGATTAATAAGCTTGGGACTTGCTTAGCTCTGCTTGCAAAACAATGTGCCCTTCCACAAATTTGGTGAATGCCTCTTTTTGCCTCGCATTCTCGCGGCCAGTCACCTTCAACCGCAGTGAGCTAACTCTTGTATGTTGCATATGTAGGCAGCCAGTTGTTGCAAACCATTGAGGTGGTTTCATAGTTTTAAGCTAGGGAAGTCATGTGATTTCAGAAGCTTTTTTTGATATTTAGTTTACCCTACTAATATGTTTTAATCCTAAAAAAAATGTACATTATTAGAAAAATGTCTAGCATAAATACTTTTCAAAAGCAGTATATTAAAAATGGCAGTTTTAAAATCCAGCTATTTCGTGACTTATTAGGCAAGAGGATGCAAGCTTGGAACTGGAAATATCTCCCCGTGAAGCAAGGTGCCAGACATTAGTTCATTCATGTATGTGCTGGCAAGTTTTTGTTTTTTTATTTCTTTCTTAATCTCATGAAGGGCATTTTTGCATGTTCGAAAGCCGGATTAATAGAACTTTTAACTTTAGAAAATTAGTTCTTCGGACACTGTAGTAATAACATACCATGACTCCATTATGGTTAAGGAGTAGCAGTTGTGTTTTGCCGAGAAACTACAAGCTGTAATTACTGCAGCTCCATTCTGTATTTAACCGATATGCAAATGAGATAGCATTTGTGTTTTGCAGATAGACAAAGCAGTGATGGATTACAATAAGGAAAAACTGGATGGTAGCCCATGCTTACATATTTATTGGAGTATAACTTTCTCACTAAGACTTAATAAGAAAAAACATGTAATGGTGCATCTCTTGTATATACAACTGTAATATTATAGAATATTATAATAATGTACAATATACTGTATACTGTCTTAGTGGCTTGACAAATAAAACTAGAAAATACTTTCCTGCTATTTAAACTATAATTATTGGCAGCCCTTTAATTCTTTTCTACTGCATTTGCATACAGAGTAGGGGAAGAAAGGCAGAAGACAGCAATGCCCCAGATGTAACTGGAAGGCAGTGAGTTACCTATGCTTCTTGTGATCAGTAACTGCTGGGGATTTATGCTGTGGACTTAAGTTAACGAACTTAAATTAACGATAAGCACCATTTGTTCAAAAAAAAAAAAAATATGTTAGGTTTCAAAGAAGACACTTGTCTGATTTTTTTCCTTAATTGTATTGACTGTAAGAATACACATTACACAGGGAACTGGCAAGTCATACATCACAGTTATGCATCACACTGAAAAATATACAAAAAGTCTTTATTCCTGCACTTAGCATCTGCAAAATCTTTAAAGGGTAAGTTCACCTTTACAGAGAAATCTGTAAGGTGAACTTACACAGGACCCCCCCCCTCACCCCCCCCCCCAGTCCCGCTGACCTGGAGCACAGAGATATCCCGCTATAAGCACTGGTATAGCCGTGTCACCAGTCCAGGGCTTAGAAATCCCCTGTAGCTTAACCGCTTCCGGACCAGCCACCGCAGTTATACTGCGTCAGGTTGGCACCCCTGCGTGAGCCGTAGTAGCTGTACATTGGAGCCGATGCAAGTGCCTGGCAGGCACGATGACCGACAGGCACCCGCGATTGCTTGTGACAGATCGAGAACCGGGATATGTGTGTGTAAACACACAAATCTCAGTTCTGTCAGGGGAGAGGAGACAGATCGTGTGTTCCTACTAAGTAGGAACAACGATCTCTCTTCTCCTCTAGTCAGCCACATTCCCCCTCACAGTTAGATACAGATAGGGAACACATTTAACCCCTTGATCGCCCCCTTGTGTTAACCCCTTCACTGCCAGTGACATTTATACATTAATGAGTGCATTCTTATAGCACTGATTACTGTATAAATGTCACTGGTCCCAAAAAAGTGTCAAAAGTGTCCGATGTGTCTGTTGCAATGTTGTAGTCCTGATAAAAATTGCAGATCACCGCCATTACTAGTAAAATAATAATAATAAAAATACGCAAACCAATCAATACACGCTTATTGCAAATTTTTTTTACCAAAAATATGTAGAATATATGTATATATATATATATATATATATATATATAGGCCTAAACTGAGGAAGATTTTTTTATTTTTAAATTGGGATATTTATTATAGCAAAAATTGTCGCTTTTTTTTGTTTTTAGCACAAAAAATAAAACCCGCAGAGGTGGTCAAATATCACCAAAAGAAAGCTCTGTGGGGAAAAAAGGCATCAATTTTGTTTGGGTACAGCATCACACGACCGTGCAATTGTCAATTGCTCGAGGACTGTCAATTGCTCGAGGACTGTCTTGAGGTAAAAAACACATTTCACTTTTTTTTTTGTTACATTTTTTATTTAAAGATGTGACACTGACACAAATATAGAAACAACTTCGCATTGCATAGAAATAATAACGAGTGCAATAAGCACAGCCATACAAAACAATTGCATATGAGTGAAGGGAACCCTTCAATCAGGTTTGTTCACACCACCAACTGAAGTCTAATACAGGGTAACTATATGCTTCTGTGCCCATCAGTTTTTGCTTTTTGGTTTGTAAGGAGAAATGGAGAAGAAGGAAAGATAAGAGAGAGAGCGGAGAGAGAGAGAAAAAAAGGGGGGGTGGGGGTATCACCCCCTGGGAGCCAGGATCAATAACCCCGAACAAGCAATAAAGATCCCAAACGGTGGATACTAACATGTGTATTGAAGGAGTTCATCAGACTTATCTCGCAAAGCAGAGGTCAGAGCTTCCATTTGCTCAATGTCATTCACTCTTGCGAGCCAGTGGGCCACTGTTGGCACGGACTGTTGCTTCCATAGAGGTGGAATGCTGCACGGGCCTGTAAGGAGATGTTTGAGAAGGGATTTATGATAATGTTTCCTTGATAAAGGGGTGAGGTTAAGTAGAACTGCTGCTGGGTTATCTTGTAAGAAGATATCTGTGAATTTATGTATGAGCTTAAGCACCGGTTGCCAAAAAGTTTGGAGCACAGGGCAATACCAGAAAATATGTAGGAGGGTGCCTGAGTGTAGGCCGCAACGATCAGTTTGTTGAGGAGATAACTTAGCCAGAACGGAAGGGGTTCCATACCAATGCTTCATTATTTTATAGGTAGTATTTGCTATATAGAGAATATTTCTGTGCGAAAAAAAGTATGCGTTCTTTTTGGGGTTCGGTGAAGGTGACTTGCAAGTCCCTCTCCCATTTTGCCAAGAATGGGGGGTACTCTGTGGCATGAAGATCTAGCAGGAATTTGTAAGAGGTTGATAAGGATCAAGTGGGTGAGATGAGTTTTCCCTGCCCGAGGTAGACCAGTGAGTAGGACCCGGGAAGCCTCTTGTTCCAGCAATACCCAGAGTTTCAAGTCGCTGTGTCAGCACCAGTCCACAACCCTGGTCATATGTGCTGTGGTGTAATATAGGGCTGGGTCCGGAAACTCGAGACTGCCCTTAATCTTTGGTCGTAGTAATAGTGCTCTGCTGAGACATGGGTGTTTACCATGCCAGATGAATCTGTTGAATATTGAACGTCGAATTTTGAAAAAATGTCTAGGGTATTTTAACAGGCAGTGCCTGCAATAAGTACAAAAGTCTGGGCATTGCATTAATTTTGAGTATATTACAACGGCCGAACCAGGAAAGGGCTAAAGAGTCCCACTTTTTAAGATGAGCGGTGAGCGTAGATAGGAGAGGCTGGTAGTTTAGGGGAATAATGTGATGCAGGTTTGCAGAAATTTTTGTTCCCAGGTATTGAATGGAGTGGGCAGCCCACTTGAACATGAAAAAGGGGCGCAGGTTTGAAATGGTACATTTCATTTTTTTATAAAGGAAGTCTTGGTCCCCCTCTGGCAGGTGAGGCCAGGAAAATTGCCCCTTTTCCCCCTTATAAATCCAGCACTGATAATCCTAATTAATTCTTACATGCAGGGGTGTTAAAAGTTGTGTTGTGTTTTTTTCAGTAGGTTAAAGGCTTCAATAGGGTATTTGGAATGATAAATACAGTTTACCACTGACTTTAAGTAATTACTGTGGTCCTATTCTATATTTCATTGATATGCAAATGTAAAGCAGCTGCAATTTAGGACTCATTATACAAGCAGGAATTTTTTACAGCTGCATTCTGTATTTAACCCTATGCTTGTGAACACAATACACTAATGCCGCGTACACACGCGTACACAGACATTTTGACAACAAAATCCATGTTTTATTTCCGACGGATGTTGGCTCAAACTTGTCTTGCATACACACAGTCACACAAATGTTGTTGGAAATTCCGAACATCAAGAATGTGGTGACGTACAGCACATATGAAGAGCCGAGAAAAATTAAGTTCAATAGCCAGTGCGGCTCTTCTGCTTGATTCCGAGCATGCGTGGAATTTTGTGCGTCGGAATTGTGTACACACGATCGGAATTTCCGACAACTGATTTTGTTGTCGGAAAATTTGAGATCCAGATCTCAAATTTTGTTTGTCGAAAATTCTGACGGAAAATGTCCGATGGATCCTACACACGGTCGGAATTTCCTACAACAGGCTCCCATTGAACATTTGTTGTCGGAAATTCCGACTGTGGAGGCAATTTCTGTGTTAGTATTGAGAGGATGGGCAATACATGTCAATGTTTTAAATACTACAGTATTTACTACTTTGTTTTCCTATGCATGCTTTGTATTTATTTTAAATGTACAGTTACCAGTGCTAAATTAAACAGTGGATCGTAAACCATTTCCCAAAAAAGCATGAGATATGCTCATAGTTGATATGGAGCTAGAATGTATATCTGGGCTTACAGTAGCTGGTTATACCGACTAATAATAATCCAGATACAGTTGTGTGATTGTGTTGTGTAATATCAAATAATGACATTACATTTTCTATCCTTGATTTCTCCAAATAACTAATATTGTCTTTTTTTTTTTTTTGTATGCTACACAAAGAAACACGAATTGCCAGTATAAACATTATCACTGTGTGACAAACTGGAAAAGTCAGTAAAACTCTTAACGAAGGACTGAGCATACACATTTTCCATAGCTGTCATAAACCATGCCATAACAGATAACATGATTTTAAGCTATGTATCTAATTCATATGTCATTCCACAACATACCAGATCACACAGTAACAATGGGCAGTGCTTTGATTCTAATACTAAAAAAAATGTTGGGCTGGTGGTCCAGAGGTCCAGAGTGAAGGGACTTCACTAGACATTGATCGGAAATGAACCCACAGTCATTGACTCAAGGTAGGAATTATAAAGCTCTATTCAGACCTGTGATCATAGCTTCTGGTAGGAGAAGGTCTTTAAGCATTGACTTCTATTATGACTCTGAGATACCATGTTACTAAATACCAAGAATGGCAAAAGGGAGTAAAAGCTGCAAGATGTGAAAGTGTGTAGCGCTCACCCATGAAAGGGAACGCTGAATGGCCCCAAGGTTCTAATGTATCTGCAACAAGGCACTCATTCTCAGTCACTCTTCTGGCTCAGTAAATAGTCTAGGTGTATCCTTTCTTTTTGATGCCTTATTAAAACTTGGACTTGGATGTAGGGAAACTGTAGGATACTTTCCTCTTTCTTAAAGCTTTCTTGCTCAGTCCTTGCAGCAGCAAATAATGGACTGAGCAACCCAAGGACACCATAAGAAATGTCCACCTTTAGCTGGGGCTGACACTGATGCAAGAGGGATGGTAACAGCACGCAGTCACTGGAATCGCACACGCTGGTCTGTACTCACAAATGTCCCTGGATATTTGGATGCCTCGTTCCAATACCAGCCAGACTTGTGTCCTGTGGACTCTTTAGACCATATCCTCAGATAAATCCCTTGATCAGCTCCAGCAAAGTTCAGTAAAATAGGCCTCTCCAGCCAACACAGCTGAAATCTTGATGATCAGATGAAAAAAAGGCACAAACAGCTTGCCCAGAAGGACAGCAACCCTTCAGGTTGGGAACTTGTACTCCTGGGCAAAAACACTCTGCTCTAGGCCTCAAACTATTTATGTACTCTCCCAGCCACTTACTGGGCACCCTCCCCCAGGGATTGGCTGGGACCACATAAATATTCAGACTGTAAGATTTTATTCCCCCAGCCCACTACATTCCAGAACCCTCCAGAAGGCAGGGGGAAGCAGTTAAACCCCACAACCAGTAAAAATCAGAGCAGCCCAAAGCAATCACAAGCTGCCCCACTGATTATAGAGGAGCTAAAGAACTAAATTTAAACTAACCTAAAAAAGCATTTATCTAGAAGGGTGCTACAGGTATGTCACAATAAATACAATAAACCATGTCCATGATGAACAACCACGTTTTGCTATGCTCTGCCAATAGCTATGGTTCAGTGTCACACTTTGCTTAGTACATTTTCTGTAGCCCACAAAAATCAATATCTGTCTCTACCATGTAAGGACAACATCATTGTCTTTTGTTCTTAGGCCAAAAGTTCCAAGCTCTCTCCTGACTCAAGGAAAATAATAGGCATACCCTTTAGTCCAACTATTAGTTCATGTCAATATATTACATTTAATTTACATACACTTAGTAAAAATCCAGCATTCTTTGAGCTTCCTGTAACACTAGAAAATACACAGTCATCAGCCTTTTGGAGCTCTATGTTTCACATAGCGCTATCAGTCTTATGCCCCGTACACACGATCGGACTTTCCGACAACAAAACCGTGGATTTTTGTTCGAAGGATGTTGGCTTCAACTTGTCTTGCATACAAACGGTCACACAAATGTTGGCCAACAATTACGAACGTAGTGACATACAAGATATCTCCATTACGAACACTAGTTATATCTCCTCCTTGTACTTGATTCCGAGCATGCGTGGACTTTTGTCAGACGGACTTGTGTTCACATGATCGAAAAGTCCGACAACAAACATTTGTTGGCGGAAAATTTGAGAACCTGCTAGCCAACATGTGTTGGTGGAAAGTCCGCCAACAAATGTTCGATGGAGCATACACACGGTCGGACTTTCCGCCAACAAGCTCACATCCAACATTTGTTGTCGGAAAATCAGATTGTGTGTACATGGCATTACACTGTGAACATGCTTACAGAATGAGAAAGCACGCATATAACATTATCAGTGTGTTTCTTCTATATTAATGTTCACTCAGAATGCTTGGGGCACATCTATCCAACAATGTGCACATACTAGGCTGTTGTAAGCTCTTTATTGCTATTCACTATCCTAGAACAGCACAATAGAACATCATTGTAGCAGGCACACTTCTGAAGGTAAAGACAATTTTTACACAGAGTTTACTATCTAGGTGTTGCAAGAGAGCAGTGACATAAATGAGGGATCAAAAATAATGAGCTACAGCAGTCTCTTTTCAGAGATAGATAGGATAGCAAAACATAGCAAGGATAATTTTAAAGCTGCAAATGAACATCAGCACTATACCTGCCTGGAGTTCCGTTTCTCCTGTAAGTCCATCTAAATACCACCCTCTCATGCCCAAAAGCTTGCACAGAGCAGACAATCCCACTGCAAGCTTTTTTTCAACTTTATCTGTTACATGGTAAATTCAGCTGGATATTAAAGCAGATTTCACATTATTATCTTAGGCAAACTAAATCATCATTTTATAATATGTTTTAGCTATTTTCATTTTTTTTTTAGGTTTTCTTTAAAGGAGAAGTCTAGCCTGATCTTTTTAGGCTGGACTTCTCCTATGGGTCACAGGTGTGCAATTCCTCTTTGCACGCCTGTGACCCGTTTTCAGCAGAGAGCGGTCTGATGTCCTCTCTCCGCTGACGTCACTGGAATCAGTCAAGGCAGTGCATCATCCCGACTTAGGAAGTCTGGATCCACCAGCTGACTGGACTGATGGCAGTTTCAGCCTCTCAGCGAGCCGATGTGACGGCCACTCCCCGCCCCTCCACAGCTCAGCGCTCCAGTGAGCGTGGAGGAGCAGAGCAGGGGAGCTCCTGACTGACAGGCAGCAGCTCTCCACTCGGGGAGATGAAAGAACCAAGCCATCTGCAGTGTTCGATGGCTTGGTTCTCAGTGAAGAGGCAGTGGGGGACAGATGCAGCATTGGTCTGATGCTGCATCCACCTAGGTAAGTATGAATAGGCAAAAAAAATAAACATACGTCTCTTTTAATATATAGTGCATACACAGTTCACACAGGACAAAATGAGGACATCAATGTTATAATTCATGAGCAGCACTGGTATAATGAGCAGGGCTCTAATATCAGTGCACTACAAAGTAATAAATTGGCCTAATGGTCAAAATTATGAAGCCCTTACTTTATTAACATTTCTGCACAGTATTCACGACAATCCATATGTTCTATGGCAATAGCATGCTGATCGATGTAATATTAAACTGATGAGTCAAAATCCCAATATGACAGTATTCATAATAAATGAATCCCTGGAATTTATAATAGTTCTAAAAGTTCTAAAAGGATTCAAAAATAAATTGTTTAAAGAGAAAGTTGCAGCTAAAATACAGGTATCCCTTTTGGTAAAAAGCAAGTAAACAATCATCCTAAAGTGTGTGAGTGTGTGTATATAGTATTTATACTATATATACACACTATATTACCAAAAGTATTGGGATGCTTGCCTTTACACGCACATGAACTTTAATGGCATCCCAGTCTTATGCCCCGTACACACGGTCGGATTTTCCGACGGAAAATATGTGATAGGACCTTGTTGTCGGAAATTCCGACCGTGAGTAGGCTCCATCACACATTTTTTCAAGAAATATGATACAGCGCTGCGCTAAAACAAACTAAGTAAGCAACCAACACACCCGTAGACTCAGGGAGAACAGAACAACTAAAAAATGCACAGTGTGGCGCTATTAAGTGAATACAATATGAACAAAGTAAACATAAATTATTCAAATCAAAAACATCTCATGTGAGCATTTGTGACAGTGACTAGTGAAAGAATAACACATATGTGTATATAGATGATTTAAGCATCAAAGGCAAAATCAAATATAGAGTCCATAACACCAAAAAGAAAAAGTCCGTGATAGCAGTGTGTAAATGGTATACAGGTGTTCTTCTTGTATATGCAGGAAGATCAATTGGACCCGGTAGCCTGGTAGATGAATGGACCATAAACGACCAGAGGTGCACAGAAATTTAAAAACGGTGCTCTGGTGATGGTCCTGGCACCGTTTTTAAATTTCTGTGCACCTCTGGTCGTTTATGGTCCATTCATCTACCAGGCTACCGGGTCCAATTGATCTTCCTGCATATACAAGAAGAACACCTGTATACCATTTACACACTGCTATCACGGACTTTTTCTTTTTGGTGTTATGGACTCTATATTTGATTTTGCCTTTGATGCTTAAATCATCTATATACACATATGTGTTATTCTTTCACTAGTCACTGTCACAAATGCTCACATGAGATGTTTTTGATTTGAATAATTTATGTTTACTTTGTTCATATTGTATTCACTTAATAGCGCCACACTGTGCATTTTTTAGTCCATCACACATTTTCCATTGGATTTTCCGACACACAAAGTTTGAGAGCAGGCTATAAAATTTTCCGACAACAAAATCCGTTGTCGGAATTTCCGATCGTGTGTACACAAATCTGACGCACAAAGTGCCACGCATGCTCAGAATAAATAAAGAGATGAAAGTTATTGGCTACTGCCCCGTTTATAGTCCTGACGTACGTGTTTTACGTCACCGCGTTCAGAATGATCGGATTTTCTGACAACTTTGTGTGACCGTGTGTATGCAAGACAAGTTTGAGCCAACATCCGTCGGAAAAAATCCTAGGATTTTGTTGTCGGAATGTCGGATCAATGTCCGACCGTGTGTACGGGGTATTAGTCCGTAGGGTTCAATATAGAGTTGGCCCATCCTTTGCAGCGATAACAGCTTCAACTCTTCTGGGAAGGCTGTCCACAAGGTTTAAGAGTGTGTCTATGGGATTGTTTGACCATTCCTCCAGAAGCACATTTGTGAGGTCAGGCACAGATGTGCACCAGAAGGCCTGGCTTGCAGTCTCTGCTCTAATTCATCCCAAAGGTGTTCTATTGGGTTGAGGTCAGGACTCTGTGAAGGCTAGTCAAGTTCCTCCACCCCAAACTCACTCATCCATGTCTTTATGGACCTTGCTTTTTGCACTGGACCAAATCATTTGGTGGAGGGGGATTATAGTGTGGAGTTGTTTTTCAGGGGTTGGGCTTGGCCCCTTAGTTTCATTGAAGGGAATTCTTAAGGCGTCAGCATACTGAGACATTTTGGACAATTTCATTTTCCAAACTTTGTGGGAACAGTTTGGGGATGGCCCCTTTCTGTTCCAACATGTCTGTGCACCAGTGCACAAACAACGTCCATAAAGACATGGTTGAGCTAGTTTGGGGTTGAGGATCTTGACTGAGTCATGACTACAACCCAATAGAACCCTTTGGGATGAATTCAAGCGGAGACTGCGAGCCAGGCCCTCTCGTCCACATCAGTGCCTGACCTGATGGAAGAATGGTCAAACATTCCCATAGACACACTGCTATAGCTGCAAAGGGTGGGCCAACGCAATATTGAACCCTACCGACTAAGACTGGGATGCCATTAAAGTTCATGTGCGTGTAAACGCAGGTGTCCCAATACTTTTGGTAATATAATGTGTGTGTGTGTGTATGTATATATATATATATATATATATATATATATATATATATTAGTTCTAAGTTAATTGTCTTTTGACCATACTGTCACTGGAGTGTGCACTGTGTTTGTTTTTGTGCTTGTTGTGCGTGTATTACCTTGGAACTCCTCTGGATTAGGGACTGAGAGCAAATGCTAACTGTTAAAAAGGCAAAAAAAAACAAAAAACAACCTTATATAATGTAACCGCTACTATGCTGCTCTGTACTACCAGCCATGGTTGACCAAAGTAGGCATATCAGATGCTGCTTACATCAGCTATTCTGTTTAAGTTTGTGAGGTGCTGCTATTAGCCAACCGAAGGGGACGGCACAAGCCATAATGTCTTGTAGCAACAGTGCCAGTCAGCAAAACCAAGATTTCTAGGGAAGAGGCAAGTCATTGCGAGTTTCATGGGGCTTCAATAGGAAGGGCCTAGGTTGGACATCAAGTGGGAGGCTTCCAGTACTGGATGTGTATGAACATGTTGTGCGTTTTTTTAAACAACTTCCATAGAAGCAGTCAAACCTTCCCTTAAAAAAAAAACTGTAGCTGACGAAGATTTTCTCTTTGAAGGATAACCACAAAAGAAAAAAAACTTTAGTACCCCCTTTCTTCCAAAACAGACGAATTAAAATTTTCCAGGCTTCAGCTTTTTTTTAAGTCAGCAGCTAGTACCATGCAGTAAGTGGTGACTTGGCTCAATCTAAAAGTTATGGAACCCGCTTTTGAAGAACTTGCAAAATTAAATTTATCAATTATATTCATTATCCTTTACATTTTCAATGGTAATCAAAGAAATTGTGAAAGGGGCGTGGTCCGGACATGGCCGAGTGAAGACGTGTTTGCACGGAGCTCCCGGCCTCTCCTAACCCATCTTGGCTATTTTAGCTCCTTTTCTCGCAGAATGCTCTCAGCTAAGAAGCGCACTTACAGGAGGAACAAGAAGAAGCCTGGCCCGACACCTGGTACACCCGCACTAGCTGACTTACAAAGGCTTTTTGGCAGATCTCTTCCCGGCTCCCCGGACCTCAAGATGGCGGATCCCTGTGCCTCGTGCTCGCAAACCCCCGACCTCATGGCGACCCCAGCCCTCCTGGAGGGGCCCCGCAGTCCGATGCTTTACTCCAACTCCCCCGGCCTATCAGAAGCAAACTTTGATGAGACTCCCCGCCAGTCATTCATGGTCGGAGCGGATGCTGAACTGAAAGCTCTCCTACGAGCACTGCCGACCAGAGCGGACATTGAGGCCCTCGTAGGGAGGGTGGAGGCAGCACATAGGAAAGAGCTGAATATAGTGAAGCAAGAGGTACACACGCTCAACACGCGCCTGACATCAGGCGAGGCCTCGCTCGCGGCCCTGGAGCGGAGAGTCATCTCCCTAGAGACGAACCAAGTGGACCACAATACCTCAGCGGGAGAACTACAGCTCAGAATGGAGGAAATGGAGGACAGGAGCCGCAGAAACAATTTGCGGCTCCGAGGCCTCCCAGAAGCTACGGGACAAGTTGATCTCCAGGCCACAGTGACGGACATTTTCCGGAGAATAGCCGGAGACCATTTACCAGAGCGGGTCGAAATCGACCGGGTACACAGAGCCCTGGGCCCCAGATCGTCGGATCCAGCTAGACCCAGGGATGTGATCTGCCGCCTTCATCACTACACCCATAAGGAGGCCATTGCACGAGGAGCCTGGGAGGCGGGAGAGCTGGAATTTGATGGCGCACATGTGAAGCTTCTTCCAGATATATCCAGATCTACCCTCATCCGCCGAGCCATACTGAAACCTCTGCTAGACCTTGCCCGGCGCTGCAACGCCACTTACCGATGGGGCTTCCCGCTGTCAGTGACTTTCATCAAGGAGCAGAGATCCTTCCTGCTTCGCTCTCCGGATTCTCTACCAGCCGTGTTCGATTTCCTAGGCACAGATCCAATTGATGTCCCCAACTGGCTAGCCTATCTACCCAGAGCTCCGGGGCGCCCTAACACAATGCGCCACCAGGCACCAAGACCGCAGAGGACACAGAGAGGTGGACGTCGCCCCCGATCTCTTTCACAGGAGAGCCAGCGGGAAATGTGAGTACACTTTCGTTCTCCCTCCTCTCCTCCACACTGCAGGCGATGCTGCTTGGTAGCTCCACGGACTGTTGCTGTGCAGTCCCCCTTGTCACCCCCTTTTGGAGATCCTCATAACCTCCGAGCGTTTACCCCCCCCGCAAGGGGCCCTGGCCTGAAGGAGCTCCTTTGGTCCCCTCATATTGCATGACTCTCGGGTTCAGGGACGACCCCATGGCCTGCTGTTGCTGACTACCTGGGCCGCTCTGACTCAGTCCACAACGCTTGAGACCATACTATCCCTACATCAGCCATGGGGAGACCCCTGGAGACTTTCATCTGACCCTCTACACGTCAGACAGGGGGCATTGCCTGCACCCGCATCGGACTTCCCGGAGGAACTTTTTCACTCTAAGGACACACCAGAGAATGATTCGACCTGCCTCGATCAGATCTACATTTAACCCGGGTTACGGTTCGCCGGTTAGGCGTAAGGTAACCAGAGTCTTCTAATTGCTGGACTTCCCCTCTTAGGTTTGCATTCTAAATGTTATGTTATGTTTAATTTTTACCTGACAGGAGGGGATGTCTAGTTGAGGTTTATATGGCTATGCTGCCTTTTTCTTGCGCAGTAAACTGCGGGTTCATATAGGAGACCATGCGGTTCAGTAAAGGAGATACTTGGCCAGGGGGGAGGAGGGGAGGCTGAGGCTGCACTATACTATTGATCTCTGAAAATGACGGGTCTCCTCTCCCACCTGGCGTCGATAGCAGCCGGAGAGACCGATGGGGCCAGCCAGCATAAGCTTTAGCTGGAGGCTAGCTAAGGGGAATATTCCAAACCCACATTAAGGAGGTGAGAATGCACCCTATACATGCTTGGCCGTAGGCCCGTGCATTCCCCCTCCGCTGATCTCCGCGGATCTCCGACCAATCAAAGATAGTGGTCGTAAAGGAGGAGAGGAGACCCCTAATCCGTCTCTCTGGGTATGTAAGTACCGGGATTAGCCGGAGTAACCAGTTTTCTTCTGTATTTGTTTTGTTTTTATTTCAGTTATATTATATGCCAGTTACAATATAGCTTCTTATGTGCACCAAGATGGGTGGGAGTCCCGGGACCTCACACACGGGCGATATCCATCCACACCCCACATAGGCCCTGCAGGTACCCGAGGTTTTAAGGGTATTATGCACTTTAAAGTAAGTTTTGCCTTACTAATTTAGACGTGTACTAGGTGAGACAGCTAGAGTGTGAGAAGTCGCTGTCCTACCTTTTCTCTGCTCCTTCTTTTTCTCTCCCCCCTTATTCCCTTCTCTTTTCCTTCCCCCTCCTCTCCCCCCTCCTCTACTGGGTTACTAGACAGTTTTTTTTTTTTTTTTTTTTTTTATTACCCTTTCGGAGGACATGGCGGTGGACACTTTTAAGGTGACATCTCTTAATGCCAAGGGTCTTAACACACCTGAAAAGAGACGCATGCTGCTGCACGATCTCAAAAAATCACGCTCAGACATTGCGTTCATACAAGAGACCCATTTTAAAACAAACAAATCCCCTGCACTCCAGAATAGATCCTTTCCACATGTTTACCACTCCACAAACTGTAATGCCAAATCTAGGGGCACGTCGATCCTGATCTCCAATAGGTTGCCGTGGCGTTTCCAGGAAATGATAGCAGATCCCGAGGGACGCTATTTGTTCCTAAAGGGACGTCTGGGAGAAGCTCAGTTCACGCTAGCCACCCTTTATGCACCAAATGAACAGCAGGCAAACTTTATCAGGCGTACAATGAGGAAACTAATGGCATACAGGGAGGGCCAACTAATCATGGGGGGTGACTTTAATGTGCCCCTGGATCCCTCAGTGGACACATCCTCAGGTACCTCCTCTTTATCGCAGTCACACCGAAAATGTATCAAACAATCCATACACAATGCTCATTTACTTGATATATGGAGACTTCAACATTCGGGAGAGAGGGACTATACCTTCTTCTCCTCCCCTCATAAAGTATACTCCAGAATAGACCTTTTCCTGGTGCCACATGACCAACTACATCTAGTGGAAGCTTCCACAATTGGTCAGATCACATGGTCGGACCATGCGCCAATTTACCTCACGTATACACTTACTGAGAGACCCTCACCTAGATCTCTCTTCTGGCGACTGAATGAGAGCTTGTTGCAGAACCCAGAGGTGCTGGGGGATGTGTCCAAAGCCATAGATACATATTTCCAGGAAAACGATACCCAAGACTGCGACCCCGGTATTTTGTGGGAAGCCCACAAATGTGTGTTAAGGGGGGTACTTATTAAACACGGGGCCACCATTAAAAGAGAGAGGAATAAACAGCTTGCCGGATTGCTCGCCGACCTATCTACCCTAGAACTCCAACACAAACAGTTGCCCTCTGGAGACCTAGAGGTGAAACTGGGAAACGTGCGAACACAGATCAATGACCTACTCCTATATAAAGCAAAGGCGGCTTTGCAGTTCTGCCGTAAATTGTCTTACGAGTCGGGGGAGAAATGTGGTAAGCTGTTGGCTAGATCGGTGAAAGAACTTAAAGCATCCTCGTACATACCACAGATAACATTACCAGATGGCAAGAAGGCTACCATCCCGAGACAAATTGCAAAAGGTTTTGAAGCCTTCTACTCTGACCTATACAATCTCCCCCCCCCCCCACTAGTCCAGCACATATTGACAAATATGTTTCGGAAGCCCAAATTCCCTCTCTTACTGAAGAAACTAAAGACCTGTTAGATGAACCAATTACATTAGATGAACTACAAAACGCAGTTAAAACCATGAAAATAGGTAAAGCACCAGGACCGGACGGTTATACAATCCAGTACTATAGGACTTTTTTTTCGGTTTTGGGCCCACGACTCCTGACATTTTTCAACACACTAGGAGTTGATTCTGCCTTCCCCAACGAAGCCCTCAAAGCTCATATATCTTTAATCCACAAGGAGGGAAAGGACCCAGGCTTGTGTGGGAGCTATCGTCCCATATCTCTTTTAAATGTCGACCTCAAAATATTCTCTAAAATTATAGCCACTAGATTAGCGACGCACCTCAATTCCCTGATTCACCTGGATCAAGTGGGGTTCATCCCATCCAGAGAAGCCAGGGATAACACCATTAAAGTCCTCAACCTTGTCCATCTAGCAAAGACTAAGAAAATCCCCAGTATCTTTGTTAGCACTGACGCGGAGAAGGCCTTCGATAGGGTGCACTGGAATTATATGTTTTCAGTGCTCCGTCATGTTGGCCTAGGTGACAGAATGCTGAAGTGGATTGGCAGTATATACTCGACCCCTTCGGCACAAGTGAAGGTTAATGGTATACTCTCAAGTCCTTTTCCCATCAGGAATGGCACTCGTCAGGGGTGCCCTTTGTCCCCCCTGCTCTTTGCTCTATCTCTTGAGCCCTTTCTCTGTAGGATCAGATCACATCCAGACATCACAGGTCTTCAAGTGGGCAATACGCACTGCAAAATCTCAGCATATGCTGACGATCTCCTCTTCTCCCTCACAAACCCTAAAATTTCCCTCCCCAATCTAATGCGAGAGTTCAAAATTTATGGTGAGATCTCGAATCTGAAAATAAACTTCACTAAATCTGAAGCAATGGGTGTCTCGGTCCCCCCTAATATTTTAACTGATCTCCAATCAAACTTTAAATTTAAATGGACCTCATCAGCACTTAAATACCTAGGTACGTTTATCCCCCCAGATGTGACACAGACGTTTGACCTAAATTTCCCCCCGCTGTTGATAAAGACCCAGTCATTGTTAGACAGATGGCATACAGGCTTCCATTCCTGGTTCGGGAGATGTAATCTGCTTAAAATGAGTATCCTACCGAAATTCATCTACCTGATTCAAGCCTTACCGATTCATATCCCGCCCTCTTTCTTCAAACAGACCCAAGCACTTTTCACCAGATTCATCTGGGCACACAAAAGGCCGCGATTGCGCCACGCACAGCTGACCCTACCCAAACATTGTGGCGGGCTGGCAATGCCCGATATACGCTTATACTATATGGCCTCTCATCTGGGGCGTGTACTTGATTGGAGGAGAAATGCTGATTCCAAACTGTGGATAAAACTGGAGCAATCGCAGTCGAGTGTGCCCTTGGGGGGTGCGTTATGGTGTGCCGGCGATCTCCCGGGCTCCCTGACGGCGCACCCTCTTATAGGCACCACTCTGAGGAATAGTCACCAGATCGCCTCCCACTCAACTTACACTTCAAAGACATCTCCCCTATACCCCATCTTGGGCAACCCTAAATTTGAACCAGGCATGGAGGCAGCGGAATTAATATCTCTTAAAGAGACCGGAAGGGACTGTGCATTTAAATTTATCAGTGGGGGGAAATGGCCGACCTTAGAGGATCTCTGCAATCCAGAGGGTCTGTATCGACTGACCTTCTGGAGAGCATTGCAACTTCACCACTTTTTCCACTCACTCCCAGAACCACACAATTTCACTCGGGAACTAACGCCATTTGAGACACTCTGCTCTGAGAACACCCCATTGGCTCACATCTTGTCACAAACGTATCTCTTACTGAACACGCCAACGTCGCAACCTCATTTGAATTGCCTAGCCAGGTGGGAAAAAGATCTGCAGCGCACCTTCTCTCCCTCACAGAAGGCCCGGATCATCTCCCTCTCCCTCAAATCCTCGCTCTGCGCTAAAATACAAGAATCTAATTTTAAACTACTCACGAGGTGGTACATGACACCTTCTAGACTAAGAAAATGCTACCCGGATTCCTCCGGGCTATGCTGGCGTTGTGAAGAGGGGGAGGGAACCCTGATCCATGTCTTTTGGACATGCCCTAAGATACAGACATTCTGGGGCGAAGTTAGGCGAATCACACAGAACTTTACGAATTACGAGATCCCGGATGACCCCGCGTTTTTTCTTCTCCACCTTTCCACGGTACCCATTAAGACATATAAAAAATCACTGGTTCGACATCTGCTTAATGCAGCGAAGGGCTGCATTCCCCTTTTCTGGAAGCGGACCCTCCCTCCTCCTATAAAACTCTGGCTTCAAAGAGTAGAGGAAATTAAGCAGATGGAGGATTTGATACTGACGGCGCAACATAAGCAAGAGACGTTTAAGCAGACTTGGGATGACTGGAATATGTTTATATTTTCTGATGAGGGTCAACGACTTCTGGTCTAACTGACGGGCTGTGCCCCCTTGGCCGAGAATAGTGAGAACACCCGTCCGCCGCCGTGTCTTCCTTCCTCCTCCCCCCCCTCTTTCCCCCCCCCTTTTTTTTTCCCCCTGTACCTCCCACCCCCCCTTCTTACCCCCCCCCCTCATTTCTCCTTCCTGTTCTCCCCGTTTTTCCTTTCCTTTTTCTCTTTTATTTCTTAGCTACCTTATAGGTTCCTTGGTTCCTTTTCCCTCTTCCTTCTTTCTCTTTTTAAAGTAAAGTGGAAAGTCGGGCGAGGATCACCATTAATAGGTATCCCTACTACGAGATGAGGATTGCTATAGAACATACCTTTATAATAGACAATGCACATGTCTGTGTACTTTATGTTATCAAACCTGTACTGCTTTGCACTGTATACCTCTTCTATGTGCATTTCAACTGTAACATGACTTCATCTCAAATGTAACTGTCTATGTTGGTGGGTTCCCCGCCCTTGTATGGAGTTTAATAAACTTTATATTTGAAAAAAAAAAAAAAAAGAAATTGTGAAAGAGAGCACAACTGCTGTTATCATTAGCCTATTGGCTACATTTTATTGCTACTAGTATAAGGACCCTAAAATAAGAGATAATTTACCTATACCTTAGGCTTTTATTTTTTGTTCCTGGGACTAAATATTGGCAGCCATTCCCTAAAGGCCTAACATATTTTCTCATCAAATCAATATACAATATAGGTTGAAATAAACAAAGGAAACTTTCCTTTGGTTTAGTTTTAAGTTAATGCACAAGTGAATGGAGATAACACATCCCTTGAACTATGTAATTGTGCTTTCATTCAGCTTTTGTCTCAAATTATATAATGAATTTTAACAGGACAAGTATTTTAAGTCATTATGATTAAACTATAGTTATGTATGTGTGACAAATAGTATTGTAGGTAGAAATTAATGCAAAATGTTAATTTACTAGATTCAATAATTGCAATATTTTATAATTGTCATAGGTATAACAACGTTATAATATAAATACCTCATTCTCTCCAGTGTTTGTCCAAACAGCAATTCAACATCACTTTCCAAAACCAGCTTCGTTGCTCTTGGTAAAATCATGGAAGTGGCAAAAACAACCCAGTTAATCATTCGTCAAACAGCCAGTAGGACTTTGTCTTGGAGGATCGTCATTAATTATTCTTTACCTTACAGGATTAAGGGTCTTTTACCAAAGTCTTGCTGGTGGTGGAAAAATATAAAGAAAAATACAGGAGACAGAGTCTTGGAAAAAGAGTTTGAGGTGGGCTGAGGGAAAGTGTGGCTCAGGTTTCAGGAAGGCAGTAGCAGATAGTGCCTAAAATTACGGATCTCTGGTTGATGATAGAAAGTGGAGACTGATGGGGCATTCAGGAGGAGTCTCAGAAATATACAGATGATAAATTAGTGCACAAAACATTACTGTAGATACGGAGAAACACTATACCAAATGTGAACTTATTACACCATGATCCTTTATAAAAAAAACAATCAAAGAAAAGGAAAAAATATAAGTCTATACCAAAAGTTGCTTAGGAGTAACAGTGCATTATATTTATATATATTTAAATATGTTTGACCCTTCCTTTTGAAACTAGTGTTACTGTTTGACCTATGCTATATGTATACATATGATGTGTCTGGTAATAAATCAGCCTCAGAGCTAGAGGATTTATTCATTTATTTAAAATTGATTTTTAATGTGCATATTGTACTGTTCTTCCTGTGCCCATATTACCAAAAAGAAAGCTGCATCAACAAATGGCCACTGCCCCCACCTATAACTGGCCTTTACAGTAAGGAACACTGGAAGGGCGACGCATGTCAAACAACACAAAATACATGTAAAAGCTAAACTTACCGACCAGCCTGCGATCAACCGAATATGCATCAAAAATTTGAAAATACATGCGTAAGTTACAGGCCCCATGATTGCACCCCATTTTCTGTAGTCCTAGCTCTAAATTTTGAGAGTCTCCACAATGGAAGCACATGCATTATAATGGATAGGCAGAGGACAGGTGATCCTGGAGGGAGCCCACTCCTCCTTAAAGGCGCAGGGGCACACTGGACACCCAGCACAAAGCACTATTGCAGTAAATGTATCCAGTGTGTTGCCTCACCAATATATTAACAATACAAACCAATGGCCACTGCCCCCACCCATAACTGGCCTCTACAGTAAGGAGCACTGGAAGGGCAACGCATATCAAACAACACAAAATACATTTCCAAGCTGAACTTACCGACCAGCCTGTATTTGTCCTGTCAAACAATATTTGTTAAAAACAGGGGTTTAGTCTGCACACATTTGCAAATACATGCGTAAGCTACAGGTCCCATCAAGGCACCCCATTTTCTGTAGTCCTAACTCTAAATTTTGAGAGTCTCCACAATGGAAACACATGCATTATAATGGATATGTAGAGGGCAGGTGAGCCTGGAGGGAGCCCATCCCTCTTAAAGGCACAGGGGCACACTGGACACCCAGCACATAGCACAATGGCAGCAAAGGTGTCAGTGCATTGCCTCACCAGTATATTAACAAAACAAACAAATGGTCACTGCCCCCCACGTTTAACTGGCCTTTACAGTAAGAAACACTGGAAGGGCAACGCATGTCAAACACCACAAAATACATTTCCAAGCTGAACTTACTGACCAGCCTGCGATCAACCGAATAGTTCTGTCTAACAATATGTGTTAAAAACAGGGGTTTAGTCTGCACACAATTTGCACACATTTGCAAATACATGCGTAAGCTACAGGCCCCATCACCTGCCCTCTGCCTATTCATTATAATGCATGTGCTTCTATTGTGGAGACTTCTTTTGTGTTGTTTGACAAGATTGAGGAAGTACTGCATCCAAACCTAAACCTTTTTGTGGAAGTCCTTGACAAAGACAAGGAAAGTACTGAATTGCATACCATGGAGGAAGCCAAATTTTCAACTCTTAGTGCATCAATGACAAATGCTCCAAAAAATCCAGAGAATTACAGTACAATGCAAATAACTATGGCCAGTTCTAAAGCAAAATTATAATAATGGATAATATTAGACTGGGGTCTTGGTTATTGTCTACTAAATTAATTAGCTATGTAAGCTAAAGAGATGTTTCTAAAGGGATCGATGACAGGAGTGCTTCCATTATATTTACTGGCATCTAGAAATCTGTTGCATAGTGACTATAGCAAGATGGAGATACTGTTATTAATCATCAGAGGGATGACAACAGCACAGAGAACACACAAATTCAGCAATGTAAATAGTAAGCCCAAAGTTCACTACCTCTATCAACCAATCAGAACCCACCTTCATGGCTTTGGTAAAGTTATTTCTTAATTGGCCATTGTATTTAACTAAAATTTGTTCTCTGCAGTCCTTGTCCAGCATGTGAACATGGTGTGCATGCATGTATAGAAGTCATTTGTAGACATTTGTAAACATCATAAATAAACTTAAGTGCACAAAAAATAAAAACCTAAATAATAAAATGTGTAATGCAACAAATTAAAACGGTGGACCACTGCTGTTTGGAATGAACATGAAAATAAAAAATAAGGGTAAATATAATGTTACATATTAAAAAAAAGGGATAAGGATAAGTATATGAAAATATTCTAACTATGTCTAGAATTAAACAAAAGGACTCTTTTTGCATACAGTACAACAGCCCGCTCAATGAGAACTGCAGTCTGAAGTGTCTTAAGTGAAGTTTTCCTTTTTCTGAACAACACACCCATTGTGTGTGTCTGCTAATCTGGTCAAGTCAGGAATGTGCTGTTGATGCTGCCCTGGTCAGCTAAAGGGAATAAGGTGAGAAAGAGCATTTCAAGGACACTTTGATGAAAAGGATGGCCTAATGGAACTTTTGAGGTGCCAAGTGATCTCTGCAAGAGTCTCAAAATTCTGTTAACCATCCCAACTGCACAGCAGCAGTGCATACCTGGCTAAAGAATGAGAAAGAAGAGATATGGCAACAATTCAAGGAACTGGATTAGGAGACATCTGGCTGTACATCAGAAAAGTACATTTGGTAATACTGATACACCAGTGATGTTAGGTAGAAATGGCATGTAATAGTTGTTACCCCAAAGGAACAACAGCGGTACTATTATTTTTGTAGCCCTCTTTGAAGGGGGGATAGGAGAAATGAAAAACTCCCAAACAGGATATTGTTTTCAACCTGTAGGTAAATAAGAGGACCAGAACATGACTAAGTGGAAGAGTGGGTTTGATAATAAAGTTGCCAATGCCTCCACCCTCTGAACAGAGGGGATTCCCATTATGCAAAATTAATCAGTAGCCTAATCAAAGTAATTGAGAGAGGAGAGACTACTGTAACCAGCATATAACATTAATCACAAGTATATAGATGCACACCAGTATGGAACTAACACAAGCTTTATATAAGAAAAGATTTATAAAACTACATACATCCAATGTATAAACAGAAATTTTCATCAAATAGCCCAACAAGAGTCCTGGTTGAATTGTTCACACAAACCTAGGTATATACTGTATAGTTATTAATAGAGCCACTACAGATGAATGTTACAGTATAGTCCAGTTGCAGGGGCCCCTGAGGATGGTCACAATGTGGCATTTGTCTTTGTGTCAGAGATCTGAAGACAAGATCAGCAGTAATGGGGAGATTGGTAAACTGTTGTCTAATCAGCCTGAAACATAGCCTGTAACACGTAGAAACTGTGGTGCGCATAGGTTGCCCACAAATGTGGGTTTATGTTATAATAAGTTAGTTAGCCTGCCCAGGCAGGGAATGGGTTAACTAAGTTCGGACTCCTTTCCTGTGCTTTTTCGTCTGTGCCTTCCCACCCTGTGATATAAAAGAGGGGGGGGGGCGGCTCCCCGGCCCCCATTCCTGCTGCTGGCTGCAGTCTACATAAAGGTTGCTGAACCATGTGGTCCTAAGGAACCCTGAAATTCCAGAGACGCTGTCAAGTGTCTGGACAACGCCAATCATGGACTTGCTCCTTTGTCAAGCTATGCCAGGGCAGCTTCAGTTTAGGTAGTTGAAAATGTTTTGCAATAGAAAAGTATTGTACTGTTATGGACTTTACCATAAAACGTTCTTAGCAAAGCTTTAAAATGTTCTAAGCCTGGTCTGAAGTTTTTCAAGGGCTGCATGGTAGATTATGGCGTATCAGAAGAACAGGGTCTATAAAGCACAATAGGGTATGAAGCTAAGGAGCTGGCAATTAGCCGACAGCTGAGCGGCCAGCTCAGAGTAGGAAGGGCCCAACCTTGACAGTACCCCCTCCTCAACGACCCATCCCCCTCGGAGGACCACCAGGCTTGAGGGGAAAACAAAGGTTTTAATAAGGAGACATGAAATACATTTGAGATACGCATAATAGAAGGAAGGTCTAATGCATAAGCCACTGGGTTAATCCTGCGAATAATACAGAAAGGCCCAATAAACCGAGGTGCGAACTTCAGAGAGGGAACACAAAGTCAGAGGTTGTGAGATGACAGCCAGACCCTGTCCCCAACCTAGTAGGAAGGCGCAGCAAGGCATCTGCGGTCAGCATGGAGTCTGTACCTATCATTAGCATGTCACAAAGCCTCCTGGACTTGTACCCAAGTGGAACGAATACCACAGAGATGCTCTTCTAACACAGGAATATTCTGCAAAACAAAAGAGTAAGGCAACATGGAAGGTTGGAAACCATCGTTTGCCATAAACTGAGGCAATCGGGAAGCAGAAATCAAGGCACTATTGTGAGCAAACTATGCCCACGGTAAGAGGTCTGACCAGTTGTTATGATGGTCAGAAATATAGCAACATAGAAGCTGCTCCAAGGACTGATTGGCTCGTTCTGTGGCCCCATTAGACTGCGGGTGATATACAGAGGAGAAAGCAAGCTGAATTCCCAACTGTGCACAAAAGGCTTGCCAGAACTGGGAAACAAACTGGCTACCCCTGTCTAAGACAATCACCTTGCGTAGCCCATGTAAGCGAAAGATGTCCCAAGCAAAAATGTAAGCCAGTTCCTTGGAAGTGGGCAACTTCTTAAGTGGAATACAATGAGACATTTTCGAGAAGCGGTCAACCACCATAAGGATAACTGTGTTGACCTGGGAGTTGGGTAACTCCACAATGAAATCCATAGACAGGTGGGTCCAGGGCCTCTTTCCATTGGGTATGGGTTGTAGGAGACCCACTGGAAGGTGTCGTGGAGTCTTATTCTGAGCACACACGGAACAGGTAGCTACAAAGGCGGTTACATCAGCACGTAGACTAGGCCACCAGAATTGTTGGGAAATGGCCCAAAAGAGTTGATTCTTCCCAGGTTGGCCAGCAGCCTTGGGAGAATGGTAAGACTGGAGCACGGCAGTACGGAGACTCTCTGGGACAAAGCAGCTGTCACAAGGTTTCTCAGGGGGAGCATGGAACTGAGCAGCAAGAATTTTGTCACCCAAAGGAGAAGTGAGAATGGTGCGAACTGTAGCCAGAATACGATCAGGAGGAATCACAGGAACTGGAACTGACTCCATCTTGGAAGTGGAGGAAAATTGTTGTGACAAAGCCCTTACATTCTTAGTACCGGGTAAGAATGAGACAATATAATTGAAACTTGACAAGAAAAGAGCCCATCATGCCCTTCTGGGAGAGAGGCGTTTAGCCTCAGACAAGAAAGTGAGATTCTTATGGTCAGTAAGAATGAGAACCGGCACAGTGGTACCTTCGAGGAGATGTCTCCATTCTTTCAGGGCTAAAATGATCGCTAACAGCTCTCTGTCACCAATCTCGTAATTGCACTCCGCAGGTGAACATTTCTTGGAAAAGTAGCCACAAGGATGCATAGCCAGAAGGGCGCCAACTCCAGTCTCAGAAGCATCAACCTCAAGGATAAAAGGTAACGTAGGATCAGGATGTGCCAACACAGGAGCAGAAAGAAAGGCAGCCTTGAGACTCTCAAAGGCCTTAA
The DNA here is from genome assembly GCA_037952925.1 of Lithobates clamitans. Classification (NCBI taxonomy): domain Eukaryota; kingdom Metazoa; phylum Chordata; class Amphibia; order Anura; family Ranidae; genus Lithobates; species Lithobates clamitans. The sequence goes on along the minus strand of JBBGZY010000251.1, from coordinate 13,443,328 downwards.
TGGACTCCGGAGACCAACTCTCTGGGTTACTGTCCTTTCTGGTCATATCAGTCAGGGGCTTGACCAGAGACGGGAAGTTCCGAATAAATTTCCGATAATAGTTGGCAAAGCCAAGAAAACGCTGCAGAGGAGGTAAACCCACGGGTCGGGGCCATTGCAGGACTGCTGAAAGTTTCTCTGGGTCCATCAAAAAACCAGCAGTGGAAATGACAGGACTTTAACCTGTTCACAATGTACCATATATACTCGAGTATAAGTCAACCTGAATATAAGCCGAGGCACCTAATTTTACCACAAAAAACTGGGAAAACATATTGACTCGAGTATAAACCAAGGGTGGGAAAATGCAGCAGCTACCCGTAAACAATGCCCATCTGCAGCCTCACTGTGCCCATCTGCAGCCTCACTGTGCCCATTTGCAGCCTCACTGTGCCCAATTACAGTCTCACTGTGCCCAGTTGCAGTCACACTATGCCCAGTTGCAGTCACAATATGCCCAGTTGCAGTCACAATGTGCCCAGTTGCAGTCACACTTTGCCCAGTTGCAGCCGTACCTTTTATTACTAAAACAGAGTGTGTCTCCCACTGTGTAAAGCATTCTGTTCAGCCGTCCATTGAAACAAAGCCCGTCCCGCCTCCTCCTCGTCCGTCTGTGATAGAGGAACACTGATATGATGCTGGGAAACTGTATCAGTGTTCCGCCTATCACAGACGAGAAGGAGGCGGGGCAGGCTTTGTTTCAATGGACGGCTGAACAGAATGCATTACACAGCGGGAGACGCACGCTGTTTTAGTAATAAAAGGTACGGCTCACTCGAGTATAAGCCTAAAAATTGGGCTGAAAAACTTGGCTTATACTTCTCCAAGTTACAATAGAGATTGTTCTCTCTTAGTTTCTGAAGCACACAACAGACATCTGTTTGGTGGCTCTCCAGGGACTTGGAAAATATGAGAATATTGTCGAGATTAACCACCACACATAACTGCAACAAATCTCTGAGGACATTGTTAATAATTTCCTTTTAACACTGCCGGGGTGTTACAAAGGCCAAAAGAAATTATGAGGTACTCATAATGGTATGTTCTGGTATTAAACGCAGTTTTCCACTCGTCGCCCTTCTTAACCACTTGACGACCGCCTCACGCCGATGTACGTCGGCAAAGTGGCACGGACAGGCAAAATCACGTACAGGGTACGTGATTTGCCTTCCGCGGGTGGGGGGTCCGATCGGACCCCCCCCGGTGCCCGAGGTGGTCGTCTTTTGTCCAGCGGCGATCGGTGATGAGGGGGAGACCATCCGTTCGTGGCCCCCCCCTCGCGATCGCCGCCGGCCAATGAGAATCTTCCTTTGCTGCTGTATGCTAAACAGCAGCAAAGGAAATGATGTCATCTCTCCTCGGCTCGGTAATTTCCGTTCCGGCCCGAGGAGAGAAGACATCAATGTGAGTGCACAAACACACACACACACAGTAGAACATGCCAGGCACACAAAACACCCCGATCCCCCCCCCGATCGCCCCCCGATCCCCCCCCAATCACCCCCCCCCTGTCACAAACTGACACCAGCAGTTTTTTTTTTTTTTTCTGATTACTGCATAGTGTCAGTTTGTGACAGTAAGTGTGTTAGGGCAGTTAGTATTACCCCCCTTTAGGTCTAGGGTACCCCCCTAACCCCCCCTAATAAAGTTTTAACCCCTTGATCACCCCCTGTCACCAGTGTCACTAAGCGATCATTTTTCTGATCGCTGTATTAGTGTCGCTGGTGACGCTAGTTAGTGAGGTAAATATTTAGGTTCGCCGTCAGCGTTTTATAGCGACAGGGACCCCCATATACTACCTAATAAATGTTTTAACCCCTTGATTGCCCCCTAGTTAACCCTTTCACCACTGATCACCGTATAACCGTCACGGTTGACGCTGGTTAGTTTGTTTATTTTTTATAGTATCAGGGCACCCGCCGTTTATTACCGAATAAAGGTTTAGCCCCCCGATCGCCCGGCGGTGATATGCGTCGCCCCAGGCAGCGTCAGATTAGCGCCAGTACCGCTAACACCCACGCATGCAGCATGCGCCTCCCTTAGTGGTATAGTATCTGATCGGATCAATATCTGATCCGATCAGATCTATACTAGCGTCCCCAGCAGTTTAGGGTTCCCAAAAACGCAGTGTTAGCGGGATCAGCCCAGATACCCGCTAGCACCTGCGTTTTGCCCCTCCGCCCGGCCCGGCCCAGCCCACCCAAGTGCAGTATCGATCGATCACTGTCACTTACAAAACACTAAACGCATAACTGCAGCGTTCGCAGAGTCAGGCCTGATCCCTGCGATCGCTAACAGTTTTTTTGGTAGCATTTTGGTGAACTGGCAAGCACCAGCCCCAGGCGTCAGGTTAGCGCCAGTACCGCTAACACCCACGCACGCAGCATACGCCTCCCTTAGTGGTATAGTATCTGAACGGATCAATATCTGATTCGATCAGATCTATACTAGTGTCCCCAGCAGTTTAGGGTTCCCAAAAACGCAGTGTTAGCGGAATCAGCCCAGATACCTGCTAGCACCTGCGTTTTGCCCCTCCGCCCGGCCCAGCCCAGCCCACCCAAGTGCAGTATCGATCGATCACTGACACTTACAAAACACTAAACGCATAACTGCAGCGTTCGCAGAGTCAGGCCTGATCCCTGCGATCGCTAACAGTTTTTTTTGTAGCGTTTTGGTGAACTGGCAAGCACCAGCCCCAGGCAGCGTCAGGTTAGCGCCAGTACCGCTAACACCCACGCACGCACCGTACACCTCCCTTAGTGGTATAGTATCTGATCGCATCAATATCTGATCCGATCAGATCTATACTAGCGTCACCAGCAGTTTAGGGTTCCCAAAAACGCAGTGTTAGCGGGATCAGCCCAGACACCTGCTACCACCTGCGTTTTGCCCCTCCGCCCGGCCCGGCCCAGCCCACCCAAGTGCAGTATCGATCGATCACTGTCACTTACAAAACACTAAACGCATAACTGCAGCGTTCGCAGAGTCAGGCCTGATCCCTGCGATCGCTAACAGTTTTTTGGTAGCGTTTTGGTGAACTGGCAAGCGCCAGCGGCCTAGTACACCCCGGTCGTAGTCAAACCAGCACTGCAGTAACACGTGGTGACGTGGCGAGTCCCATAAGTGCAGTTGAAGCTGGTGAGGTGGCAAGCACAAGTAGTGTCCCGCTGCCACCAAAAAGACAAACACAGGCCTGTCGTGCCCATAGTGCCCTTCCTGCTGCATTCGCCAATCCTAATTGGGAACCCACCGCTTCTGCAGCGCCCGTACTTCCCCCATTCACATCCCCAACCAAATGCAGTCGGCTGCATGAGAGGCATTTTTATGTCCTCCCGAGTACCCCTACCCAACGAACCCCCCAAAAAAGATGTCGTGTCTGCAGCAAGCGCGGATATAGGCGTGACACCCGCTATTATTGTCCCTCCTTTCCTGACAATCCTGGTCTTTGCATTGGTGAATGTTTTGAACGCTACCATTCACTAGTTGAGTATTAGCGTAGGGTACAGCATTGCACAGACTAGGCGCCATTTCACAGGGTCTCCCAAGATGCCATCGCATTTTGAGAGACCCGAACCTGGAACCGGTTACCGTTATAAAAGTTAGTTACAAAAAAAGTGTAAAAAAAAAAAAAAATATGAAATAAAAAAAAATAGTTGTTGTTTTATTGTTCTCTCTCTCTCTATTCTCTCTCTCTATTGTTCTGCTCTTTTTTACTGTATTCTATTCTGCAATGTTTTATTGTTATTGTTATTGTTATTATGTTTTATCATGTTTGTTTTTCAGGTGTGTAATTATTTACACTTTACTGTGCTTTATTGTTAACCATTGTTAACCATTTTTTTGTCTTCAGGTACGCCATTCACGACTTTGAGTGGTTATACCAGAATGATGCCTGCAGGTTTAGGTATCATCTTGGTATCATTCTTTTCAGCCAGCGGTCGGCTTTCATGTAAAAGCAATCCTAGCGGCTAATTAGCCTCTAGACTGCTTTTACAAGCCGTGGGAGGGAATGCCCCCCCCCCCACCGTCTTCCGTGTTTTTCTCTGGCTCTCCTGTCTCAACAGGGAACCTGAGAATGCAGCCGGTGATTCAGCCAGCTGACCATAGAGCTGATCAGAGACCAGAGTGGCTCCAAACATCTCTATGGCCTAAGAAACCGGAAGCTACGAGTATTTCATGACTTAGATTTCGCCGGATGTAAATAGCGCCATTGGGAAATTGGGGAAGCATTTTATCACACCGATCTTGGTGTGGTCAGATGCTTTGAGGGCAGAGGAGAGATCTAGGGTCTAATAGACCACAATTTTTTCAAAAAAGAGTACCTGTCACTACCTATTGCTATCATAGGGGATATTTACATTCCCCGAGATAACAATAAAAATGATTAAAAAAAAAAATATGAAAGGAACAGTTTAAAAGTAAGATTAAAAAAGCAAAAAAATAATAAAGAAAAAAAAAAAAAAAAAAAAAAACACCCCTGTCGCCCTCTGCTCTCGCGCTAAGGCGAACGCAAGCGGCGGTCTGTCGTCAAACGTAAACAGCAATTGCACCATGCATGTGAGGTATCACCGCGAAGGCCAGATCGAGTGCAGTAATTTTTCCAGTAGACCTCCTCTGTAAATCTAAAGTGGTAACCTGTAAAGGCTTTTGAAGGCTTTTAAACATGTATTTATTTTGTTGCCACTGCACGTTTGTGCGCAATTTTAAAGCATGTCATGTTTGGTATCCATGTACTCGGCCTAAGATCATCTTTTTTATTTCATCAAACATTTGGGCAATATAGTGTGTTTTAGTGCATTAAAATTAAAAAAAGTGTGTTTTTTCCCCAAAAAATGCATTTGAAAAATCGCTGCGCAATTACTGTGTGAAAAAAAAAAATGAAACACCCACCATTTTAATCTGTAGGGCATTTGCTTTAAAAAAATATATAATGTTTGGGGGTTCAAAGTAATTTTTTTGCAAAAAAAAAAAACTTTTTCATGTAAACAATAAGTGTCAGAAAGGGCTTTGTCTTCAAGTGGTTAGAAGAGTGGGTGATGTGTGACATAAGCTTCTAAATGTTGTGCATAAAATGCCAGGACAGTTCAAAACCCCCCCAAGTGACCCCATTTTGGAAAGTAGACACCCCAAGCTATTTGCTGAGAGGCATGTCGAGTCCATGGAATATTTTATATTGCGACACAAGTTGCGGGAAAGAGACAAATTTTTTTTTTTTTTTGCACAAAGTTGTCACTAAATGATATATTGCTCAAACATGCCATGGAAATATGTGAAATTACACCCCAAAATACATTCTGCTGCTTCTCCTGAGTACGGGGATACCACATGTGTGAGACTTTTTGGGAGCCTAGCCGCGTACGGGACCCCGAAAACCAAGCACCGCCTTCAGGCTTTCTAAGGGCGTGAATTTTTGATTTCACTCTTCACTGCCTATCACAGTTTCGGAGGCCATGGAATGCCCAGGTGGCACAAAACCCCCCCAAATGACCCCATTTTGGAAAGTAGACACCCCAAGCTATTTGCTGAGAGGTATAGTGAGTATTTTGCAGACCTCACTTTTTGTCACAAAGTTTTGAAAATTGAAAAAAGAAAAAAAAAAATGTTTTTTCTTGTCTTTCTTCATTTTCAAAAACAAATGAGAGCTGCAAAATACTCACCATGCCTTTCAGCAAATAGCTTGGGGTGTCTACTTTCCAAAATGGGGTCATTTGGGGGGGTTTTGTGCCACCTGGGCATTCCATGGCCTCCGAAACTGTGATAGGCAGTAAAGAGTGAAATCAAAAATTTTCACCCTTAGAAATCCTGAAGGCAGTGATTGGTTTTCGGGGTCCAGTACGCGGCTAGGCTCCCAAAAAGTCCCACACATGTGGTATCCCCGTACTCAGGAGAAGCAGCTAAATGTATTTTGGGGTGCAATTCCACATATGCCCATGGCCTGTGTGAGCAATATATCATTTAGTGACAACTTTATGAAAAAAAAAAAAAAAAAAGTGTCACATTCCCGCAACTTGTGTCAAAATATAAAATATTCCATGGACTCAATATGCCTCTCAGCAAACAGCTTGGGGTGTCTACTTTCCAAAATGGGGTCATTTTGGGGGGTTTTGTGCCATCTTGGCATTCCATGGCCTCCGAAACTGTGATAGGCAGTGAAGAGTGAAAGCAAAAATTTACACCCTTAGAAATCCTGAAGGCGGTGATTGGTTTTCGGGGCCCCGTACGTGGCTAGGCTCCCAAAAAGTCCCACACATGTGGTATCCCCATACTCAGGAGAAGCAGCAGAATGTATTTTGGGGTGCAATTCCACATAGGCCCATGGCCTGTGTGAGCAATATATCATTTAGTGACGACTTTTTGTAAATATTTTTTTTTTTTTTTTTTTTGTCATTTTTCAATCACTTGGGACAAAAAAAATAAATATTCAATGGGTTCAACATGCCTCTCAGCAATTTCCTTGGGGTGTCTACTTTCCAAAATGGGGTCATTTGGGGGGGTTTTGTACTGCCCTGCCATTTTAGCACCTCAAGAAATGACATAGGCAGTCATAAACTAAAAGCTGTGTAAATTCCAGAAAATGTACCCTAGTTTGTAGACGCTATAACTTTTGCGCAAACCAATAAATATACGCTTATTGACATTTTTTTTACCAAAGACATGTGGCCGAATACATTTTGGCCTAAATGTATGACTAAAATTTAGTTTATTGGATTTTTTTTAGAACAAAAAGTAGAAAATATCATTTTTTTTCAAAATTTTCGGTCTTTTTCCATTTATAGCGCAAAAAATAAAAACCGCAGAGGTGATCAAATACCATCAAAAGAAAGCTCTATTTGTGGGAAGAAAAGGACGCAAATTTCGTTTGGGTACAGCATTGCATGACCGCGCAATTAGCAGTTAAAGCGACGCAGTGCCAAATTGGAAAAAGACCTCTGGTCCTTAGGCAGCATAATGGTCCGGGGCTCAAGTGGTTAATCCTCACGAGATTGTATGCCCCTCTCAAATCAAGCTTCGTGAAAACCGTTGCTCCCTTGAGGCAGCCAAAAACTCTGTAATCAACAGAATCGGATAGGCATTCTTAATCGTGAAACGATTGAGACCCCTATAATTAATATAAGGTCTCAGTTCACCACTCTTCTTCTTCACAAAGAAGAAACCAGCACCAGCAGGAGACGAGGATTTGAGGATGAAACCTCGAGAAAGTGCGTCTGCAACATACTCCTCCATGGCCTTATCCTCCAAGACCGACAAAGGGTAAACCCGGCCATGAGGGGGTATGGCACCAGGTTGAAGGTCAATTGTGCAGTCATTCGACTGATGTAGAGGCAAACTACCGGCTTGACCTTTGTCAAAGACATCGCTAAAATCAGGGTACTCCTCCGGCAGGGAGGAGAATGAAGAGGTGCACAGGACCTTGGCTACCTTCTGGAAGCATGTCTTACTGCATTGTGGCGACCAGGAGAGAACCTCAGCATGGAGCCAATCAAAAGAGGGGTTGTGCCTCTGTAACCAAGGATAACCAATAACCAGTGGAAACTTAGGTGAGGAAATAACTTGGAATTGGATTATCTCATGGTGAAGAGCCCCTACAGCCATGGACAACGGAACATTCTCATGAGTCATATGGGCAGGCTGTAGAGGTCTCCCGTCAAGAGCCTCAATGGCAAGTGGAGTGTCACGCAGCTGCAGCAAGATCGAGTGCTTCGATACAAAGGCAGCATTAATGAACAGGCCTGCAGCCCCAGAGTCGATTAAAGCCTGAATCTCGATGGATGACTCATGAAAGGTGTAACCGATGAAAGGGTAACCGAAACCAGGGGCTTATCCTTCTGGATAACTGGGGACAAAACAATGCCACCTAAGGTCTGTCCGTGACAGTACCTCAAGTTTCGGGCGTTCTCTGGACGGGTAGGACAAGACTTCAAAAAGTGACCTGCATGACCACAATAAAGGCACAATCTCTCCCTCCTCCTAAAGGTTCTCTCATCCGCAGAGAGATGCGTGAAACCCAAGTGCATGGGTTCAGCTTCACTGAACGACTCGGTACCAGGGAGGCAAGGGTGGGACTGCAAAGCTTGGTGTCAGACTTCCACGTACCTGACTGATTAGGCCGATGTAGCAGGGGAAGGCCTCCCTTACGTATCTGGTTCCTGGCCCCTGGTAGTATGGACAGGAGGCACGGGAGCACAGAATGGTATAAGAGCCTGGTGGGTCAGCAGCAGGAGGGTCCCGGTGAAGGTGGTTTTGGAGATCACCAGACAACTGAAGCACAGGCAGCAGGTGCAGAGCAGGAGTGGAGCAGGCAGGTCGGGTCACAGGCAGGGTTGGCAACGGGCAGGCAGCGTGGTACAGAGGAGCAGGCAGATTCGTAGTCAGGACAGTCCGGGGTCAGTTGCAGGCAGAAGACAAGGATAATCAAAGGGCAAGCCGGTAGTCAGGAGATCAGGTTCAAACAGGTAGCAGGTGCAAGGATACAGGGAGCTGCAGATCGGACAGCACCGAGCCAAATGTGCTGGCAGCCTAAATAGGCAGATTGGCACCAAGCGCCGAGCACGCGTGCATGCCGGCGCATGCCGGCCCGCACACCGGCACCCGCGGCGGCGTGCACGGGCACGCGAGCGCCAATGCGCCCCAATGCACACCAGCACTACGTCTGCTCTGGGGGACTCTCTGACACTCGGAGACAAACGTATAGGAGGCTTCCGCAAGCGCTCCTTAAAAGAGAGTCTTTCTCTGAGTCTGGAGTCAATGAGGATGGCAAACGTGATCAACCTCTCCAGCTCAGTGGGTATATCTCGGGCTGCTATCTCATCCTTGATGGTATTCGAGAGACCATGAGAAAAAGCAGCCACGAGGGCCTCATTGTTCCAAGCAACCTCTGCTGCCAGAGTATGGAATTCAATGGCGTAATCGGCAACAGTTCACGTACTCTGTTTGATGGACATGAGACACTTGGCAGCAGAAGTAGAGCGTGCGGGAATGTCAAATACCCTTTTAAAAAAAGCCACAATCTCAGGGTAACTCAAGACAAGAGGTTTTTGCATCTCCCATAGAGGGTTTGCCCAGGCCAAGGCTCTCTCAGAAAGCAAAGATATCACAAAACCTATTTTGCTTCTGTCTGTGGGAAACGCCTGGGGCAGCATCTCAAAGTATATCTCAACCTGGTTGAGAAACCCTTTGCATTGGACTGGGTCACCCCCAAATCGCTGGGGAAGCGGAGCGGAACCAGACATATCTTTTTATCGAAGTAATACTCAAGGTGCCTGCACAGAGACTGGAGCAGCAGCAGGGACGGCCAACACAGGTTGTACCGGAGCAGCCACAGTGGGAAATTCCAGATGAGCCGTGTGACTCAGGAGCGTCTGTAACGCCATGGCAAACTGATCCATACGGTGACTCTGCTAATCCAATCTGGGAAAAAATATTACCAACAAGTGGATTGACTGCATCTTCTGAATTCATGGCCTTCACCTACTGTCAGAAACCATCAATCAGACTGAAACAGAAGTACAGTTAAATCACACTTGTTTAATAATAATAGAAAAAGGTAAACAGGGTAAACGTAGTCAAAACATAGCCAGAGTTCAGGAACCGGAACGAATAGTCAGATAAGCCAAACGTCAGGGAGCCAGAGATGAGCGTAGTAGAACAGCAACAGGATCTGGACAATGTGGACATGTGGTGTCAGCTCCTCTTTCTCCACGTCCTCCTTCTGATGTTTCTCATCAAGCCTCTCAGAGACAGGAAGTTCTAATACATAACACTGTGATATTAGCAGTTAACAGTAGAGAGCAGCAGATCCCTATACATGTTGTACAAATAATAAAGCAGATCTGTAACATTAAAAAGGAACTATAGTTGATTTAGTCCCTGTTCACACCAGTGCGAATGGTTATGCGATGCGACAGGTCAAATTGCATGACAAGTCGCACCCAATTGTCAGCAATGGAACTGTTCAAATTAGTGCAATGATGACTTTGTTTTATACTGAATAAAAGTCTATTTATTGAATATAAAAGGTGCACTCACATATTCATGGTAAAAATGAGCATGTAGTCAAATAGAAATGCTGCAGCAATGGCCATAGACAGAGTACCAAGCCTTGGTACTCTGTCTATGGCCATTTCTGCAGCAGTTCTATATGACTACATGCTCGTTTTTGCCATGAATATGTGAGTGCACCTTTTATATTCAATGAATAGCCTTTTATACCGTATCGCGCTATGATCCTTTATGTGTTAAACATGTATGCATCGGGTATGAGATCATAATTTGAAGCACGCCGGGACCGCCAGTACCGGATATACTTGAGAAAGCATTTCCCCACAGCGCTTTTGGCTTTTCCATTAGTTTGAAAGCCACCACATTCTGGTAAGCTGCTATCTTCTACATTGGTGGTGTTTTACACAGAGGATCTGGGGCAGCTGGCTCTCCTATGCATGCAGCTATCTGTTTTACTTTTTACTCGTGGATTTTGCTCTTCTGGGACATTGGAATCTATTTTCATATAGATTTTTGTCTTTTCTTCTTTTTTTTAATTTTTATGAACTTGAATATTATATGCCATTTATTGTCACAATGTTTTTTTATAATAACATTTTTGAGATCATGTTATATGTGTTAATTTTCTGATAGCGCTGCACTATATGTGTATTGATTGGTATTGGGTGTTTTTATCTATTGACCCGTGCTAGCAGCTTTCCTTATCACTTAATGGTTTTTCATTTACATGTATATCAAGTGTGGATATTTTTTTGTATGCTTTCTCAGAAATAACACATAACAAACCATTCAAAATCTGGTACGTTTAGAATTCTTGCTCCAGCCCTATACCTTGCAATATGATTACTAAGGGAGGAGCGATGCTTCCTCCTGCCTGCAGCAGATCAATAGCAGCCACGTGGCCCAGGCATAATGAATTGCCTGAAACTTAAAGTGGAAGTCCAGTCAAAAATTAAACTTTTTCTATTAATTATATGTAAAATATCTTTATGTTTGACATTATTCATTTTCTGTATAGCGGTTTGTGTCGCTTAGAAAGTCTAATCAAGGCTAGACAATCGGCTTCTTCCTGTTCTTCAGGGACAACCTTACTTCCTTATTCAACCTTACTACCTTATTTCTGAATTCTGCATGGGGGCCACTCACTTCCTGAAAACGTTGTCCTTCTTTGATACACGCCCCACCCCCAGCCCTCTTGTGCTTTTTAGACAGACATGCCTAGACCTGCCCAGCCTCACCCCCCATTACTTCTCTCCTTCTCAGATCTCCTCTGTCTTCATAGCCTTGTTTTGGATAGCAGTTTCTCCTGAGAGATGGGGGGGAGCAGGCTTTGGAAGTATGTTATGTTTGTTAGAAACTATAAGATAGATTACAATGCAACATGCTGCAGATTTTCTACAGTGTACAACCACGTGTTTGTTTCTGCAGGGGCCTGTGATGGGCGCTGTGTGCATGGTATGGCACATGGCCAGCTGAGGAAGATACATGTGAGTAAGTTAGCTACAAATGACTTTAAGGCTTTGTTTCCACTAGTGCGACTTGTCATGCGACTTTGGACACATAAAGTCGCATGACAAGTCACAGCCCATTGATTTCAATGGCAAACGCTCCCATCTATTCGACTTTGAAAAGGTGCCTGCACTACTTTGATGAGACTTTGATCCAGAGTGTAAAGTTGGATCAAAGCTGCACTCAAAGTCACACTCTAATGCCCCATACACACGGTCGGACTTTGTTCGGACATTCCGACAACAAAATCCTAGGATTTTTTCCATCGGATGTTGGCTCAAACTTGTCTTGCATACACACAATCACACAAAGTTGTCGGAAAATCCGATCGTTCTAAACGCGGTGACGTAAAACACGTACGTCGGGACTATAAACGGGGCAGTGGCCAATAGCTTTCATCTCTTTATTTATTCTGAGCATGCGTGGCACTTTGTCCGTCGGATTTGTGTACACACGATCGGAATTTCCGACAACGGATTTTGTTGTCGGAAAATTTTATCTCCTGCTGTCCAACTTTGTGTGTCGGAAAATCCGATGGAAAATGTCCGATGGAGCCCACACACGGTCGGAATTTCCGACAACACGCTCCGATCGGACATTTTCCATCGGAAAATCCGACCGTGTGTACGGGGCATTAATCGCACAGCTTTGGAGTCACACTAGTGGAAATGCTAGAGTGCAACTTTGGAGTGTGACTTTGATGCAAAGCAAAGCATTTATGGCCACAATAACAATACATTTCCCTTATTTGCTCCCTTTTGATCTGTTAAATATACATACCTCCCAACGTTCCCAGATTCGCCAGGACCGTCCCGGGATTTGATATAAGTCCCGGCGAATCAAGACTGAGTTCCAGAGTGGAGCCCTGCTCTGGAACAAGTTCCAACACTTGGTTCCAGAGACTTGTCCAAGGGGGCGTGCTAGCATGGGAAATGGTTGCTTCTGCCCAGTAGCTTGTGAATGGGGTAATGCACACAGCGACCCAGTCTCTTTATTGCAGTCGACATCTCCCCACCAGCTGCCTGTCACAGTAAGTTACTGTAACAGGCAACCGGAGGGGAGATGTCGGCTGCAATACAGAGAATGCATCGCAGTGTGTGCTATTACCAGGGCTGGGACTCAGCAGGGCGGGAGTGTCAGCAATCACTAGCACCAAGCATTTGCCCATGTCCCCTGTGGGTTTTCCCTGGGTCTCCAGCACAGTAATCGCCGACACTATAGCAGCCAGTATCTCTCCAAGCCAGCTACATGTTTACAGCAGCCATAGTGTCAAAATGCAGAGGGAAGTTTCCCATAGGTTCCTCCTCAACTCTGACGTGTGTTCTGACAGGGCAGGAGGAGGAGCCTGTGAAGGAGATCTCCCGGTGCTGAGGAATTGTGAGGAATGGAAGCCTGTGCTTGGGGTAGGAAAAAGAGGAATTGAGGGATTGAGGATTTTTGTGCTGCATGGGCAAATTTGAAGGTGAGAGCATTTGTATTGGGGGGGGGGGGGGGGGGGGTGTGCTTGGGGGGGGGGATGTGCTTGGGGGGGGTTTGGTGGGGAGGGGTTAAATAAGAGATTTGTGCTTTGGGTGGGGGAAGGGGGATAAGAGAATTTGTGTAAGAAGAGAGGTTTGGAGGGGATGTATACTGGAAGGTGCATATGGGGGTAAGGCTCTGTGCTCAGAGGAGAGATTTGGGGGGGGTTAAGATAATTTGTGCAAGAAGGTTTGGGGAATATATGGGGGATGTGTGCCGAGAGGGGGTATTTGTGCTGGGGGGGGAGATGTGGGGAAAGATTTGTGCTGAGAGGGGGTATCTGTGCTGGAAGCAGTGGAGATATGGGGATGTTTTGTGCCAAGAGGGGGTATTTGTACTGGGAGGGGGGAGATGTAGGGGATGATTTGTGCCAAGAGGGGGCATCTGTACTGGGAGCGGGGGAGATGTGGGGGGATGATTTGTGCAGAGAGGGGGTATCTGTGCTGGAAGGAGGGGGAGGTGTGGGGGATAATTTGTGCCAAAAGGGGGTACCTGTGCTGGGAGGAGGGTGGGTGTGGGGAATAATTTGTGCCACGAGGGGGTATCTGTGCTGGGAGGGGGGGAGATGAGGTGGATGATTTGTGCCGAGAGGGGGTATCTGTGCTGGGAGGGGGGAGATGAGGGGGATGATTTGTGTCAAGATGGAGTATCTATGCTGGGAGGGGGAAAATGTGGTGGATGATTTTTGCCGAAAGGGGGATTTGGGGGGTTTAAGAGAATTTGTATAAGAAGGAGGGATTTGGGGGATCTATGCTGGAAGGAGGGATATGGGGGCATTTTGTGCTGAGAGGGGGGAGGTTTCAATATCCTGACTGGGCGTCATATGACGTCCTCAGGATATTAAGCCACTGCGCGCCCCCGGAGGCGTGCATCGGGGCGATCGTTGTTGCGGTGTGTCAGTCTGACACACCGCAATTCTGATCTAGGTAAAGAGTCTCTGACGGAGACCATGGATAAGCCGGTGATCGGCTTTTCCTCACTCGCGTCTCGAGTAGAGGAGAGCCGATCAGCTGCTCTCTTGACAGGGGGGGTCTGTGCTGATTGTGCCCATCAGTGCCGCCTATCAGTGCCCATCAGTGCTGCCTATCAGTGCCACCCATAAGAACCCATCTTTGCAGCCTTTTAGTGCCCATCAGTGTCACCTATCAGTGCCCATCAGTGCCACCCATGAGTGCCCATCAGTGCCGCCTATCAATGCCCATTAGTGCTGCATATCAGTGCCAACCATCAGTGCCGCCTACCAGTGCCCATCAGTGCCGTATATCAGTGCCCGTCAGTGTCCACTCATTGTTGCCACCTCATCGGTGCCGCCTTATCAGTGCCTGTCAGTGCCGCCTTATCAGTGCCCATCAGTGAAAGAGAAAACTCACTTATTTACAAAATTTTATAACAGAAACAAAAGCAAAACTTATTTTTTTCAAAATTTTCGGTCTTTTTTTATTTGTTTAGCAAAAAATAAAAACCGCAGAGGTGATGAAATACCACCAAAAGAAAGCTCTATTTGTGGGAACAAAATGATAAATATTTAGTTTGGGTACAGTGATGGATGTCCGCGCAATTGTCATTCAAAATGCAACAGCGCTGAAAGCTGAAAATTGGTCTAGGCAGGAAGGTGTATAAGTGCCTTGTATTGAAGTGGTTAAAAACGCAATCTTTGTCAGTCTGTCATTCATTGGTTTCTTTCGTAACGCGAGACTTGTGCGAGATCTCGGGAGAACACGATCGCTCAAATTATATTACACTATAATAATAGAGACCGTTTCATTCACTTTGATGCTTGTAAATAAAGTTTGTTCATTGTTTAGCGATGGAGAAATACTTAATCAAGTCTGGAACTCTGAAAGAGAAACTGTTAAATTTAAAGCAAGGAAGCAAGCGAAAGTACAAAGAAGATTACAATCGCTTCAATCTGATTTGCTCTAGAAAACAGGCACATCCTTTACATTAAATTTAAAATTAAATATATATGTAAACATAAATAAGTTCTTCACCACAAAAATTGTTAAATATTTTCAGGTGTGTAAAAATTTTTAGATCTTTTTGGTGAGCCACAATACAAAAAAGTTTGAGAAACATTGCTCTAGAGGGAGAACAATGCTGGAAAGAAGACCTATTGTTTTCTTACCCAATACAGGTTCAGAGTATGCAGCCGGCGGAGGTTGTCATGACTGACAAATATTATTGCTATGCTAGAAAGGAGCAATGGTTTGCAAGGTAATGGGAGAGATGGTCCAGCTCTCTGAATAGCTATAGAAACCTGGGATGGTTGTTTCTCAGTGGGGACGGTTATCTTTCTGCATATATGAGAAGTATCACTGACATCCTTGTGGAGTCTCCCAGGGAAACAAGTGCATAGAGTGCTCGGTTCTATTCTGATCTGTACTCTGGTCACTGAGCTTGCATGTTCCACACTTTCGTGTATCGCTCACATAGGAATGCCCATAAAGTGGGCTTCAGCATGGGGAGGAAACAACAGCTAACACAAACAGATAAAACATTTGCTTTTACTGCACAACCCCAGGACAGATCAGAACACGACCAAGTGTTAAATGCATTTGGTCCGCTGGGAGAGAAGAAAAATACATTTCATGTTTTGGTGATGCTACTTAAAGTGATTGTAAACCCTAGACATGAAATATGAACAAAACATATCCCTCTATAGCAGGGGTGTCCAAACTTTTTTCAAAGAGGGCCAGATTTGATGAAGTGAACATGCATGAGGGTCGACCATTTTGCCTGACATTTTTTGAACCATTAAAATTCAGTCTAATGCCCCGTACACACGATCGGATTTTCCGCCAACAAAACCATGGATTTTTGTTTGAAGGTTGTTGGCTCAAATTTGTCTTGCATACACACGGTCACACAAATGTTGGCCAACAATTACGACCGTGGGAACGTGGTGACGCACAAGACTTACGACGAGCCGAGAAAAATTAAGTTCAATAGCCAGTGCAGCTCCTTCTGCTTGATTCCGAGCATGCGTGAACTTTTGTGCGACGCACTTGTGTACACACGATCGGACTTTCCGACAACAAAGTTTTGTTTTGAGAACCTGCTAGCAAACATTTGTTGGCAGAAAGTCCGACAGCAAATGTTCCATGGAGCATACACACGGTCGGACTTTCCGACAACAAGCTCAGATCCAACATTTCCCGTCGGAAAATCCGACCGTGTGTACGGGGCATAAGTGTGTTCGTCCAAGCACTAATACACTGCCTAAGAAGAATTCTCTTGCCTTTGTGGCTGTGTGTGGTGAAGAGATGAGCTCGGGCATGTTGTTTGGATATATATGTATATATATATATATATATATATATATATATATATGTATATATCTTTTATGGCCCCCAACGGATCCTCGAGCACCGCTCAGGAATAAGGATGAAATTG
Source organism: Lithobates clamitans (assembly GCA_037952925.1). Taxonomy (NCBI): domain Eukaryota; kingdom Metazoa; phylum Chordata; class Amphibia; order Anura; family Ranidae; genus Lithobates; species Lithobates clamitans. Next base: position 13,426,870 of record JBBGZY010000251.1, on the reverse strand, counting down.
GGCGTGTTATTTGGATATACTGTAGGTATCGGCGTATAACACGGCGTAACTGTGCGTATAACACACACAGGCGTATAACACCTTCACTTTAAGAAGGAAGTTTCAGGGAAAAAACCTAAATTTTAAATAAAGAACTGTGAAGCAAAATAAGGGTCAGTGCCCATCAATGCAGCCTAATCAGTGCTCACCTGCAGCCTCACCATTGCCATGAATGCAGCCTTACCATTGCCATGAATGCAGCCTCACCATTGCCATGAATGCAGCCTCACCATTGACATGAATGCAGCCTCTCCATTGACATGAATGCAGCCTCACCATTGCAATGAATGCAGCCTCACCATAGACATGATTGCAACCTCACCATTGACATGAATGCAGCCTCACCAATGACACGAATGCAGCCTCTCCATTGAAATTAATGCAGCCTCTCCATTGACATGAATGCAGCCTCTCCATTGACATGAATGCTGCCTCTCCATTGACATGAATGCAGCCTTACCATTGCCATGAATGCAACCTTACCATAGCCATGAATGCAGCCTCTCCATGTCCATGAATGCAGCCTCTCCATGTCCATGAATGCAGCTTCCCCATTGCCATTAATGCAGCCTCTCCATTGCCATGAATGCAGCCTCACCATTGCCATGCATGCAACCTTACCATTGCCATTAATGCAGCCTTACCATTGCCTCACCATTGCTATGAATGCAGCCTCACATGTGCCATCAGTGCAGCCTGATGGATGCCCATCTGCAGCCTCGGAGGGGACGGGGAGGGGGGCGGGACGAGCGCCGACAGATTACACACGGGAGAAGTCTGTATGTAAAGTCCCGCCTCCTATGATAGACAGAACAGTTGTCCAATGGCAGCCCAGGAGACGGGACTTCCTATTACAGACACCGCCGAGTAAACAGGAGATTCTTCTGTATGTAATTTGATGGCACTCGTCCCACCCCCTCCCTGTCCCTTCCGAGGCAGCGCTGGTATATATCCAAATTACCTAGGGGGCTGTATTAAACCGGAACGCAGATTTTGGACATGCCTGCTCTATGGTGTGTACTTGTGTCAACTAAGAGCACTAAGTTTCCTTTCTGTATGCTGCTTTGTTCCTCGGCTATCAGCATGAATAGTGGTTGACAGCCTCACCTCTGGTGCTATGTAAATGGGGGGTGGTGTCCCTTCCCTCCAATCATCTTTCAGGGCTGCTCACATTTACCTCTGCAGAGTGTAATTTCATCTCCCTGCCCCCTTTTTTCTGAAAGCTCAGACAAGCTATATAAATTCTTGCCTTTGAATGGCTGTAGTGAATCCTGTAGATAAACAAGTAAAAATTATGTAGGTAGATTTTTTTTATCTTTGTATATCACCTGAAGCAAGTCATTTTTCAGAGTACCGCAGGGACCAGCTGAATTTGGAACCATGTCTGGGCAGGCTGATTGCACCCATTCAATCAACTTGGGTACAACCAGCCTGTCAGATTTTTATAAATATGGTTACTGCCAGTGACTATAGTCTCTAGCAGTAAACACTGTATTCTGCTGGCCGGGAATGCTCCCCACGTCCCCCACTGGCAGAATACAATAGCGCAGCGGGAGGCATTACCTCATCAACACTTACTGTGTTGATGGGGGAATCGAGCTATTTTCTTTCCTTGCACCCATGATGGAAGGAAAGAAAATCGTATCATTTATGCCTGGCTTTATGATTGGCCAAGTACAGTGACAGCTTCTTGGATGGATCCGACTAGCACACGAATAGGCCTGAGCTCATCCTTACTAAGGATGTTTGGCAGAGTACAATGACAGCTTCCTGGTGGGTTCAGACTAGGACCTAAAAACATACCTGAGCTCCAATCCCCATTGATATACAGATAGGAAGTTTTTGTAGCCTTCAGGCATTGAGAATAAACCTCTCCCAAAAAGCAATACATTATTAAAAAAACAAAATCAATTTATATACAAAGATCTTTAATATTAATACACAAACATTATAAAGTTGTTATTTTACAATAAACCTGACAACATTAAGAAGTGACACACAGAACAGGCTCTTGCCCAAGACAAAGAGAGATCATGAAACCAAACAACTTGTTAGTTCAAAGAAACCCCAGTCGGCACAATCTTGAAACTCAGGAATGAAAAAGAAACATCTGCAGCCAACGTGGCTGTCAAAAAGCTCCCCGTTCAGGCGACTGTGCCCTGCTAGGCTGTGGCCTTTTTGTGCCTTGCACCAGACTTTAAGCTCTGCAGTTTCTCCACAATGCTGCGGGCATAACGCAAGCGCCGTGCTAGATCTTTTGAGCAGCCAAACTCTTCTATAAGGCTCAACTTGTATGTGTGGAAATTCTGTTTCTCATCAATATAGGAGACAGCAGCCATAAGAGGACACAGGATGATTTTTGTGTGATCCTGTAGAACGAAGACGGCACATTTTAAACCCCCGACTGAAGTCACAGAAATCTATATTTAATCAGACTTTGCTTCTACAACTCTCTACTCTCTTGAGTTATACTGAGCATCCCACTAAAACTGTGCAGTCTTATGCCGCGTACACACAAGTGGACTTCTCGTCCGCCTGAACTCCAAAGGACTTTTCAACGGAGTTCTGATGAAACGGACTTGCCTACACATGATCACACCAAAGTCTGATCGTTTAGAACGTGATGATGTACGACTGGACTAGAATAAGGAAGTTCATAGCCAGTAGCCAATAGCTGCCCTTGCGTCCTTTTTTGTCCGTCGGACTAGCATACAGACAAATGTTTTTTTTCGATCAGTCTCGAGTCCGTCGGAAAGATTTGAAACATGTTCTATTTCTAGGTCCGTCGAAATTTTCGACAGAAAAGGTCCGATGAAGCCCACACAGGATCGGAATGTCTGACGGAATCGTTCCGTCTGGCCTTTTCTGCTGGACAGTCCGCTCGTGTGTATGCGGCATAAGGCTTGATTCACACTAATGCAGGGAATTTTTTTAACATGGGTTCCTATGGAACATGTTCACATTAATGCATTTTTGTGCCTCTGCATTTTTGAAAAGGATCAGGGACTTTTTTCCCACAAAATGCAGGGTTTTGCATATAATAGACTTCAATGGACCCGCATCCAAAATGCAAGTACCGCGTTTTTGCCACGATTTGCTTTTTTTTTTCTTCTTTACACTGTATATAGTTGGTTGCTAAGGAGAGGGCCGCGTCCTTAACAACCAATGAGTCATCAACTGAATGTAAAAAGAAAGAATTGCCGGCTAAACAAAAATTGTGAGAAAAAAACAGCGTGGGGTTCCCCCCCCCCAGGTGTACAACAGGCCCTTGGGTCTAGTATGGATTCGGCGGGGGGTCCCCCCCCCAAAATCCACACCAGACCCTTATCCGAGCATGCAGCCCGGCATGTCAGGAAAGGAAGGGGACAGGCGAACGCCACTCCCCCCTGAACCATACCAGACCGCATGCCCCCAACATGGGGGGGGGGGTGCTTTGGGGCAGAGGACATCTTCATGGAGGCAAGGGCCTCTTCCCGACAACCCTGGCCAGTGGTTGTCAGGGTCTGTGGCGGAGGGCTTATCAGAATCCAGAAGCCCCCTTTAACAAGGGGCCTTCAGATCCCAACCTCCATCCCTACGTGAATGAGCACGGGGTACATTGTACCCCTACCCATTCACCAAAAAAAGTAATGTAGTGTGACGAAAGACAATAGACACTTTTTGACAAGTCCTTTATTAAAAGGGTCTTCTTCTTCCCTGCTTCTTCCTCCATGCTTCACCTTCTCCCGCTTCTTCTTTCTCCTGTTTTCTTCCTCCAACCGCACTGATGACCCTCCTCCAATGCAGCGTCCCGCTGATCTGTCCGCGCCGATGTCAAGCATTTCTTAGATAACTATGGGGCATGGCCATCGGAGACCTGCGCAGTCATCCGACAGCCCCACCCCAAGTGACTTCACTGCACAGGTCTCCGATGGCCATGCCCCATAGTTATCTAAGAAATGCTTGACATTGGCGCAGAAAGATCAGCGGAACGTAGCATCAAGGGAAGGTCTTCGGCGGGAGTGGCGGCAGGGAAAGAAGACCAGAGAAAGAAGACCGGAGAGAGAAAGAAAGAAAGAAAAACGCAAATCGCGGCAAAAAACACGGAAAGCACAGCAAAAAGCACTGCAGAAATAAATGCTCAAAAGCAACAAGCATAGATGTGAATCGAGTCTAAGGGCCGGTTCAAACTGCAGCAATGCAGGAACCCTGTGAATCCATAGCATTCAACCCGCAGGCAGTTCACACTGTCATATGCGAACTGCTGGGAGTGTAAATAGAAAACTAATGACACCCCTAAATAAGTTTGCATATAGCAGAGCGAACTGCAAATTCGGACAGGAATGGGTGTGAACACCCATGCGATTCAGCTGTGGACGAAAAAAAGGGTCCTGTGCGAGTCTGGTCTGAATGCGATGCAAATTCAGCCATACAGTTTGCATCACACAGACATCGCATGTGATTTGTACTGCAGTGCGGTGAGAATCACATCAGATGTCGGACAGCACAGAACTGGCCCTCACAGATACAAAGATAAACCCACTGCTCTTAGTAATGCAAGTTGTCTCCTACAATACCCTAAACAATCCTCACCTGGGAGAAGTTAATCTGAAGGGTTCCGTTGCTCAGATGTAGGATGATTGCTCTTCGTGTGCAGAACCAAGTCCGCAGGCAAGGAAGCCGAGCCTTCTTGTCACCCTCCCGGGGAGTAATGTTGGCACCGGCCTTCAGAAGGTGATCATTCATATAGTTCCTGAAAAATTTGAGTAGTGTGACCTGGAAGGGAAATAGCAGAATGTTCAATCAGTTGGGCTACAGAATCACCGGCAGCAATAAATGATCTCTAATTTACAGGCATATTCATACAACTGAAAGCCTAAAGTGCACCCTTCTTGTGAGAAGAGAAGCTGTCAACTTCAACACACGCTTTAAAAAAAAAAAACTCACATGTTCCCACTTTGAGGCACAGAATTCCCATAAACTGTTCTCGTATACCATTAGTTGTCTATTTTATATGTAATTTGTCCAAAACTGCTAGAAGAGTCATGGTATGAACATGCCAAACCTATTTTTTTCAATATAATAGTTAAAGGTATTAAAAGAAAAAAAAAAGACAATTGCTTTTTGGGGTTTCCATTGAATTCCCCTTCACCTGGGTCTGGAGATGGCAGAGTTGAGACGATAGCAAGCCTTGACCATTGTTACTAAACAGGGTTCCCGGTGGGAGATTTCCCCGCTACCCCTGTCCCAAAGAAAAACTACAGTTTTAGAATCTCCCTCTACTGGTCAGAAAGTGAAGATTAACCTCAAAGTACTAACCCTTTGCCGCTGTATCCCAAAAAAATAAATAAAACCCAGAACGTTAGAGCTGGACTCCCATGTAGTTAAGCCTGAAATTCGTTGTTTTCTTGCAACTAAGGATCTGAAGGGCAGGGCTCAACAAACCAGTCAGCCACACTAATGAGCCTTAAAGGGATATTAAACCACTGTAGAAAAAATAAATAAAAACGTAACAACATACCTTATGTCACTTTTGCTCCCTGTCCCCAGTTTTGTGCAGTCTTATCAGCCTATGAAAGTTTATTCTGTTGAGTTTCTGCCTATAGGGCGTCTCTTTGTGTCCCTGGTGCTAACCCACCTGGTGCCTTGCACGTGGGATGCATGCAGATTAGGGGATGCTGAAGCTGTTCAGCCAACACATAAGCAGAAGGGGGCGGTTGCGCTCTGCCCAACTGGTGCATGCACAATACTGTGTTTGCATTCCTAAGCATAGTATTGTGCATGAGCTAGACGGCCACAGCGCCAATGGCCCATACTGCACATGTGCTGGCCAGGCACAGTGCCAGCAGCTCTACTGCAGTGTGCAAGAGCATGCTTTCAAGGGAAAAAAAGCATCAAAATATATGGATTGGAGCCACAAAAAAATATATATTTTAGACCAACTCAACCTATATACAGCTGTTTACTTCCCAGGATCACTGCACCTTTCATACAACCCAACTTTATTGCCACGCCAACATTTAAAAGCGACATTTAAAGTATTATTATTATTATACAGGATTTATATAGCACCAACAGTTTACGCAGCGCTTTACAATATAAAAGGGAGACAATACAGTTATAATACAATAAAATACAAGAGGATTAAGAGGGCCCTGCTCAGAAGAGCTTACAATCTAATAGGGTGGGGCAGGTGGTACAAAGGGTTGTAACTGTGGGGAATAAGCTGTTGGAAGTGGTAGGAAATTAGTTGGAGACGTGATAGGCTTTCCTGAAGAGATGAGATTTCAGGGATCGCCTGAAGGTAGCAAGAGTAGGGGTTAGCCGGACCCGTGGAGGTAGTGGGTTCCAGAGGATGGGAGAGGCTCTGAAGAAACCCTGGAGATGAGCATGGGAGGAGGAGATGAGAGAGCTCGAAAGCAGGTCTTGAGAAGAGCTGAGAGGTCGATTTGGGTGATATTTGGAGACAAGATTGATGATGGAGCTCGGAGCAGAGTTGTGAATGGCTTTGTATGTTGTGGTTAGTTTTTTCAATTTAATTCGCTGGGTGATTGGGAGCCAGTGTAGGGATTGGAGGAGAGGGTTGGCAGACACTGAGCGGTTGGTAAGGTGGATAAGTCTGGCAGCAGCATTCATGATAGACTGAAGAGGGGATAGCCTATGGAGAGGCAGGCCAATGAGAAGGGAGTTGCAATAGTCAAGGCGAGAGATAACAAGGGAGTGAATGAGGAGCTTGGTGGTTTCACTTGTTACACTTGGTGAATTTTAGAGATGTTACGGAGGTGAATTCTACAAACTTTTTACAACGATTGGATTTGAGGCTGAAATGACAAGTCAGAGTCTAGGATTACACCTAGTACCTAGTTCTTCATGATAAAGTAAATTTATCATGGCAAGGCTTATGCCGCGTACACACGGTAGGACTTTGTGACGGGAAATGTTCGAAGAGAGCTAGTTGTCGGAAAGTCCCACCGTGTGTATGCTCCATCGAACATTTACTGTAGGAATTTCCGGCCACAAATGTTTAAGAGCAGGTTCTCAAATTTTCTGCCAACTTCACTTGTCGGAAAGTCTGATCGTGTGTACACAAGTCCGTCGCACAAAAGTTCACGCATGCTCCGAATCAAGCAGAAGGAGCCCCACTGGCTATTGAGCTTCCTTTTTCTCGGCTCATCGTACGTCTTGTATGTCACTGCATTCTCACGTTCGGAATTTCCAACATTTGTGTGACCGTGTGTATGCAAGGCAAGTTTGAGCCAGCATCCTTCGGAAAAAAAATCCATGGTTTTGTTGTCGGAGATTCCGATCGTGTGTACGCGGCATTATACTTACACTATATTACCAAAAGTATTGGGACACCTGCCTTTACGCGCACATGAACTTTAATGGCATCTTAGTCTTTGTCCGTAGGGTTCAATATTGAGTTGGCCCACCCTTTGCAGCTATAACAGCTTCAACTCTTCTGAGAAGGCTGTCCACAAGGTTTAGGAGAGTGTCTATGGGAATTTTTGACCATTCTTCAAGAAGCGCATTTGTGAGGTCAGGCAATAATGTTGGACGAGAAACTTGTGGACAAACCTTCCCAGAAGAGTTGAAGCTGTTATAGCTGGGATGCCATTAACGTTCAAAGTGTGTGTAAAGGCTGGTGTCCCAATACTTTTTGTAATATAGTGTATAATACTGATGTACTGATACAACAGTTTCAGTATTTTGAGTCACTGAGCTAGAAAGAAGATGAATAAAATAAAAAAATAAATAAAACGTAACTAAAAGCAAAGCTTTTTTCATTTTGGATAGAGTAAGGGAGGATTGTAACCTCCATCAGTTTTTTATTTTTCTTGCCATCTGTGTATATTGGGGAGATTTCCCTTCATTTCCTGTCCCATAGCCAAAACAGGAAGTGAGAAGAATTCCCTACAAAGTGAGAGAATCCCAGTGCGTCACCAGAACCAGTGTCCCCATTGGCAGGTTTCCCTCCCCCTATTGGTGTTCTGATCTCAATCCAAAAGTTGGGATTTTCTTTTACTTTCACTTTTGATAATAATAGTAAACAGGAAAAGTAGAGAGGGCGAATCTCCCAAAGGGGGGCACAGACAGTGATAAAAACTGACAGGTGTTCTAATCCCTCTCCAAAAAAGTTTTGCCTTTAGTTACACTTTAAGTCCTTCTATGCATGCTTCTTCCACAATGGTGACAAAGTAACAAAACCAGCATTATAAGTAGGCAAGTTGCATTTTCAAACGTAAATATCAGCAATGGCAGCCTCCAAATTTCTGCCATGATAGGTTTCCTTTAAGACTTACTTTTCCAAAAACACTAAGGACTCAGCTAAGTCCACCTTCCTCCCATGTGAGGTATGAGTCCTAATGTAGCAAACACCTTGAAGTCACGTATGTGAATGCTTCATCCCATGCTCTTACCTTCTTTGTCAGTGATGATGGGTAAGAGCACATATTGTGGTGCGACTCCGTATTATCCTCTTCAATGTACTGTAAACTGACTCCATCATTGTACATTATCAGCCGAGTGGAGTCATTGAAGAGAACACCTACACTGTTATCACACAGCTGGTAACCTGGGGAGAAAACATTTCAGCTTAGTGGCCATCTAAAATATAATGGCTATATACAGTAGGTCTGTGGTCAAGCTGATACATACCTAGTCCATACTTTGCAGAATAATCCATCCATTTGCTGATCCAGAAAATTGGATTGCAGGCCGGATCCTCCGCTTGCTCTGTAGAAGAAATAAACTAGAGCTATTGGCCAAGTACAGCTGAAGAGTTACCACTTCATGACCTCGTGTTTTAATTGTCAGGTTCTACAATTCCAAAATCCCCCAAAACAATTGTCAGGTTCTACAATTCTAAAATTCCGCTGGACAGAATGAATGGGGCAGGATTGCAATTGAATAAGTAAGTAAAAAAAGGCAGCTCAATTCCCACCTGAATTCTCGCTATCTTGTTACTTGGGGTAGCATGGTGGCACTGGGAGAAGCCACCCTGTTCTTAAAAGTTGTGTATTCTGCCCCTATGCAAGTGTGTTAGCATAATGTTATACTAAAGTCGGCCATAGATGGTTCAAATCTCAACTGGTTCAACAGGGACTGGCTGAGCTTCGATCCATGTACGGGCTGGCTGATTGTACCAAAGTTGATCCATTGATCGACTTGGGTAAAACCAGCTTGTCGGATTTCTAGCACGTGGTTATTATCAGTGGCTATATCCAATATTCATAATCACTGTGTTCTCCAGGTAGGGATGGTTGCAGGAAAGAAAATTGTATCATCTATTGGCTGATCTTTGGGCTATGGGCTTGGGCTATGGGCTATGGACTTCCGCAAGCAGATATCAAGCCTAGAGGACATAGAGAACCTAGGTATTGCAGCTACACCTGCACAGTAGCTGAGAGCCCACTTTAGAAAGTCACAAGACACAGTTTTACACATATGCATGCAAATACTGTTTTTAGCTTTCAATTTTCACAAGATCAGATGACTGGGCTTCACACGGAACAGATTACCATACTGAAACACCAGCAAATAATCAATGTTCCAATACATTGGGGGGAGACACAAAGCAACAGGAAATATTATATACAGCTTTATTGGTCCTTAAACTTCAAGGGGTTGTAAAGGTAAAAATTTTTTCACCTTAATGCATTCTATGCATTAAGGTGAAAAAACTTTTGACAGTACCGCCGCCCCCAGGCCCCCCGTTTTACTTACCTGACGCCTCGAATCTTCGCTGCTCGTCCTCGTCATCTTCATTGCAGCTCAGCCTGGTTGCTGATTGGCTGCAGTGGATGGATTGAAAGCAGCGCAGCCATTGGCTCGCGCTGCTGTCAATCACATCCGATGACGCGGCGCGCCGGGGGGCGGGGCCGAGTGATACAGCGAGCGGCTATAGCCGCCGGCTGTATCACGGGAGCGCGCCCGCAAGCACTCACCACCATGCGAGGGAGCTCGCATGAAGGTGGTAAATGCTTGCGGGGAGGAGCCGAAACAGCCGCCGAGGGACCCCAGAAGACCAGGTTCGGGGCCACTCTGTGCAGAACGAGCTGCACAGTGAAGGTAAGTATAACATGTTTGTTATTTAAAAAAAAAAAAAAAAATTTACTTTACAACCCCTTTAACTCTCTCAATCAACATTGACTATTTTTAAAATGGTTGTAAAGGCTTGAGTTTTTTTTTTTTACCTTTATGCATCCTATGCATGAAGGTAACAAAAACACCTCTGTGTGCTGCTCCCCCCATTACTCACCTGAGCTCGCTCTCGATCCAATGATGTGCACAAGAGCCTCGACTTTCCCAGGACTCCCTCTCCTCATTGGCAGCTAGTGAGCCAATGAGGTGACAGCGAAGGGCTCGGCCGACGTGTCTTATGGATGCATAGAGCAAGGCTTGGGAGCAAACACGCACCAGTGCCCCCATAGCAAGGGGCTTGCTATGGGGACACTGATCAAGGGGGAGGAGCCAGGAGCACCAGCGAGGGACCCGAGAAGAAGTGGATCAGGCTGTTCTGACAGTCACCAGCTCTCTGCTCAGGGAGCTGTAAGAACTGAGCGACTGGCGGTGTTTGATCGCTCGGTTTTCAGGGTTAGAGCCGGTGGGGAAAGATACAGCATGGGACCGATACTGCATCCACCTAGGTAAATATGATTTTCTAAAAAAAAAAAATCCAATAATTCTCTTTTAAACTTTTTTTTTTTACATCTTAGGAGTCTTAAGTAGGGGAAGATCGGTTTTCTAAGCTAAGCAAACCCTCTCCTGCTTGCATGCCTGAGCTACGAGCAGGTGGTTTCCAGGAAGTAAATGCTACATGAATTACTTGCCCTTACTCAATATGGCAGCGACCAGAAATGCTTGGGGGTGTTTTTCAAAGTGATTTCTCAACAAAATAAAGCATGGAGACATGGGTGGGTGGGGGGTTTTCCTTTGAATTAAAAATAAATTAAAGTGGTTCTAAAGTCAGAAGGTTTTTAATCTTAAAGTGGATGTAAACCCAATGTTATCCTTTCTAAACTACTGCCATAGGGGTTATCTATAAGGATATACAAGCCTCCTGCATGTATCTTTACCTGTCAAATGTTTCCCCTCTGTCTGTTATTAGACCCGAAAAACTGCATATTCTGTGGGTGGGTCTGTTGTCTGGAGCTCGGTGGGTGGAGTTGTGATGTCAGTAGACTCCCCGCCCACCTCTACACTCCCCTTATCAATATGCATTTTCTCCTGTGTATTTCTAACACTGAACTTCTGCTATGATCTCTAACATCCAGTGAAAAGGCAGGAAAGTAACCACATGACTTCAGCATGCCAAATCATGCTGAGGTGTGGAACAGCCAATCCTTGCAGAGCTGCTGAAGAAAGGAGTGGGGGAGGGAATTAAAAAATACTGCATGTCTCTTAGGCTGAAGCACGAGATTTGTAAATCACCTGTCACTCACAGCAAGGGGGAGGGTTTGACAAAGTTTTTCTCTATTTGTCAAGTTTTATCTCACTGAACAATAAAAGAGGATTGCTCAGAGATGGATTAACTCTTTGTGGCAAGACTGGGCTAAAATAATAGGAAATCTTATACTCTATATTATGACATAAAAAAAAAAAAAAAAAAAAAATTCGCGTTTACATCCACTTTAAGCCCCATACACACTATTAGATTTTCTGCAGATTTTTGTCTACAGATTTACCAAAACCATGTAGTGCAAGGGCCTGCCTGATTACATACAAATTAAAACTCTTAGGGTTTGACCTCATATTATATGGTTTTGGTAAATCTGAAGACAAAAATCTGAAGATAAACTTCGTCCGATTAACGACCTGAGGATTTTCTGATCGTTAGTATTCTGCTTTTGACAACGGATTACACATTTTCGAGAGACAAAAACTGGATGTGCAGGCTTGAAAAATTTTGTCTGATGTGACCACAACGTCCGATTTTCTTTTCATTAGTACAGTTTTCTGACAAAAAAAAAATCTGAAGAGCAAGACTAGGCATGCTCAGAAATGAAAGAACACAGACAAAACAATTCAACACATTATGTCACTTCTGACGTTGAATTCTGTCATCAGAAAATTTTCTGATGGTGAGTACTCTCTTCACTTTCGATTTGAGACTAGCATCAAACAAAAAACTGACGAAAATTCGTCCAATAATCTGACCGTTTATACAAGGCTTTAGGCTCCATTCACACTTGTACAACTCCAAAGTTGTGCCGTCTTTGGAGTGCAACTTTGGATAGGTGCAACTAGGATACAACTGTTGCTTTGGCCAGTGATAATGGACAACTGTTGCACAACTGTTGCATTGTATAACATTGAGGTGCAACTTTCATGCAACTTCTGAGGGTTAACATTGAAGTCTATGGTCCTAAAGTTGCATGAAAGTTGTACCAAAGTAGTGCATGAACTACTTTGAAGTTGCTGCAACTTTAAGTCAAGTCACACATATATGAATGGGTATCATTGGAAAACATGGCGAACGACTTGTCATGCAACTCTGATGTCCAAATAACACGTCGCACCTGCGGCATCCGGTGGAATTTTTCTTGGGGGGGGGGGGGGGGGTCGGTGCCATACTGTATATATACAGGTGTGTATATACTACTCGGAAACACTCAGATTTCCATACATAAAATAATGTTATATTCTAATACTGTTTCTTGCAGACAAAATTGAATCCAAACCCTGTACAGCGAACAACACAATGTTGGTCTGCTCAAGCAATCACAACCCATTGAAATTCAGAACACACTAAACTCTCACTATATCAATGACCATTAGCTTAATGTCCCAACCATAGAGTCCAGTCTGGGAGAGGTTGTGGCATGTCAGCTTGTGAGTCTGCCCAGGGCTTTGTATGACATTGTAAGAAAGGAAGAAACAGAGAGGAATAATGATTGAGGAGGAGGCTGGAAAGACCCCCAAGGGTCGGTCAGTCGCAATTACCCAATGGCGGCGGTGGCCTCCCATTCCCCTGCTCTCCACAGCGGCGGCTACCGTTTCCTTCCTCGGCAGCCAATCGGGAGTCTTCTCTTTTCGGCCAATCAGAAAACGGGTCTCACACCCGCTTCTGATTGGTGGGATTGGGGATCAGTGTTACAACAGTGAATATTCATTCACTGTTGTAACACCTGGGTGGATTCATGGCGCAATACTCTGCAACACGAGCCATCCGATTTTGAAGCCTATTAGAGCCTCTCAAAAAAACACCCCCACCACTGTAGTTCAGACGCCCGGCGTCCTGAAAGGGGCCGGACGCCTGAATAGGGGGTGACGGCAGCTGCCATGGATAGATTCATGCTATGCATGAATCTATCCATTACTCATTTTGGTGGTGAGGATAGAGGGGGTGACACCCGGCCACCCCTAATGGACGGGCCACTGAGTTGCACAAGTGTGAATGGAGCCTTAATGCATTGTATCTATTAGGACAAAAAAAAACTTCTGTGTGCAGCAGCCCCACTCATCGATCCAGAAATGTTGGGCAAGAGTCTCGGCTATCCGGGACTCTCCCTCTTAATTGGCTGAGACATTAAATTAAAGTGAAAAGTGTAAAGTCTCATTTTTTGTTTTAATAAAAATAACAAACATGTTATACTTACCTTCCCTGTTGCAGTGGATTTGCTAAGAGCAGCCTGGATCCTTCTCTTCTCAGGTCCCTCTTCTGTGATCCTGGCTCCTCCCACCTGTCGAGTGCCCCCACAGCATGCAGCTTGCTAAGGGAGCACTCGAGCCAAGTCACAGCTCCCTGTGCCCCCCTCTCTCCTGATTGGCTGACTGACTTTGATTGACAGAAGCAGGAGCCAATAGCAATTAGGAGGTAGAGTCTCGGATGGCCGAGACACTTGTGGACATCACTGGACAGTGATGGGGCTCAGGTAAGTATTAGGGGGGCTGCAGCACACTTGCTTTTTATCTTCATGCATTAAGATAAAAAAACCCTCTGACTTTACAACTCTTTTAAATTAAAGTCAGTGAGCCAATGAGTAGAGAGAGGGAGCAGGACCGAGTGTGAATGGACACACAGAGCAGTGGCTTGGCTTGGGTGCCCCCATAGCAAGCTGCTTGTTGTGGGGGCACTCGGCAGGAGGGAGAGGCCAGGAGCACCGAAGAGGGACCAGAGAAGAGGAGGATCTGGGCTGCTCTGTGCAAAACCAACTGCATAGAGCAGGTAAGTATAACATGTTTGTTACCTTGAAATGAAAAAAACTAGTATCACTTAAAATAGCATTTTTGGTTTGTGGTGCTCATATGAACTGTAGTTCCACTTTAATAAAAGAGTGCCTGAAATGCATTTGTCAAATTCCTCCCATATCTACCCTGTAAAAGTGCTGGATACTGATTGGTTGCAAATAGTACAAAACCTTAGAAAAAAAAGAAGCCCTGGTATGTTCTCCCATCAGACAAGTGTCACAATAGGGACATCAAGACTCACCCTGGAGGATCACATCCTTCTTAGAGGGCATAGCAGCATTGACATTGGTCAGTTGTTGCATCATATCAGACAGGTAACAATCTGCAGGCTCTGTGCACTCTGGTGGGGCCATCTCCTCATCCTTCGCTGGCACTACATTCTTCTCAACCAGTGGAGGATTTTGGCCTGTAGCAAACACACCGCATGTAAGAGACACTACAGTAGACATACAGTATGTGGCAAAAAACCTACCATCAGCTACTCCAAAGAGCTCTAAACCTAAAGGCTAGTCGTGTTCCTAAGGTGTATTAATACTTCAACTTACATTTACAAAATAGTACCATTAGTGCAGCATTAGGTGACAAAACTATAGCAAGAATAAAAAAAAGTTTAAAGTTTTTATATTCCTAAGAAGCAGTCAAAAAAACTTTAAATGCATGCTCACCTAGCTCTGCAGCTGCTGGCAATGTGGAGCAATCCATTGTGAAAGCTCACAATGGGACCCCTGAAGTCCTAGTTGGCTCTCAGCACTTCTCTCTTCTTGTACATGTGCTCTGTGTGTGCATTAGATATTAAAAGGCTGGCAGGCTGCCAACTCACTGCTGGGAGGAGCAGAGCTACTGAGGATCCAAAGCAAAGGACAGCATTGCACAGGTCATAGCCTGATAAGAGGAGGAGACTGGACTTTTCTTTCTCTGGTGCAATTAACACTTTTGGGTTTTGTCCCTCCCTATCCCACAATGTGACTGGGCAGGAAAAGGAGAAGCAGGGGACTCACAACATCTCTGTGTCTGCTTTCTACTCCAAACAGAATGTTCTTTCTTAGTACGTGAGCACTGATTCAAAACTGAATGCTGCTTATGCTGCTTCTTCCAGTCTGAGACCTGCTGTATCTGGGATTGGAGGAGGTTTATACCATGTGAGATACAGCTACTTACAGTATACTGCTTGCAAACAAAAAGCAAAAAAAAGCAAATTTATTGCATTATCAAAGTTACATTTATATGTGTCTTATTTATGTCTATAGTTCAGGTTTAGGCTGGGTGCACACTTTCCTTGTACATTAATGCAGGCATGTTACACTAACTCATTTTGAGTCAGCTGCCAATGCACCCCTGCATGCACAGTGCAGAACCACATATTACTGGGGACACAGCACTGGAATTCTGAAGTTTTTTTCTTTAATTAAGTTTATTAAAGTACAAGCAAAGGCAAAAGTTTTTCTTACATTTTGCATAGAGTGGAGAGGGATTAGAACCCCAGTCAGTTTTTTTTCTCAAATAACATTTTATTAATATCATTCATATCTGTGGTACAATACAGAAAGGCATAAGGACAAAACACAAGTGTTGATTGCCATATACATTTCTGATGACAAACATTTACTCACAAATGTTGAGATATTGCTAAAGGCCAGTGATAGTTTAGTATCTAACTTTTAGCGATTCTATTGGCATGTAGGTATCGCTGATACTTTTGTTAAACTGTAACTTATTGTCTGTGATTATAGGAATCACAGGAGTATGCAGTATAGAAAAATAGAGGGGAGTAATAGAGAAAGAAAGGGATAGAGGGGGTATAGAAGTCATCCAAGTGGAGGTAATACCTGATCATGGTAGGTCCTCCCGGAGATGCCATAGCTCCCAGACCCTGTTATGTGCCTCCAATCTGTCCTGTATTCTGGCCGTCATTTTCTCCATCAGTTCTACATCCTTAATTCTGGTGTAAAGATCCTCAGGGCGGAGTACAGCTTTTCCAGTGTAACGCTACAAGGCAGCACGCTGCTGTGAGTACATGGCGTACTAATTTCTTGTGTGGCTTAGGGAGTTTTAGCGGCGATAAGCCTAACAGGAAGAATTTTGGGGACGCCTGGACATGCATTTCAAGAAGGTGAGCTAATAAGTGCTGAACCGCAGTCCAGTATGGGGTTAATAATGGGCAACTCCAATATATGTGTAGAAAAGTGCCCTTTGCTCCCCGGCATCGCCAGCATTTATCAGAACTATTGGGGAAAATAGCATGGATCACCTCTGGGGTCATGTACCAAAGTAGGAGAATTTAATAGGAATTCTCTTTGTATAATGTGCATATTGAGCTCTTTACAGCTTGGGACCATATCGTCTGCGATTGTGTTATAGGGATTTCCTCGTCGAGGATCTTCTCCCATTTAATCATATATGAATGTTTGCCTCATTCTTCTAGAGAAGATGCATTCAAAATCTTATATATACCCGATATGAGGCCCTTCTGTGCAGTACCTGCTAAAATTATAGTTTCAAATGGAGATGGGGGGGAGAATTGTAAGTCAGGAGCTATAGTGAATGCATAGTGTCGGATTTGCAGGTATCCATAGAATACCTGTTTGGGGAGTTCATATTTGGTCTGTAGGTCAGAAAATGTTAACAGTTTGCGTGTTCTGGGGTCTACCAAGTTCCCGAAATGGAATAAGTTCCAGGATGTCCAAGAATGTGACATCTGGTAGGTGAGGCTATCTGGCACCTTAGGATTACAGACAAAAGAGCTCAGAAGTGATTTATCTGATGACAGTCCGTGAGAGTGAGCCAATGTACGCCACGTCCGTCTCAATTGGGACATGGGACCTAGCAAACAATCAGGGGCTACATCTGCATTTGCACTCCACAGTAAATTATTCGGGTGTATGGGGGCTAGCCATATTTTTTCAATTTTTGTCCATTTATTATATGATTTGTGGGTAAACCACGGGGCAACTGCTCGCAACTGAGCTGCTTGATAGTATTTGATAATGTTGGGAAACGCTAAACCCCCCTCATTACGTGACGCCATCATCACTGAGCTCGGTATCCTGTGTCTTTTGTAATTCCAGACATAATGGAGTAGTTCAGACTGGAGTTTTTTCAGGTGTTTGTATGGAACTGGAATGGGCAACGTTTGAAAGAGATATAGGAGCTTCGGGAGGATGATCATTTTAATTGAAGCAATTCGTCCTAGTAGGGGAATATGATGTTTTTTCCACTGAAGCAGTGAGGATCTAATGGAGCGGAAGAGGGGGGGGAGTTTTCTTGGTATAAAGTGTTAAATTTTGAGGTGATGTGAGTTCCCAGATACTTCAGAGCAGTCGATTTCCAAGTGTAGGGAAAGTTGGTTTTTTAAAAGTGTGACCTCTGCTTTGGGGATATTAATAGGCAATGTTTCTGACTTTGATGCGTTAATTTTATAACCTGAAAGAAGGCGGAAGCGATCCAATTCTGCTTCAAAATTGGGAGGGTGGTATGGGGCTGGGTCAATGTGAGAACAACGTCGTCGGCAAAGAGGGTGATTTTAAACTCCTTACCCCTTACCGATATTCCCCGTATGTCTGGGTTATTCCGAATGGACGCGGCCAGGGGTTCGACGCAGAGTGCAAATAGCAGGGGTGAGAGTGGACACCCTTGTCTGGTACCATTTGCAACAGAAATAGATGTGGAGAGTGCAAAGGGGGTCCTGACTTGAGAGGAGGGGTTGGAGTAGAGGTATCTAATTGCTTGGAAAATGGGCCCCGGAATCCCATATATCGTAGCGTGGCGAACAGGAAAGGCCACCCCAAGCGGTCAAAAGCTTTCTCTGCATCCAAGCTTAGTAGCAAGGGAGGCATGTTTTCCCTGTTTGCCACATCCACTAAGTCTATAACCTTTCTGGTATTGTCTCCTGCTTGCCGAAGTGGGACAAACCCCACTTGGTCTTTATGGACCAGTGAGGGCAGAATCATATTAAGGCGGAGAGTAATTTGGTGAAAATGTTAAGGTCCGAATTCAGTAGGGCGATGGGTCTATAGTTAGCGCATAAGGAGGGGGGGCTTTGTCTGGTTTAGGAATTAAAGTGATAAAGGAACGCTGCATATATGGAGGTATGGGGGTGTCGTGAAGGAAAGCATTTATTAGTTTGCGTATATATGGGAGTAGTATGGGAAGAAACGTCTTATAATATTCATAAGGGAATCTGTCTGGGCCTGCGGCCTTGTGAGTTGGTAGGGACTTAACAGTCAGTTCTATCTCTTCGTCAGTCACCTGTGCATTCAACGACAACAGGTCAGATGGTGTTAGATGAGGGATTCTGCTTCGTTCTAAATATTCTCGCATATTTTGGGATAGTTCTGAGGAGGGAGGGTTACTGGGTATGTCCGGGTTGTTGTAGAGATCTTTGTAGAAGTCTGCAAAGATATGGGCAATCTCTGTAGGGTGGGATATCAATTGGCCCGATTTGTTTTTAATCTGGTGTGGTGTTTGCATGTGGGATTTTTCGCTTAATTTATTAGCTAAAAGGGTATGTGCTTTATTTCCTTTGTCGTAGAACATTTGTTTCAGTCTGGTCAGTGCCTTTTCTATGCGACCTAGGGCGAAATCCTTGAGAGTTGAACGTATATGGATTATTTTCCTGAGGAGGGGTATTGTGGGGGTGACTCAGAGTTTACGTTCAAGCACTCCAAGTTCCTGTTCCGCTTTTACTTTTGTGGCTAATGTATCTTTTTTCTTTGCAGAAGAAAGTGCTATACATTTACCCCGAAGGACTGCCTTATGGGTTTCCCAGAGTGTAGGCAGAGAGATATCGGGGGTTGCGTTTTCTTTAAAGTAGTGTTTGAGAGTGGTGGTTAATTCTACTTGGGCAGGCTGGTGTTGGAAAAGGAATGTATTTAATCTCCAATTATAGGGTTATTACGGTTAGGGATGCCCAAATCCAGGGTGAGTAAAATAGGGGCGTGATCTGACCAAGAAATAGGGAGTATTTGAGCTGTGCGCATTAGTTTAAGTGTATGATTCTTAACAAAAAAGGAGTCAATACGGGAGTGTGTGCAATGGGGTGCGGAGTAAAATGTATAGTGCCGATCGCCTGGGTGGAGGGCCCTCCAGGCATCAAAGAGCGCATATCGTCTAGAGATTTGTCGAAATAATCTAGAGTCCCTAAGGACCCGAGGTAGAGACACTCGGGAGCCCACCACATGACGATCCGCAGTTGCTGATTGTATGAGATTGAAGTCTCCGCCCACCACCAAAACTCCGGGGCTTGATTTGAAAATACGAGCATAAACCTTAGACAGAAAGCTATGTTGTTTAATATTTGGTGCGCATAGGGCACATAGTGTAATGTCTTGTGTATGCCAGAGTCCCTGTAGTATAATAAAGTGGCCATGAGGGTCGCAGTATTGAGTTACACAAGTGAGGGGCGCATGCGCGGATGCCTGAGAGGTTAGATATGCCTGCTTAGAGCTCCGCTCCAGGGCCGTTTTCGCCGGAGGACTACAGGTCCCAGAGACGCCGAAAAGCATCAAAACCACCTGGCACTTACCTGTAAAGCACTCAGGTACTATAAGAATGGTTTTGAAAGGCACCAAATCTAAAATTAAGTCTGGTAGCATTAAGGAAACACCGGCCCGTCAGTTATCCAAGATGGCGGCGGCAGTTACCTCACAGCCCAGCACCTCACATACTGCCAAGCCACTGAAACTCAATACAAGCACCATAGATTTTTCTGGAGAGTCTGATACAGACATAGGAGACTCACAAACAGCATTACAAACGGATTTATTTAAAAAATTTGAGCGAATATTACAAAAAGCCCTGAAACAGACGTCAGACCACATAACAGATAAATTAACAAGGGAAATTAGAGACCTGGGGCAAAGAACAGCTGAGTTAGAAATAAGGATGGATGATTTGGAAAGTCAAACACAGCAACATGAATCAGAATTTATGAACCTGAAAGAAGAAAATGCTGTATTACAGTCACGTTTAGAGGACCAGGAGAATAGGGATCGCAGGGCTAACTTGCGGATTAGAGGTATCCCTGAGAATGTCCTTGATGTTCAAGCCACTATTACTGCACTATTTCAAGAACTACAACCTGGTATCCCAATAGAGAGATTAGAAATGGATAGAGTGCATAGAGCTTTAGCTCAACGTAGAATAAATGGCCCTCCTAGGGACATAATTGCTAAAATGCATTATTATCGCACTAAAGAACAATTGCTTGCAGCAGCCAGAGGAAAGGAGTCTCTCACTTTTCAGGGCCATGTATATCAGCTTTTTGCAGACCTTTCTCCTATTACAGTGGCAAAAAGACGTGCACTTAAACCCCAGTTACAAGTACTTCAACGTCATCAAATTATTTATCATTGGGGTTTTCCTTTTTCGCTCAGATTTACACATTTAGAAACTAAATATATATGTCGCTCTTCAGAGGAATTGCAGTCAGCCTTGATTGAGTTGGGCCTAAGGGACCAGGATTCATCTAAAGATTTACCACGCAGAAGGTCAGCCTCAGGTTCACCTCGGCAAAATGCAACAGGAGTACATAACTCTTCCACCTCTTCGCGTCAACATCTACATAAGCGAGGCCGTTTTGACAACTCTTCCCCTAATAATGAAGACTCAATGGACTGATATATATGTTTTTTTTTCATATTTATATCTGCTAAAGAATGTTTTCTATTTGACTCTTCAGTAATATATTACAACCTATTTCAGTGAACCCACTATTCACTATACCAAGGTTTCAGGTTTTTGGACTTCCAGTCTAAATCTTGTTTTTAAGGTCTATGCCATCCATAACTTTTTTGTGTGAAAATATTTTTTTTTTTTTTTTTTTTTTTTTTTTTACAAGCTTTTTAGTAATAATTTTTTTTTTTGATTACACTTTGGTACTTGGATATGACCAGCACTTAATATCCTATCTGTTAATAAAGTGTATGCGTATGTTCATATATGCATGTATACATAAGTGTATGGATGTATATATGTTTGCATATATATATTTTTATTTTATTTTTTATTTTTTTTTTTAATATTTTTTTTTTTTATTTTTTTTTATTATATATATATGTATGTATAATATATATATATATTATTTTTTTTATTTATTTATCTATTTATCTATTTTTATTTATTTATTTATTTATTTATTTATTTATTTATTTTAATTTATTTACTTTGTATATGTGTATGTATGTGTATGTATTTGTGTGTATGAGCACGTGTATGTATATGTGTAATTATGTGTAAGTGTATGTATGTATGTACGTATATGCGTATGTATATGTATATGTATATATATATGTATATGTATGTATATGTATGTGTGTATGTATGTGTGTATTTATAATATATATATAAATTTATCTATTTATGTATTTATTTATTTATTTAAAAAATTTTTTTTTTTTTTTTTAATTTATTTATTAATTTTTTAGTATTATATGTATATTTTTTTTTTTTTTTTTTTTTTTTTTTTACTAATTTATTTATTTTTTTATTTTTTTTTCTTGCCACGATTATTATAGAAATTAATAATCTTAAGGCAGGTAGCGATTTAAATAATTTAGTTTGCCTAAGATTGCGTCTAATATTATAAGTTATAGTAGTATATTTTAATGGAGCTGTGGTTCTCCGGCGAAGTTCGTCCTTTCGGAATTTCTTGTTGCCCCCCTCTCCATCCTCAGATTCTCGCTGCTATTATGTGGGAGTCTGCGGATGGTTTTGGAGCCACTTGGAGTCTTTTGACTACACCTCCAAGTTGCTCCCTTACCCTAGCATTTTGCTTTTCTTTATACTTAATATGTTATCATATTGGGGTTACTCGATTGCTAATTATTCTCTCCTATTCTGTCCTTTCTTTTCCTTTTCTTTCTCTCGGGGTGGTGTCCTCGACTCTAGTTATTAATTGTATTTCATATGGTGTGATAGTCATCTTTGTTCTATTATGGCCCCGATAAATATTCTATCCTTGAATGTTCAAGGATTTAATATTCCGCATAAACGCACAAAAGCAATGAGATCTTTCTCAGCCAAGAAGGCACACATTATTTGTCTGCAGGAAACTCATTTTACAGATAAAGCTACTCCTAAATTTCTTTCCCCCTCTTATCCACAATTTTATACCGCCTCAACCACAGTTAAACAACGAGGGACTCTTATCGGATTTCATCGTTCTATGCCATTTACCCTTTTAACTCAACTAAAAGATCCGGAGGGAAGATACTTACTTCTCACAGGATACATATTGGATATGGCTGTCACAATAGTATCATATTATGCACCCAATAAGAAACCAGAATCCTTTTTGTCCCATCTTTTCCAAATTGTAGAAACCCACAAATTTGGCACTGTAATTTTATGTGGAGACTCAAATACAACAGTTTTCCCCTTCTTAGATAAGTCTCCGCCGGCACCCATCAATAGGTCTACTAATGTAACCCTTCAACATCTACTTACTAAACATGGTTTGGTGGATACATGGCGAGAGCTTAACCCTACTAGTAGACGTTTTACACATTATTCCTACCCACATAAATCATTCTCACGCATTGACCATATCCTAATCCCTTATAGCATGACCCCTGAAATTTTATCTTCAAACATTCTACCCTTTACATGGACAGATCATTGTGCGATATGCACATCCATTGCATCTACTATACCCAGATCCCACGATACTAATTGGTGTATTAATGACTCCACATTAACTCACCCTTCCCGTCGTAGTGAAATTGAAATTGCGCTAAAGGATTATTTTTCCTCCAATGATACCGGAGATACTTCTGACACCACGTTGTGGGAAGCTCACAAAGTGGTTATTCGTGGTAAACTAATACAACAAGCTACAAACCTCAAAAGAGAACGTAAACTTTTGTTTGCAAAGTTGGAAGATAACTTTAATTCTTGTCATTCCGCCTTTCAATCATACCCGAATGCCATTAATAATACTAAATTAGACAAAGCGCGTCTTGATCTAGATTTATTTTTAACTGACTCAGCTGACAAACTTATACGTAAACGACAACACATTCAATACCTTAATGCCAACAAACCCACCACCTCCTTGGCAAGAAATTTGAAATCAATAGATCAAATACGGACCCCTATACGACTGAAAACGTCAAGTGATGCGTACACTAGCAATCCAATTAAAATATTAGAAATATTTCGATCTAATTTAGCTAATGTATATTCCTATACTCATGATTTTAATCAAACCAATGCAGATACTCTTTTCTCCAATATCAAACTCCCTACTCTAGCTATTGAACAACGAGAGAGACTCGAGTGTCCTATCACAAATATTGAAGTTCAGAATGCTATAAAAAGTTTGAAACTTCATAAAAGACCGGGCCCTGACGGGTTTTCGGCATCATATTATAAAAATTTTGAACACATCCTAACTCCAGTCTTGACTAGAGCCTTCAATTCTATCTTAGCAGGACACTTATTTCAATCTGAGACATTAAAATCTATTATAGTTATGATTCCCAAACCCCGTTCAGATACTACCTCTTGGACTAATCATCGCCCTATATCTCTACTCAATTTAGATATTAAGTTGCTTGCTAAGATATTGGCATCTAGATTGAATAATATTATAGGTCAACTCATACACAGGGACCAAACGGGTTTTATGCCCAAGAGACAAGCAGGAGATAATATAAGAAGATCCCTTTTACTCATCCATGCAGCTAAATCCAGACGCATCCCAACCTGCCTCTTATCTTTAGACATCAAAAAAGCATTTGATTCAGTCACCTGGCCTTATATGCAGTATATGCTTCAAAAATGGGGTTTCGGAATACATTTTCTGACTTGGGTTTCCTCTCTTTATAACAATCCGAGGGCTTATATTAAATATGCCGGATACAAATCGACAGTGTTCGATATTAGAAGAGGCACGAGACAAGGCTGCCCCCTTTCCCCGTTGCTTTTCGCTCTGCTTATAGAACCTTTAGCACAACTAATCAGATCTAATCCAGACATCAAAGGTATTGAATTGGGTGGTTATCAACATAAGCTTTGTCTTTTTGCTGACGATATTCTTATTTTTTTATCACATCCCCATATTTCCGCCCCTAATCTTCTTAACGTACTTGATAAATTTGCACATATTTCCGGGCTCTTTGTAAACCCCGTTAAATCAAATGCGCTAAATATATCTTTACCACTATCAGAGCTTCAACAGGCTCAAATTTCCTTACCATTTAATTGGGTCTCTCATAAATTACCATACTTAGGAGTATACCTCACATCCTCACTTTCTGATCTTTTTGCAGTTAATTATCTACCCCTATTGAAACAAACCACAGGCCTCATGAAACAATGGTCCTCTCTCCCATTGTCATGGTTGGGACGGATAAATACTATAAAGATGACGTTATTACCGAAATTTTTATACCTATTTAGGGTACTTCCGATTTCTATACCATCATATTTCTTTAGAATTACACAAAGTAAAGTGTTGTCGTTCATCTGGGGTAACATTAAACCCCGTATATCTAAATCCACTCTGTACCTTAGCAAAACATGTGGGGGCCTGGGGTTACCAAACTTTTCCTCTTATTACCATGCTGCACAAATTTCAATTTTAACTAAATACCATTCTAGGGAAGAAATACCCCTTTGGGTAGCTATTGAATCTATTGATAGCGACCCCATATCTGTAGCCAATTTGTTATGGATGCAACCTAGAGATAGATCTCATCTATTTAATCCCATTACAAAACATTCATTAACTATTTGGGATAAGTTTAGTAAAATCCATATGCTTCAATCTATGCACAATCCCCTTCTTTCTTTTCTAGGGAACCCAGCTTTTTATCCTGCTTGGAAATTTCCAAAGTCATTTTCAGCTTGGTCCTCTACAAACTTGGTCAGATTATATAAGCTAGTCTCTAACGATAAATTTCAAACATTCTCTACTTTATGTGATAACAATGAATTACCTTGTAATGAAATATTTCGTTATTTACAAATCAAAAATTTTTATACGCCTTTGCTTAGGACCGGTACCATGCTTAATCAATTGTCTCAATTTGAGCATATTTGTATGAGTGACCCACATGTTAGAGGGATTATTTCACTCATTTATCAAAATCTCATTAATACTCCTAATGATATACTTCCGCCTTATACTGCTAAATGGGCAACAGATTTAGGACGGACGTTCACCATCAATGACTGGTCTAACATATGGATGGCTACCAAATCCTCATCCCCTAATTGCTTTGCTCTTGAAACTAACTTCAAAGTTTTGGCGCGTTGGTATCTAGTACCAGCTAGGATTGCTAAATTTACTCCTTCATATCCTAATAATTGCTTCCGAGGTTGTTCCTCACCAGGTACCCACGTGCACATATGGTGGCAATGCCCAATTGCGCAAGAATTCTGGAAAAAAGTATTTGCCATGGCATCTAAAGCTTTAGAAATTCCTATAACATTAGATCCAGCCATTGCACTCCTCAATCTTAAACCAGACAACATAACCTGTAATCAATTCAAATTGCTTATTCAAATCAATACTGCAGCTAAACAAACTATAGCCAAAGCATGGAAGTCTAATACACTGATTGTGGCAGAAGTCAAACATAGAACTAACAAGGCCCTCATTTTCGCAAAAATGACAGCTATCAAAGACAATAATATTAATAAATTTAGTAGGATTTGGCAGCCTTGGGTTAAGCACTTCTTTTCTTCCGATTTCGACCAGTCATTGATGTTACCCTATTAAAATTCCTGAAATATTGATGTATTATTGCTTATCTATGTCGGGAGCCGGGACACCACTCCGGGGGATTCTTTCTTTTCTTCTTTTTTCCTTTTACCTTACTACCTTTTTCTCTTAAGATCGCTTTAATTTCTAGGGCAAACCTATGTAATTTTATTTAATATTCAGCACTATGATTAAAAAGCCCGTATAAATCTCATATTCTTTTCTCTTCCTTCTCTACTATCTTTTCCTTTATCATTTATTAAGCGATTGATATTTATGGGATATTTTTACAATTTACCTAAGTGACTCATATCTCATTATCAATGAGTAATGTCTTTCTGCATATTAGACTTACATAATTTTTCTCCTCCGATAGTTAAATATAGTCAATAATTTGTAATGAGAGTATCACTCCTTTTTTCCGTTCTTCATTTAAATTTTTTTCATCCTCTCTCAGGTGTACTATATGGATTAATTGCTATTTGTAATATTAATTTCATTTTTGATTATCCATGCCCCCATCTATCCACAGTTTGAGCCCAAGCGGGGTGGATAGGTGGTCTGGAGGCATACTTTATATATTTCATATATAAATAGAGATTCATATTTTGATTCACAATTTATTGACTAATTTAAAATTTTATTTACCTCTGATTTCACCTCGCCTGTGAGATTTGTTTTTGTAAAAGCCATATAGATATGTCTCTATTGTTCATATATATATCCCTTGATACAATATATGATATACTTTGTTTTTTCTTATGCAAAATTTCAATAAAAATATTGAACAAGAGTTACACAAGTGAAGGGGGATCCCTTCTTAATGAGTATCGCCACTCCCGCTCTTTTATGGGTATTTGAGGAGAGGTAAATCTGGCGGGAAATATTTGGAGGCAAATGCGAACGAGCCCCGTTTGTCGAAATTGGTCTCTTGAACTAGTATAACATCAGCACCTGATTGTCTGAACTCCCTTAGTGCCAGATGTCTTTTTTTATTGGAGTTTAGGCCATGTACATTTAAGGATAGGATCTTGGCCATCGTGTTAAATATGGGTGTGGGAGTATGCGCTTACCTGATGGAGGTGTATCAGAGTTTGAGGCCCAGGGCCAGGAGCCGGCTCTCCCCGGGAGGAGACCAGGACATTCTGTGTAAGTCACTGTGCATACCTGGAGATGACTAAGGGGAAAGAAGAAGAGAGAAAGTAGGGGGAGAAAGAAAAAAGTAAGCATAAGGTGAAGATGAGAAACATACATTATTATCAAACCTTGAAGGGCCAACAGGCCTAGGTTAGAGCGGATTCCCAGATGCCCCTCCACCGCCAACCCAAGTGGACCAGCCGAGAGGGCACCAGGGAGCCCGCAAGTGGTAAGATAGAACCGGTAAACTATGCAAATCTCTATGCTATAAACCAAGGGGGGGTAATAGGTGACTGGGTGGGCGCTAAGATTCCCTAAGCTTATCCAAAACATGCCCTTTGCGTTAGACTGAAGTTTGGCGTAGGGGCAATTTGGGGGACTCTAGGCTAAAAAAGTAATAGGCAAACAAGTCCTGAACAGGTAGAAAAAATTAGACTTAAATGTTCAAGTCCTGTGGTATGGTATGGATATTGGAAAAATGGGCTCAATGGTTATTGTGTTTGGCAAACTTGCGAGAGGCGTCTGGGTTCCGGGGTCTATTAGAGGTGGGGATTTTTTGCCAGACCGTGGGTGGTGTTGGTGGCGTGGCCACTAAATCCCAGTCCAGCAATTGTGGGGGTTGGATTTCCAAAATGTCGCAGAAAGTGCAGGGATCCTCCGGGTATCTCAGTGTAGCAGACTTGCCCTGATGTTTTGCAGTAAGGGTAAAAGGAAATCCCCAGTGGTAGGGGATTGCTTCGGTCTGCAGAATTTGTAGTAGAGGTTGGAGGAGTCTGCGTTTTTGCAGGGTAATCCAGCAAAGGTCAGGGTATAGTTGTATCTGAACTACATCAAAAAGAACTTTGCGTGCCAGACGGGCCTGCTTCATAATTCCTTCTTTGAGGGGGTAGGAGGCAATTCTACAGATAGCATCTCTCGGTTTTGAGGTGGTTCCCTTGGGTCGCAAAGCACGGTGGGCTCTATCCATTTCTATGTGTTTTGTGGGTGGTTCTCCAAGTAAATTATTGAAGATGGTTTGTAGAGTTGATTGCAGGTCCTCCGTGCCCTCCAATTCCGGGACACCTCTCACCCGAGATCCTCACCCGAGATTGCCGAGATCCTCCACGTGCCTTTGCATGTCTCTAAGGAGAGCACAGTGATTTGCCCCCTGGAGTTGTGTTCTATGAACAGCCAATTTGGTTTCTTGGATTTCTTCTTCAGCCATTTCCACTCTGTCTGCCAGGTGTTTGAGACCTGTCTGGAGTACTTGAATTTCTGTGCAGCAGTTGGATTTCACATCCTCTATTAACTGTCGAAAGTCCTCTTTAGTGGGCATGGCTTGTAAATATGCGTGCCATTGAGGGGGTAAAGAGGGTGCCTGTATCAGACCAAATTGCTGATGGGGCGAGGATGGGCCAGGCGTCGGAGAGCGTGGGCTGAATGACCCCGCTTCAGATATTAGATACGGTCCAGTCGTCGGGGGGTCCCAGAGTTCAGACCACATCATGGCCTGTGGATGTTGGGGAGGTTTTGCTGAGCTGGTTTCTGCTGAGAGATGGGCCGGGGTACTGGCCTTCTGTGCGTATGTAGGAGTAGGGGCTAGTTGGTGCCTGGAGGCACTGGGCTCTCTGGATCTGGACAGCCTCTGTGCTCTGGGAGGGGGGGAGGCGGCAGCCATGGCCCATGAGCTGCCATGATCTTCCCCAGGTTCACGATGGACCCCCCCCCCGGGTGGACATGCAGGGCCTGGCAAGGCCCGAATAGTCCTGTGAAAAGTCTGAGGGTGTTAGATGCTGGATCTGACCCCTGCATATATAGGTCTGAGGCCGTTCTAAGCAGCCGCGGAAACGCCGCCGAGCACTGTGTATAGTGCTGTGTGGGGGCCGGCGGCATGCCGGGCGGTTATGAAGCCTGGGGGTCTGGGTAGATGAAGGGACTCACCGCTCCGGCTTGTGTGTCTGGATCCGCCGGGACCGTCACCGCCAGCGGGGAGTCTGTAGAGCGTTGATGCTGGGTGGGAGGAGGCGGCGGTGTCTGTGTGGAGCTCTGGCGACCGGACCGAGAGGTGTCTGGCGCCATTTTGTCTTCCCCGTTCTGTGGCATGTCCGCCTGGAGAAAGAAGGAACGGAGGTCCGTGGAGGCACCCGGAGGGGGTTGCGATGTGCCCCTGCGTTTGGAGGATCGGGTGGTCCTCGATTTGCCCATAAATCTGCAGTGGATCGTCCCTAACAATGCCTTGTGTGCTGAGGGCTTGGAGAGCAGGGAGATCAGGCGTCCATTAAGGTCGGCTTCCGGTCACGCCCCCCCAGTCAGTTTTTATTGCTGTCTGTGCACCCATTAGGGAGTTTCACTAGACATGTGCATGAAGAAAAAATGTGTTTAGTTTCGTTTAGATTCATTAATCTAATTATTTTGTTTTGTTAAATTCAGTTGATTCGTATTCGGAATTCGTATTCGGACATTTGTTTTATGTCTTTTTCGAATTTTCCTTGAATCTACAGATTTTTCTTTGGTTCTAAACATTCTACAAAATTTAATTTAGTTATTTGTAGCATTTGGTAAACTTAGTGTAGTGGTACCCCCGTAGGTGCTGCTAAGTGATGTGGCCCACCTGTCACTCAGGGGCAGATCCGGGGGGGCGGCTCGATTGGTGAGCGTGTGGGAGGCTCGGCGGACGGGTGAGAGAGCAGGTGAGCAGCTGGGCGGCTCAGTGGGGGGAGCAGAGAAATTACATCATCTCTCACCGCCCGGCACCCACTCTGCATCCCTGCAGTGTAGTTCCGCCCTCACTGTGCAGGCAGCTGAGGGAAGCAGAGAGATGACATTATCGCTCTGCTGCCTGACTGGTAATCTGCTGCCTGACTCTGGGACACAGCAAGAAACCACCTTAGCAGGAACGTGACACAGCAAGAGACAATCCGCAACATGTGGCAGGCGACGTGGCAAGTGACAATCCGCAACGTGTGGCAAATGACAATTCATAACGTGTGGCAGGTGACGTGGCAAGTGACAATCCACAACGTGTGGCAGGTGACGTGGCAAGTGACAATCCGCAATGCGTGGCAGGTGACGTGGCAAGTGACAATCCGCAACGTGTGGCAGGTGACGTGGCAAGTGACAATCTGCATCTGGTGGCAGGCGACGTGGCAAGTGACAATCCGCATCTGGTGGCAGGGGACGTGGCAAGTGACAATCCGCATCTGGTGGCAGACGACGTGGCAAGTGACAAGTTGCATCTGGTGGCAGGTGACAATGGCAAGTGACGCTCAGGCTCCCACTGATTCTGCATTATGGTGAGTTGAACTATTTCATTTTATATAACAATGTAATAATGCGCTTCAATCATCCTGACACCATATCAACCATGGCGCCGTGATGATTGAAGCGCCAACACCAGCCATTTCCCCCGATAAATTGCCCCCAGAAAAACTTATTTTCTGTCAGTGCCCCTCCCGAGACTAGACTCTGGATCCGCCCCTGCTGTCACTCTACCCAGCCCCGGCATTTACTTCCCAGTCACTTTGGAGACAATGAACAGTCCATGTGATTGTTTTGTATTTTTATTGAGGGATTTGAACTTGGATAGGGATAGGAATATATGGAATGCCCAGAAGAATAGCAATTGGTTGATTGTATATTCTTTTTTTTTTACAGAAAAGGGTTGATTGCATATTAATCAGTTGGGACAACTATACACACTTAGCTACTGCAGTCTCCTCCAGCACATCTCTTGCTTGTAGACTGTTACTCTCACGCTCTGTCCTGCACAATACTTAACTCCTGGCACAACTAGCACATGGTTAGGCTCAACTCTGACTCAGTCATCCCTAAGCAACTGCCTTTTGCAGGCAGGGACCGTGGGTCCCTTTTAGCAACAAAAATAGAATAGGAAGTCTTCAGTTCTAGCTGTCCTAAGGTGGACTACTGCTCCCAGTAAGTCCTCTTCAGGCCCTGCCAGCTCTCCTGGTCCTGGCCCAAGCGACCAGTCGGCACGTCCACCAGCTGGCTGAAGACTCGGCTTTGTTTGGGTCATGGATCTAGTAACCCGGAAGCGATGTCATGACATCACTTCCGGATTACTGGCATCCTAAAGGCGCCAGTTTTAAAAAATAGAAAGCATTCAAAAACGCTATTCTTGATGTTTTAAATACTTTCAAGTGCATAGAAGGGGTTTGGGGTCTTATAGACCCTAGATCCCTCCATAAAGAGTACTTGTCACTGTCTATTACTGCCTCAAGAGATGTTTACATTCCTTGCGACAGCAATAAAAGTGATAAAAATAAATAAATTTAAAAGGCACCTGATATCAGCAGCCGAAAATTTGGTATCGGCCCAGAAAAAACTATATCGGTCGACCCTTACTCTGAATAACTAAATCTTCATCCGATTATTTATTCGGAATGAAACAAACCGCACATGTCTAAGATTCACCCTCTCTATTTGTTGTGTTTACCATTATTGAATGTGAAAGTAAATAAAATTTTGGGTTGTCCCCAGAAAAGTAATAGAGGGAAAATCTTCCTATGGGGACACTAGTTCTGGTGACCTGAGGAATTCCCCGAGTTTGTAAAGATTTCCTCTCACTTCCTGTTTCACTTCCTCACAGGACAGAGGCAGCTGTGGGAACCATTGCCTTTTGCTGCTATCAAATCCTGTGAAGAGGGAGTGGTGGTGGGTGAGGCCGAGCTACGCTGTGTGTGGGTCTCTATAGAAGCTACACAGCCTGGAATGGGAGCGAGCCTACATGTGTGCCTCCATGCCAAGCAGCTTGCTATAGTGGCATACGCAGAAGAGGAGGAGCCTAAGGCACCAGCGGAAGGAGGTAGAGGAAGAGGTTCAGGGCCGCTCTGTGCAAAACTATTGCACTGAGCAGGTAAGTATAACATGCTTGTTATTTAGGGGGAAAAAAGCCTTTAGAACTGCTTTAAAGTGGAACTCCACCCACCTATCTGCTGAGGATGATGACATGTTAGCCTCTATTAAAATCTGCAATTGACAGGCTGCTACAAAGGTGATCAACTATGACATCAGCCATTTGAAAACTTGAAAAAAAAAGAGCCGACATAAGCACATTGGCAACTGTGACAATTATCATCAGAGACTTGCCTTGAACATAGTAAACACTGGACATGTGATGTAGGCAGAAAGCAACATTTATATGAAAAAACTACAGAAAGAAAAAATGGTATGTTCGATGAACAATTTAATAACATTTATCTAACATTTCTAAATTGAGCTTGTGGGTTTTTTCTGTTATGATAAAGCTGTATTAATAATTACACAATACATCAGTTTTAGGAGATAGATAGGACTTCCTTCCATTTTGGAGAGATTTCCGCTCACTTTCTGTTGCATTTTGAGAACAGGAAGAGAAGCAAAGTCTCCCCAGCAGGCCCCAGGCAGCAAAAAAGAATCTATTTTACCTTTCAATACTTATTTCAAAACTGGAGAAAAAAATTAGTTCTGGCTTTATATACACTTTAATAAAATTACAGATTGCAAGTCCTGGCCCCTTCATGATTATTAGACATCTGCAATTCATTTCGTAACGAATTTCAACTGAGGCTGGGTTCGCACTGGTACGACACGACAGTCGTACGACTGTGGATCCGACTTTGCCTTGCGACTTGAAGTCCAACTTCAATGAACAGGGATCCAAATTTGATCCCCAACAATACTAGGCACTGTGTCTGGTATGAATCTTAAGGGGGAACTCCATGCAAAATGTAAAAAAAAAACGGCATTGGTTCCCCCTCCAAGAGCATACCAGGCCCTTCGGTCTGGTATGGATTTTAAGAGGAACCCCCCACGCCAAAAAAACTGCGTGGGGGTCTCCCCGAAATCCATACCAAACCCTTATTCGAGCACACAGCCCAGCAGGTCAGGAAAGGGGGTGGGGATGAGCGAGTGCCCCTCCCCTCCTGAACCGTACCAGGCCACATGCCCTCAACATGGGGGGGGTGCTTTGTTGATGGGGACAAGGGGCTCTTCCCGACAACCCTGGGTGTTGGTTGTCGGGGTCTGCAGGTGGGGAGCTTATCGGAATCTGGAAGCCCCCTTTAACAAGGGGGACCCCAGATTCCGGCCCCCCACTCTATGTGACTGAGTAGGGGTACATTGTATCCCTACTTATTCACCTAAAAAAAGTGTCAAAAATAAAACGCAGTACACAGGTTTTTAAAGTGATTTATTATGGCATTTGGGCATTCACTTTGTATGCTATCATACATATAATGGTTGATTTTTCATGTAGCACATGTTGTGCATATGTGTTGTCTTATGTATTTTAATCTATCATATTAAAGAATATTTTTTACACATTTTTTGAGTTGGTGGTTCATGTAAAGTCCCAATAAGGGGGCAATCACTTTCATTTCTACCACAAGGGATGGGACCACCATGCTCTATATGATATGATGGAAGCCTCTATTCTTTTTATTATGGCAGCTTCGGCGTCTCTTCCAATCTCTTCTCCCCTCTCCGGCTCTTCTGCCTCCTCAACTGATGTCTTCTGCCTCTGCCAGTTCTTCTCCCCTCTCCAGGTCTTCTCCGCTCTCCTCTGATGTCTTCTAGCCTTCCCCGGTACTTTTCCCTCTGTCCGCTGTCTTCTGCCTCTGCTGGGTCTTCTCACTCTTTTGCTAGGTCTTGTCCGCTGTCTTCTACCTCTGTTCTTCTTCTGATGTTGACTCGACGCTCTCTCCCCTCCCGCTCTAATGCTGGGTGCACAGTGTACCACTACTTATATTGGCATGGGGCGGGGTCATTGGGTGATGTCATCCAGAGGCCCCCCCCTTATTACATCACCAATCCATCATGCCCTGAGCGGTGACATCATAAGGGGCGGGGCCTCCGGATGACATCACCCGGTGACCCCCATGCCAATAAAAGTAGTGGCACACCGCGCACCCAGCATTAGAGCGGGAGAGAGCATCGAGTCAACATTAGAAGAAGAACAGAGGGAGAAGACAGCGGAGAAGACCCAGCAAAAGAGTGAGAAGATAGCGGAGAAGACTTGGCAGAAGCAGAAGACAGCAGACAGAGGGAGAAGAACCTCCAGAGGCAGAAGACATCAGCAGAGGAGGCGGAAGAGCCGGAGAGGGGAGAAAACGTTGGAAGAGATGCCGAAGCTGCCATAATAAATTACTTTAAAAACCTGTGTACTGGGTTTTATTTTTGACACTTTTTTTTTAGGTGAATTGGTAGGTGTCTGTCAGGAGACTAGTAGACCAGACTGTGTGGACTGCACAGAGATAACCCAAAACACATGTAAGTGAATAATGATATTTATTAAAATAGGTGATAATTCAGGAAATACAAACAGTGCAACACCAACACAACAAACCCACTACAAACAACAATATCTACAGCAAGGGGCAGTACCGGAATCACAGATGTACATCAGGCCAGGGTCATACACGGCAGGTCAGCAGGACAAGGGATATACCAGAAGCATAAACGTTAGCCAAGCCAAGGTCATACACAGGAATATCAGTAAATGAGGGACAGGGAACCAACAGGACAGAGAGGGGATGGATCGGGCTGAAGGGTACAGGAACACAGAAGGGATCGGGTCAGGATAAGCTCGGGCACAAGGTCAGATGCAGGCTCAGGATCGGGTAACAGGCAAACAAGGTCAGGGCTCAAGGAGAGAGATACTAAGGCAAGCATATGAGGGCTTGCCGGGTATTTATAGGACTGACTATGATTGTCTTCAAGTCACACCTGAGCGCAGGGAGTGTTGTCTGCTCCATACTGCCAGGATCCATCCGTTGGTGGACGTCAGTACTGCGGCCAAAAGATGAAATGACACCAGAAAGGAAATATTCTCCTGACAGTTCAACACTGCCAGGAGACACCTGCTGGTGGACCCCAGTACTGCATGCCAAACGATATATCTTACCAGCGGACGGATCCTTTCCTGACAGTGTCAGAAACCATGAATCAGACTGAGACAGAAGTACAGTTAAATCACACTTGTTTAATAATAATAATAAAAAGGTAAACAGAGTAAACATAGTCAAAACATAGCCAGAGTTCAGGAACCAGACCAGATAGTACAAATAGTAATATATACAGAACAGATAGTCAGACAAGCCAGAACGTCAGAGAGCCAGAGATGAGCGTAGTAGAACAGCAAGCAGGATCTGGAGCCAGAATAAATGTCAGCCAAGCAAGTCTTTAACAGGAACACAGGAGAACGTCTCTAGAGATGCGACCAAGGCGAAGGCAGAGATCATCTAGGATGGGGTCGATCAACCAGGTTGAGATATACTTTGACATGCTGCCCCAGGCGTTTCCCACGGACAGAAGCAAAGTAGGTTTTGTGATATCTTTGCTTTCTGAGAGAGCCTTGGCCTGGGGAAACCCTCTATAGGAGACGCAAAAACCTCTTGTCTACAGTTACCCTGAGTTTGTGGCTTCTTTTAAAAGGGTATTTGATGTTCCTGCACACTCCCGACCTCTGCTTCTGCTGCCAAGTGCCTCATGTCCATCAAATAGAGTACGAGAACTGTTGCAGATTACGCCATTGAATTCAGTACTCTGGCAGCAGAGGTTGCTTGGAACAATGAGGTCCTCGTGGCTGCTTTTTTTCATGGTCTCTCGGACGAGATAGCAGCCCGGGATATACCCACTGAGCTGGAGAAGTTGATCACGTTTGCCATCCATATTGGCTTCAGACTCAGAGAAAGACTCTTTTAAGGAGCGCTTTCGGAAGCCTCCTGTATGTTTGTCTCTGAGCTTTGCAATCCCACCCTTGCCTCCCTCACCTCTCATGACTCCTGGTACTGAGTCGTCAGTGAAGGCGAACCCATGCACTTGATTTTCACGCGTCTCTCTGCGGATGAGAGAACCTTTAGTAGGAGGGAGAGATTGTGCCTTTATTGTGGCCAGGCAGGTCACTTTTTGAAGTCTTGTCCTACCCGTTCAGGGAACGCCTGAACGTTGAGGTCCTGTTATGGACAGACCTTAGGTGGCATTGTTTCGTCCCCAGTTATCCAGAAGGATAAGCCCCTGGTTTCGGTTACCCTTTCATGGGCTGAGTCGTCCGTTGAGATACAGGCTCTAATCGACTCTGGGGCTGCAGGCCTGTTCATTGATGCTGCCTTTGTATCGAAGCACTCGATTCCGCTGCAGCTGCATGACACTCCACTTGCCATTGAGCTCTTGACAGGAGACCTCTACAGCTTGCCCATGTGATTCATGAGACTGTTCCATTGTCCATGGCTGTAGGGGCTCTTAACCATGAGATAATCCAAATCCAAGTTATTTCCTCACCTAAGTTTCCACTGGTTATTGGTTATCCTTGGTTACAGAGGCACAACCCCCTGGTTTCTTCTTTGTGAAGAAGAAGAGTGGTGAACTGAGACCTTGTTTTGATTATAGGTGTCTCAATCGTTTCACGATTAAGAATGCCTATCCGATTCCATTGATTACGGAGTTATTTGACCACCTCAAGGGAGCAACGGTTTTCACAAAGCTTGATTTGAGAGGTGCATACAATCTCGTGAGGATTAAGGAGGGCGGCGTGTGGAAAACTGCGTTTAATACCAGAACAGGCCATTATGAGTACCTCATAATGCCTTTTGGCCTTTGTAACGCCCCGGCAGTTTTCCAGGAATTTATTAACGATGAGGTGGTTTCTCTCGATGATATCCTCATATTTTCCAAGTCCCTGGTGAGCCACCACACAGATGTCTGTCATGTGCTTCAGAAACTAAGAGAGAACAAACTCTATTGTAGATTGGAGAAGTGCGAATTCCATCGTGAACAGGTTAAATTCCTGGGTTATGTCATTTCCACTGCTGGTTTTTCAATGGCCTAAGAGAAACTTTCAGCAGTCCTACAGTGGCCCCGACCCATGGGTTTATGTCCTCTGCAGCGTTTTCTGGGCTTTGCCAACTATTATTGGAAGTTTATTCGTAACTTCTCATCTCTGGTCAAGCCCCTGACTGATATGACCAGAAAGGATGGTAACAAACAGAGTTGGCCTCCAGAGTCCATTAAAGCCTTTGAGCGACTATATCCCCAAATTGATCCATAGGGACCAGGTGGGTTTTGTGCCTGGCAGGCATGCGGGGGACAACACCCGTCGTACAATAAACTTAATAGACCTTCTAGATAGAACCTCCAGACAAGCGTTGATCTTGAGTTTAGATGCACAAAAGGCCTTTGATAGGTTAAGCTGGCCCTATATGTTCAATGTTTTAGAGATGTATGGCTTTGGGGGTCCTTATCTGAAGGCTTTGAAGGCTATATATTCAACAATCACAGCTCAAGTACAGATGTCATCCTTCATGTCGCCAAGCTTCCCTATGACTAACGGTACTCGACAGGGCTGTCCTTTGTCGCCATTGCTTTTTATTCTCTGCCTAGAACCCCTGGCCGAGTCCATCCGCACCCATCCGGATATTCAGGGGGTGGTAATGCGACAAGGGGAATATAAACTATCACTCTTCGCAGATGACATCTTGCTCACGATCACTAATCCAATGATTTCCCTCCCCTCTCTACACAAATTGTTGTCTTCCTTTGGGGCCATCTCGGGCTATAAAATTAATACGTCTAAAACTGAAGCTCTGCCCATACATATCCCATTACCCATACTATCACAACTCAAAGAGTCCTATCCCTATAAATGGTGTAAAACCTCTCTCAAATATTTAGGTATCCTTCTCACCCCATCCTACTCTTCTCTATACTCTGCTAATTTTCCTCCCTTAGTTCTGGAAATTAATAAATCCTTGAGGTCTTGGACTAAATACCCATTATCCTTATTGGGCAGGATAAATGTTTTAAAAATGTCTATTTTACCTAGACTGTTATACTATTTTGAAACTTTACCAATTGCTTTACCCTCATCCCAATTAAAGACACTTCAACGTAACTTTCTAAAGTTCATATGGGGCGAAAGGGCCCACCGTATAGCCAGTTCAGTGGTGTTTGCTCCGAGGTCCAGGGGTGGAATGGGTGCCCCGGACATTTTCAAATATTATTATGCCTCACATTTAAGGCCTATTATTTCTTGGACATCACTCTTTGCTCCAAATCAATGGTCCGCTATTGAGAAGGGTGTGATATACCCGGTTCACCCATGTACCTTGGTTTGGGAAGATTCCTTTCCTATAGATCCCACTTTTAGACACCAGTGCACTGGCCCAATGAATTTTACTATAACTATTTGGCGTAAATGTTTTAAAAAATACCAACTCATCTCACCCTGCTCCCCGCTCATCAATGTACTGTTAAACCCACTCATACCAGACAGTTTGTCCTTGAGCAGGATCTTCCCATGGCTTAACGCCTCCCTTTTTCAACTTCGAAATTTAGTAAACCCGGTTACGCGAAAGCTACATTCCTTTGACACCTTACGTGAGAAATTTAATATCCCCAACCAACTTTTTTACTTCTACCTGCAGGTCAGACACTTTTTCCACTCCAAATCTTCATCATTATCACTCGAAAGTCCAACTAATTTCGAATACATATGTGCTCAGGGACCCCACCAGTTACACCTAATATCCCCCATCCATCGTATCCTTCATGAGTCGACACCTCTGACTGAGACCACACATCATTATATGGGAAAGTGGTCCCATTTGTTGGGCAGAGCTATATCAATTCAGCTATGGGACAAGATTTGGTCTTCTGTCTCCAAATCTTCTAAGTGTGTGGCCCAACGGGAGACTTCTATGAAAATTCTTATGTTCTGGTATAGAACCCCTGATGTTATTCATAAATACGACCCCTCAGTCCCGCCGCGCTGTTGGCATTGTGGGATTGACACGGGTTCTTTATTCCATATATTTTGGCAGTGTTCAAAGATACAACCTTTCTGGGGGGAGGTGGGGCTCCTGATACAGAAAGTGCTGGATAAATCTCTCCCATTGGACTCATTACACTATTTGTTGGGCCTTCCTTTCCCTGACTTAACCAAAAGAGCTAACCGGCTTCTTTCTTATATACTATTAGCTGCCAAACGACTTATCCCCCTGTGTTGGCTGTCCGGTGCTCCTCCCCCTTGGCCCAAATTTTTACAATTAGTAACTGATATCCGAAGGATGGAATATCTAACGGCCTCAGTACATGATACTATCCCCCAATTTGAAAAATTGTGGAAACCCTGGGATGAGTCGGAATTTGGGACTCCTATGCTAAACACCGTTCTTTAAGTTATGATATCCCACCCCCCCCCCCCACCTACCCCATTTTCATATGTTTTACTTAGAACTTATAACCACATACCACATGTCCTCCATAGAATCTATGTTCCTCTCTCTTATGTAACTAATTTTACACTTCTGATCCTGCACTTTTATTTTAGGAATAATATTTTTCTGTATCCTGGACAAAAGTACAGAGCGGTTTGTGCTCTGTAATTCTGAACTCTGTTCATATGTACTTATTTTGTTTTTTGCTATAAAGATACTATCAAAACTTTATATTTTATATTTTATATTGTACAACATTACTGCTTACTTGTTCATTGTATATTGTTAAAAATCTAATAAAAATACAATTATAAAGCCTTTGAGCGACTCAAGGCTGCCTTTGTTTCTTCTCCTGTGTTGGCACATCCTGATC
Source organism: Lithobates clamitans (assembly GCA_037952925.1). Taxonomy (NCBI): domain Eukaryota; kingdom Metazoa; phylum Chordata; class Amphibia; order Anura; family Ranidae; genus Lithobates; species Lithobates clamitans. Next base: position 13,387,257 of record JBBGZY010000251.1, on the reverse strand, counting down.
CTACGTTACCTTTTGTCCTTGAGGTTGATGCTTCTGAGACTGGTGTTGGCTCCCTTCTGTCTCCTACCTCAGAGCGCTATGCATCCTATGCTAAACGCCTCTGTCCCAGAAGGGCACGATGGGCTCTTTTCTTGTCAAGTTTCAATTACATTGTCTCATTCTTACCGGGTACTAAGAATGTAAGGGCTGACGCTTTGTCACGTCAATTTTTTTCCACTTCCAAGATGGAGTAGGTTCCGGTTCCTGTGATTCCTCCTGATCGTATTTTGGCTATGGTTCGCACCAGTCTCACTTCTCCTTTGAGTGACAAAATTCTTGCTACTCAGGTTCATGCTCCTCCTGAGAAACCTTGTGACCGCTGCTTTGTCCTAGAGAGTCTCCATACTGCCGTGCTCCAGACTTACCATTCTCCCGAGGCTGCTGGCTATCCTGGGAAGAATCAACTCTTTTGGACCATTTCCCAACAATTCTGGTGGCCTAATCTATGTACTGATGTAAGCGCCTTCGTAGCTGCCTGTTTTGTGTGTGCTCAGAGTAAGACTTCACAACACCTTCCAGTGGGTCTCCTACAACTCATACCCAATGGAGAGAGTCCCTGGACCCACCTGTCTATGGATTTCATTGTGGAGTACTGGCTTCCATTTTTGCTCAAGAGATCTTTCATTTACATGGGCTACCCAAGGTGATTGTCTTGGACAGGGGTAGTCAGTTTGTGTTTCGGTTCTGGCGAGCCTTTTGTGGACAGTTGGGAATTCAGCTTGCTTTCTCCTCTGCGTATCACCCGCAGTCTAATGGGGCCACAGAACAAGCAAATCAGTCCTTGGAGCAAATCCTACGTTGCTATATTTCTGACCATCATAACAACTGGTCAGACCTATTACCGTGGGCAGAGTTTGCTCACAATAGTGCCTTGAATTCTGCTTCCCGATTGTCCCCTTTTTTGGCGAACTATGGTTTCCAACCTTCCATGTTGCCTGACTCATTTGTTCTGCATAGTGTTCCTGCGTTAGAGAGGCATCCCTGTGGTTTTCGTTCCACTTAGGTACGAGTCCAGGAGGCTTTGCGACATGCTAATGATAGGTACAGACTCCATGCTGACCGCAGACGCCTGCCTGCGCCTTCCTACCAGGTTGGGGACAGGGTCTGGCTGTCATCTCGCAACCTCCGACTTCGTGTTCCCTCTCTGAAGTTCGCACCTCAGTTTATTGGGCCTTTCCGTATTCTTCACAGGATTAACCCAGTGGCTTACACGTTAGACCTTCCTTCTAATATGCGAATCTCAAATGTATTTCATGTCTCCTTATTAAAACCTTTGTTCTGCAACCGCTTTACCACCCTGGTGCCACGTCCTCATCCTGTACAGGTTGAGAACCATGAGGAGTATGAAGTACAGTCCATTGTTGACTCCCGTAGGTTCCGTGGGCGCATACAGTACCTGGTGCATTGAAAGGGGTACGGTCCGGAGGAACACTCTTGGGTCTCATCCTCGGACGTACATGCCTCTGTCCTCCTCCACGATTTCCATAGACATTTTCCCCTCAAGCCTGGTGGTCCTCCGAGGGGGGGGGGGTCGTTGAGGAGGGGGTACTCTCAGGGATGGGCTCAGCCCTTCCTTCTCTGAGCTGGCCAATCACCTGTCGGCTAATTGCCAGCTCCTATCTCTCCACAGTTACTCACCTGTTAATGATAACCTGCTGGTCAGTCCTGCCTACTTAAGCCTTAAGCCGTCCAGCCCAGAGGCTCTCTGCCTTCACCTTGGTCAACATCACTCTCCTGCATTCCTGTTTAAGACTTGCTTGGCTGACATCCCTTCTGGCTCCAGATCCTGCTTGCTGTTCCACTACACAGACCCCAGATTTTTTGGCTTGGTTGACTATCCGTTTTGGTTACCAAGCTTTGGCTATGTTTTGAATATGTTTGTTCTATTTACTTGTATTATTAAACAAGTGTGATTTAACTGTACTTCTGTCTCGGTCTGATTCATGGTTTCTGACATATATATGTGGTTGTGATGATATTATTTCTGTCAGCAGGATGCTTACCCCCTCCTGACAGAAAATGCTGTAAAGCATGTGTAGATAGTTGTTAGAGGTAGGATGTTGTATCCTTCTGTTCTTTCTGCTGCAGGGTTCCAGTCTGTCAGCTGTCTATTCGGTTCCGGATGGAGTCAGGTATTCCTGCGGGCAGAGGGCTTCCCTCTAAAGGGGGGGGGGGTTGCTCTGGCCCATGATGTACAGTGTTGTGTGTTAGCTGCAGGGATCTGTAGTTAGGAATGTGTATATATTGTACAAAACCAAATATCTATTTTTTTTTATACTCATAATTATTTGTGCATAGCCCCATCCAAGTTTGTTCCCTTCCCCATTCCAAAATGGTATCTTTAGGGGATGCCCTTGCTCCTGGGCCTAGGAGCCAATTTTTGTAAATTTCTCAGCTAAGGGATTAGCTGGATATTAGAAAGGGGGGGGGGGGGGAGTGTAGCACCTCCTAGTGGTACTAGGAGGTCAGGGTTTGAGTGACTCAGGGAGAGCTAGGTGACTCACAGACAGTATCACTGAGACCTCCCACTTTTCTCCAGAATATGCTGGAATCTTCTGGAAAGGAAGGAGGAGAGGAGAGGTGGAGCTGTCTGGAGTATTCTGAGGGTCCTGACCAATCCCCAACTTGGATTGGCAGGGGGCAGGCCTCCTCAAATACTCAGGGTCAGCCCAGCTGGAGAGGAGTTGGTATCGGGTGGAAGATGGAGATGGAGTGTTAGGCTATCGTAAGTGTAAGTAAGGTCCTTTGCGCTATCAAAGTGAATGTATAATATAGTACTCTGATAAATGCAGCTAGATCTAAAGTGTAAGAGTGCACTAAATTGGTATAAAATAAATAAGTGATCAGCGCAACTTAATATTATAAATATAGATGATTTAGCACTGTGCGATAATCTGTGCAAAAATTTCTAAAAAATGCGACTGTGCAAAAAAAAAAAACGCTAAAGATGCTGTGCAAAATTGCTAGGTGCAAATATGAGCTTTTGCTCAAATAAATCAATGCCAATGAATGCTCATACTATAAATAAATGTAGATGATTTAGCACTGTGCGATAATCTGTGCAAAAATTGCTAAAAAATGCGACTGTGCAAAACAAAAAACACTAAAGATGCTGTACAAAATTGCTAGGTGCAAATATGAGCTTATGTTCAAATAAATCAATACCAATGAACGCTCATGGCGCTGTGCAAAATACAAATATGAATCTGTGCACATAAGATGATTTCAGTGCAAGAAAAAAAAATAGAAATATCAATAATAAAATTCCTATGCATATGCAATATATCAATGAGACACATGTAATTTATATAGATGAATGTAGCAATAATCCGTATAATCTCTCTTTATCACACTGTTGACACAACAAATAGTGGTGCTGCAATAGTTCATGAAGTGAAGATAAATAAAGTCTATGATAAAACAAAGTGCAGACAGTGCTTCAATAAGTGCTCTTCTTTCCAGAACATGCTGGAATCTTCTGGAAAGGAAGGAAGAGAGGAGAGGTGGAGCTGTCTGGAGTATTCTGAGGGCCCTGACCAATCCCCAACTTGGATTGGCAGGGGGCAGGCCTCCTCAAATACTCAGGTTCAGCCCAGCTGGAGAGGAGTTGGTATCGGGTGGAAGATGGAGATGGAGTGTTAGGCTATCGTAAATGTAAGTAAGGTCCTTTGCGCTATCAAAGTGAATGTATAATATAGTACTCTGATAAACTGCAGCTAGATCCAAAGTGTAAGAGTGCACTAAATTGGTATAAAATAAATAAGTGATCAGCGCAACTTAATATTATAAATATAGATGATTTAGCACTGTGTGATAATCTGTGCAAAAATTGTTAAAAAATGGGACTGTGCAAAAAAAAAAACGCTAAAGATGCTGTGCAAAATTGCTAGGTGCAAATATGAGCTTTTGCTCAAATAAATCAATGCCAATGAATGCTCATACTATAAATAAATGTAGATGATTTTACACTGTGCGATAATCTGTGCAAAAATTGCTAAAAAATGCGACTGTGCAAAACAAAAAACGCTAAAGATGCTGTACAAAATTGCTAGGTGCAAATATGAGCTTGTGTTCAAATAAATCAATACCAATGAACGCTCATGGCGCTGTGCAAAATACAAATATGAATCTGTGCACATAAGATGATTTCAGTTCAAAATAAAAAAAAGAAAAAAAAATAGAAATATCAATAATAAAATTCCTATGCATATGCAATATATCAATGAGACACATGTAATTTATATAGATGAATGTAGCAATAATCCGTATAATCTCTCTTTATCACACTGTTGACACGACAAATAGTGGTGCTGCAATAGTTCATGAAGTGAAGATAAATAAAGTCTATGATAAAACAAAGTGCAGACAGTGCTTCAATAAGTGCTCTTCAATAAAATCACTGGTGTGTCACTCTTCGTGTGTATCACTCAGTGTTCACTAGACTCTTACCTCCATATGGATAGTGAAAAGCAGTGGAGATATGTATAGCTGGAGACCTTTCCAAGATGTTGTGATGGTAGATGGCCCTCTCCTGGTATTATATATTAGATGGTGGCCCTGGCTTAGTCCATACAGACGTTCATTCCCAGCGGATATGTACAGGGGATAAAGAAGAATCTCCCATAGTGTAGAATGTATAAACTGATTGATTTATTTAAAAGCCAAGTGGAAACTTACAACAGAGTAGTGGAAAAACAGCAGATCTGTAATTTGGACGGCGTTACAGGTGCCTCTTACATCACTTCCGGTTCTCGGGTGGTCCGGTCACTTCCTATGCATTACGTCACACCACGTGACTTCAAGTCACGTGGTATGACGTAATGCATAGGAAGTGACCGGTGTTGTAAAAATTCCTGCAACCTATACAGACTCTCGACCCAGTGTGGCTACGTCAGAACACAGCTGATAGTGGGGATTTACTGCGCATGCGCAACTTCACCGCGGCTTTACTGCGCGTGCGCAGCCTCTCCTTTCAGTCGAGGAAAATTTTAGACTCGATCAGGCGGGCGGAGGCGGTGCGAGTACATTATCATTACATTACATTATCACCAGCACCGCCTCCAGCCCCACCCTGCCCCTAATACGCCCCTAGCCTGCTCTGGAGAAGGGGGGCGGGCCTCGTGCATAGAATTGTGTATATCAATGGGACAAGGTCAAGATAAAATATAGAGCTGCCCCGCCCCTAGCCTGCTCTGCTGAAGGGGGGTGTACCCATTTCCTGCATAGCACAGTCTATATCAATGGGGCAAAGTCGAGATCAAATATAAAGCTGCACCACCTCCAGCCCTGCTCCCGCCCCCGCCCCGAGCCAGCTCTGGTGAAGGGGGACAGGCTCCGTCTGTATATCAATGGCAGGTCGAGAAAAAATATAGAGCTGTGTCTGTGGGAGGGGCCAAGTCTTTGCATAGAAGACATTCCTGATCAATTTGATCATCCACGCTGCATGTACATAATGTGAAGGGCTGTGCAATCTGTTCAGGAAGGAAAACAGCAGCCTGACACATGGAGCCTCCACTTACACAAATCTGTCTGTGCACAGCCCTGCAAAATACATATACGAGAGGTCAAGAAAAATTATAGTTATAGTTATAATTATGAAACCACCCCCCCCAATCAATTGCAGCCTCACTGTGCCCGTCAAATGCAGCCACTGTGCCCGTCGTACACAGCCACTTGTGCCCGCCATATGCAGCCATTTGTGCCCATCATAAGCAGCCATTTGTGCCCGTCGAATGCAGCCATTTGTGCCCATCATATGCAGCCATTGTGCCCGTCAAATGCAGCCACTTGTGCCCGCCATATGCAGCCACTGTACCCCATCATATGCAGCCACTGTGCCCATCATATGCAACCAGGCGTGCCCCCTGGCTCGGCTGTCACTTCACTAACACCCCCCCCAAGCGCGGTCGGTCTGGCGGCACTTACCGATTGACGGGGCTTCCTCCTCCTCCTCTTCTGTAGCGGCGGCAGTGGCTCCTGCTTGGCTCCTTTGGCCAATCGGGAGACAGCTCTCACTGACCTGCCTGCTGATTGGCAAGGAAGAACGTTAGTGTGAAAATAGCGAAAATGCATTTGCTATGCCACACAACGGGGTGGGATCGGGACGCAGTGCTCTGGGCCCCGAGCCCACCCTATTTTTAAGCCTATTAGAGCCTCTGGCTCTAATCACGTGCTTCAAAATACACCCCCTGCCTATCCCCGCCATAGTAATTCATGTGTCCGGTGTCCTGAAAGGGGCCGGGTACATGAATAGGGAGGGCAGCAGAGGTGACGGGGGGGGGGCGGTGCCCATGCGCCCACGAGGCACGGACTGCCACTAGTCTTTGATCTCTGTCAAGTGCAGGGGGCTGGATCGCCTCCGCTGCTTTTCCTCCAATCAGGGGACAAAGAAGCTAAGTGCGAGATTACCTGTAGCCCTCACACTGGAGACTTGTACACCATCATCATGGCGGCCTAGGACGGTGGGTGCCGGGTCCCCCGAGGGCAGAGGACACGTGTGACCCGCTTTTGGGTCACTGGTGGCTTAGGGAGATAGGGAGGGCCTCTGGGTGGACATGGGAGAAGGAGATTGCTCCTGGGTGGACATGGGAGAAGGAGAGGGCTCTATTGTGGACGTGGGAGAAGGAGAGGGCTCCTAGGTGGACGTGGGAGAAGGAGAGGGCTCCTGGGTGGCCGGGGGAGAAGGAGAGAGCCCCTGGGTGGCTTAGGGAGAAGGAGAGAGCCCCTGGGTGGCCGGTGGAGAAGGAGAGGGCTCCTGGGTAGCCGGGATGAGAAGGAGAGAGCCCCTGGGTGGCTGGGGAGAAGGAGAGAGCCCCTGGGTGGCTTAGGGAGAAGGAGAGGGACACTGGGTGGCCCGTGGAGAGGGAGAGGGCTCTTGGGTGGAAGTGGGAGAAGGAGAAGGCTCCTGGGCGGCCGGGGGAGAAGGAGAGGGCTCTTGGGTGGCCGGGGGGAGAAGGAGAGATCCCCAGGGGGGCTTAGGGAGAAGGAGAGAGCCCCTGGGTGGCCGGTGGAGAAGGAGAGGGCTCCTGGGTAGACGTGGGAGGAGAGGGCCCCTGGGTGGCCGGTGGAGAAGGAGAGAGCCCCTGGGTGGCTGGTGGAGAAGGAGAGAGCACCTGGGTGTTTGGAGGAGGAGAGGGCCCCTGGGTGGCCATTTAGTCAACAAGAGGGCTCCTGGGTGGCTGTGGGAGAAGGAGAGGGCACCCGGGTGTTTGAAGGAGGAGAGGGCCCCTGGGAGGCCATTTAGTGAAGAAGAGGGCCCCTGGGTGGCTGGGGGAGAAGGAGAGGGCACCTGGGTGGTTGGCAGAGAAGGAGTGGGTCCCTGGCTGTTTGAAGGAGAAGGAGATGGCCCCAGGGTTGGCCAAAATTGGAAGAGCTGGTCCTTGGGTGGTTGGAGGAGGAGAGGGTGCCACCCTTCTCCCTTCAGGACAGGGACACCCTTCTCTCCCCCGAAGGACGGGGACACCCTTCTCTCCACCGGAGGATGGGGACGCCCTTCTCTCCTCCCGGAGGACGGGACAACCTTCTCTCCCCCGGAGGATGGGGACACCGGAAGACAGGGACACCCTTCTCTCCCCCGGAGGACGGGAACATCCTTCTCTCCCCCTGGCTGTTTGAAAGAGAAGGAGATGGACCCAGGTTTGGCCAAAATTGGAAGAGCTGGTCCTTGGGTGGTTGGAGGAGGAGAGGGTGCCACCCTTCTCCCCTGAGGATGGGGACACCCTTTTTTCCCACGGAGGACGGGGACACCTTTCTCTCCCCCGGAGGACGGGGACACCCTTCTCTCCCTGGAGGACGGGGACACCCTTTTCTCCCCCGGAGGACGGGGACACCCTTTTTCTCCCCCGGAGGACGGGGACACCCTTTTTCTCCCCCAGAGGATGGGGACATCCTTCTCTCCCCTGGAGGAGGGGGACATCCTTCTCTCCCCCAGAGGATGGGGACACCAGAGGACGGGGACACCCCTTTCTCCCTGGAGGACGGGTTCACCCTTCTCTCCCCGGAGTACGGGTTCACCCTTCTCTCCCCAGAGGACGGGGAAACCCTTCTCTCCCCCAGAGGATGGGGACACCCTTCTCTGTCCCCATCCTCCGGGGGAGAGAAGGGTGTCCCCATCCTCCAGGGAGAGAAGGGTATCCCCGTCCACCGGGGGAGATAAGGGTGTCCCCGTCCTCCGGTGTCCCCATCTTCCGGGGGAGAGAAGGATGTTCCCGTCTACCAGGGGAGAGAAGGGTGTCCCCATCCTCCGGGGGAGAGAAGGGTGTCCCGTCCGGGGGGAGAGAAGGGTGTCCCCATCCTCTGGTGGAGAGAAGGGTGTCCCTGTCCTCCGGGGGAGAGAAGAGTGTCCCTGTCCTGAAGGGAGAAGGGTGGCACCCTCTCCTCCTCCAACCACCCAAGGACCAGCTCTTCCAATTTTGGCCAACCCTGGGTCCATCTCCTTCTCCTTCAAACAGCCAGGGGCCCACTACTTCTCTGCCAACCGCCGAGGTGCCCTCTCCTACTCCCTCGGCCACCCAGGGGCCCTCTGCTTCACTAAATGGCCACCCAGGGGCCATCTCCTCCTCCAAACACCCAGGTGCTCTCTCCTTCTCCACCGGCCACCCAGGTGCTCTCTCCTTCTCCCCCGGCCACCCAGGAACCCTCTCCTTCTCCACCGGCCACCCAGGGGCTCTCTCCTTCTCCCCCGGCCACCCAGGAGCCCTCTCCTTCTCCACCGGCCACCCAGGTGCTCTCTCCTTCTCCCCCTGCCCCCCAGGAGCCTTCTCCTTCTCCCCCGGCCACCCAGGAGCCCTCTCCTTCTCCCACATCCACCCAGGAGCCCTCTTCCTCTACACCGTCCACCCTGGGTCTCTCTCCTTCTCCCTAAGCCACCCAAGGGCTGTCTCCTTCTCCCCCAGCCACCCAGGAGCTCTCTCCTTCTCCCCGGCTACCCAGGAGCCCTCTCCTTCTCCACCGGCCACCCAGGGGCTCTCTCCTTCTCCACCGGCCACCCAGGGGCTCTCTCCTTCTCCCCCGGCCACCTAGGGGCTCTCTCTGCCCCCGGCCACCTAGGAGCCCTCTCCTTCTCCCACATCCACCCAGGAGCCCTCTCCTTCTCCACGGCTACCCAGGGGCTCTCTCCTTCTCCCTAAGCCACCCAGGGGCTCTATCCTTCTCCCCCGGTCACCTAGGAGCCCTCTCCTTCTCCCACGTCCACCCAGGAGCCCTCTCCCTCTCCACCGGCCACCCAGGGTCTCTCTCCTTCTCCCTAAGCCACCCAAGGGCTCTCTCCTTCTCTTCCAGCCACCCAGGGGCTCTCTCCTTCTCCCCCGGCTACCCAGGAGCCCTCTCCTTCTCCTCCGGCCACCCAGGGGCTCTCTCCTTCTCCACCAGCCACCCAGGGGCTCTCTCCTTCTCCCCCGGCCACCCAGGGGCTCTCTCTGCCCCCGGCCACCTAGGAGCCCTCTCCTTCTCCCACATCCACCCAGGAGCCTTCTCCTTCTCCACGGCCACCCAAGGGCTCTCTCCTTCTCCCTAAGCAACCCAGGGGCTCTATCCTTCTCCCCCGGTCACCTAGGAGCCCTCTCCTTCTCCAACATCCACCTAGGAGCCCTCTCCTTCTCCCACGTCCACCTAGGAGCCCTCTCCTTCTCCCACGTCCACCCAGGAGCAATCTCCTTCTCCCACGTCCACCCAGAGGCCCTCTCCTTCTCCCTAAGCCACCAGTGACCCAAAAGCGGGTCACACGTGTCCTCTGCCCTCGGGGGACCTGGTAACCACCATCCTGGGACGCTATGATGATGGTGTACAAGTCTCCAGTGTGAGGGCTACAGGTAAACTCGCACTTAGCTTCTTTGGCCCTTGATTGGAGGAAAATCAGCAGATGCGATCCAGCCCCCAGCACTTGACAGAGATCAAAGACCAGTGGCAGTCCATGCCTTGTGGGCGCATGGGCGCCCCCCCTTGTCACCTCTGCCGCCCTCCATATTCATGTACCCGGCCCCTTTCAGGACGCCGGACACATGAATTACTATGGCGGGGATAGGCGGGGGGGTGTATTTTGAAGCATGTGATTAAAGCCAGAGGCTCTAATAGGCTTCAAAATAGGGTGGGCTCGGTGCGCAGAGCAAATTAATTTTCGCTATTTTCACACTAACGTTCCTCCTTGCCAATCAGCAGACAGGTCAGTGAGACCTGTCTTCCGATTGGTCAAAGCATTATGCGATCCTATTGGATACCTAACGCTTCGGTGGAAGAGGTGACACGGTGGAAGAAGCCTGAGGAGCTGAGCAGACACAGGAGCCACAGCTGCCGCTACAGAAGAGGAGGAGGAAGCCCCGTCACTCGGTAAGTGCCACCAGACTGGCCGCGCGGTGGGGGTGTTAGTGAAGTGACAGCCGAGCAGGGGGGCATGTTAGTGAAGTGACAGCCGAGCCGGGGGGCGTGCCTGGTTGCATATGATGGGCACAGTGGCTGCATATAGCGGGCAGAAGTAGCTGCATTTGACAGGCACAAATGGCTACATTCGACAGGCACAAATGGCTGCTTATGATGGGCACAAATGGCTGCTTATGATGGGCACAAATGGCTGCATATGGTTGGCACAAGTGGCTGCGTACGATGGGCACAGTGGCTGCATTTACCAGGCACAGTGAGGCTGCAATTGATTGGGGGGGTGGTTTCAGTATTTTTAAGTTTGTTCGTGCCCCCCAAAATTTTTGAGCACCAGCCGCCACTGTACACTGCTCTATAATTTTCCTTGACCTCCCGTATATGTATTTTGCAGGGCTGTGCACAGACAGATTTGTGTAAGGGGAGGCTCCGTGTGTCAGGCTGCTGTTTTCCTTCCTGAACAGATTGCACAGCCCTTCACATTATGTACATGCAGCGTGGATGATCATATTGATGAGGAATGTCTTCTATGCAAAGACTTGGCCCCTCCCACAGACACAGCTCTATATTTTTTCTCAACCTGCCATTGATATACAGACGGAGCCCGTCCCCCTTCACAAGAGCTGGCTCGGGGCGGGGGCGGGAGCGGGGCTGGAGGCGGTGCAGCTTTATATTTTATCTCGACTTTGCCCCATTGATATAGACTGTGCTATGCAGGAAATGGGCACGCCCCCCTTCAGCAGAGCAGGCTAGGGGCGGGGCAGCTCTATATTTTATCTCGACCTTGTCCATTGATATAAACAATTCTATGCATGGTGCCCGCCCCCCTTCTCCAGAGCAGGCTAGGGGCGTATTAGGGGCAGGGTGGGGCTGGAGGCGGTGCTGACGATAATGTAATGTAAAGATAATGTACTCGCACCGCCTCCGCCCGCCCGCTCGAGTCTAAAATTTTCCTCGACTGAAAGGAGAGGCTGCGCACGCGCAGTATAGCCGCGGTAAGGTCGCGCATGCATGGTAAAGCCACGCCGTCAGCTGTGTTCTGACGTAGACATACAACATCGGACCACACGAGAACCAGAAGTGATGTAAGAGGCACTGTAATGCCGTCCAAATTACAGATCTGCTGTTTTTTCACTACTCTGTTGTAAGTTTCCACTTGGCTTTTAAATAAATCAATCAGTTTATACATTCTACACTATGGGATATTCTTCTTTATCCCCTGTACATATCCGCTGGGAATAAACGTCCGGGGTAATGGTGACCACGCCACCTTATGCCATCACAGTCCCAGCATGCCCAGGGACTGTGACGGCATAAGGGGGCGGGGTCTCCGCCTATATAAGTCACATCGGAGCTCTCAGAGAGCATTCCAGCTGGAGAGAGCTTTGTGTCAACATTGGAAGAAGACAAGAAGCCCAGAAGCCCAGAAGCCACAGGCCAGAAGTCTGGGCCTCCGCTGGCAAAAGAGCGGTATGAAGACAGCGGAGGAGCCGGCAGAAGAACTGGAACACCGGGAGAAGAGGCCAGAGGGAGTGGAGAAGAACCAACCGGACGCCGGGAGAAGAGGAACCAGAGGGACCCCCGAAGTCGGAAGAAGACCCCCGAAGCCGGAAGAAGACCCCCCCGGAGCTGTCTAATAAATTACTTCAAAAACCTGTGTAGTGTGTTTTATTATTGACACTTTTTTCCCTAGGTAAATTGGTAGGGGTACCATGTACCCCATACTCATTCACCTAGGGTGGGGGGCCGGGATCTGGGGGCCCTCCTATTATAGGGGGCTCCCGGATTCCGATAACCCATCCGACCGCAGACCCCGACAAGCAACGGCCAGGGTTGTCGGGAAGAGGCCCTTGTCCTCATCAACATGGGGACAAGGTGCTTTGTGGTGGGGGGGCCCCGCAGGGCGCACCCCTCCCCAAAGCACCCACCCCCCCATGTTGAGGGCATGCGGCATGGTACGGTTCAGAAGGGGGGGGCGCTCGCTCGTCCCCACCCCCTTTCCTGACCAGCCGGGCTGCGTGCTCGGATCGGGGTCTGGTCGGCGTAGGGGGTTCCCCTTTAAAGACCTAAGGGCCTGGGATGCCCCACGACGGGGCTCGCAAGGTGTCAATCTCGCCGATAAAAGCAGCGAGATTGACTTCCTTTTCTAGTCCCGTCGTACCCGAGTCACGTTCAAAATGAACGGACTTGTCTGCGTGTGGGCAAGTCTGTTCATTCTGAAATTCCGCCGTAACTCTGGCGAAAGTCCGTCGGAAAGACGGGCGGACCTAGCCTGCCGGAAAGTCCGGTCATGTGTAGGCAAGTCCGTTCGTTCAGAAAGTCCGGCGGTAGTCCGCCGGAAAGTCTGGCGGGAAGAATGTCGGACCAAATCTGCCGAAAAAGTCAGCTCGTGTGTACGCGGCATTAGGCTATCGTGACCTTTGAGGGAGCTCTCCAGTCCTGAGCAGGAGGCACAGGAGGAGCAAGAGAGGACAGCGGGAAAACACTGGCAGGCAAGTCTCCAGGAGTTCCATAGAGTGCAGCCAGGAGGGCTGGTGAGTGTTCACACAGTCAGGAGGACTGGGGAGGCACGCCTGAGAGGACTGGGAGAGTACAGCATGGGATGGGTGCAGAGCCAGTGGAGTGGACTGTGGTGGCACGGCAGTGGAGAGAGGCAGCTGCAGCCAGGAGGGCTGGCAGGGCTTAAAGATGTGGTGCTGGGATCAATAGCTACGTGGACAGCTAGAACTAGGATGTGCTGGAGGAAGAGAAGAAGTTGTATATACATAGAGTGTATATATAGCTCATAGTCCCTACAGTGTTCTCTTGAAATCTACTGGCCATCCAATAATTCCCAAATCCCCATCCAAGTTTAATTCCCTCATAAAAACAACAAAAACAAAGTGCAAGAACTGTTTTCTGTCTTAGGAGTGACTGAAGATTGTGTGCCGGGCTAGGCAGGGTGGCGGACGAACCACAACTATCAGCAACCCCTACAGGGGTACCGCTACACATATTTTTAGCATAGATCACTGTATTAGTGTAACTTGTTCCAAAAAAGTGTCAAAAGGGTCAGTTAGTGTCAGATCTGACTGCCGTAATATTGCCGCCATTACTAGTAAGAAAATAAATAAATACAAATTCCATAAATATATCCCATAGTTTGTAGATGCCGTAACGTTTGCACAAACCAATCAATATATGCTTACTGGGATTTTTTTCTACCAAAAATATGCAGCAGAATACATGTTGGCCTAAATAGATTTGTATTTTTTTTTTTTAAGGAATATGTCTTATAGTAGAAAGTAAAAAATATTGTTTTTTTTTTTCAAAATTGTCAGTCTTTTCTTGTTTATAGCACAAAAAAAAATGCAGTGGTGATCAAATACCACCAAAAGAAACCTTTATTTGTGGGGAAAAAAAGTCATCAACTTTATTTGGTTACAGTGTCGCATGACCGCGCAATTGTCAGTTAAAGTAATGCAGTGCCGTATTACAAAAAATGGCCTGGTCATGAAGGGGGGGACGGTAAATCTTTCGGAGATAAATTGGTTAATGTGCAAATTGACTAGCAATCACAGAATTACACTAACTAAACACATTTACCAATACAAGCATGCAACAAACATACTGTACAGTAACTTGGCAGCAAGCATTTGGGCGTATTTGTGAAAACTTCACCTACAATATATGAGTTGGCCACTAGAGAGCAGCACAAGCATTTAATACACATAATGCTAGTGGAGCAAAAGAGACGGAAACAGACACAAACACACTATAATAATGTATAGGAAATAGGTATCTTTTATTTAGATCAGGATTCCTAAATGATGAATCTTCATGAAATCTTTTAAGGAAAAAAAGTCAGTGGTATTTGATAACAAGTAGAGGCAAGAATAGGGGGTATATACAGTAAATGACAGCTGTCTGAGTTTTCAGTACAGTTAAATAGCTGGGGGCCACAACAAACTGTTACTGGGGGCCACATGCGCACACCACTAGACCACTGTACACAGGTGCACTTTCAAATAGAAAGCAAATGTCTATTTTCTCCTTTTAGTAAAGTAAATTCCACAAATTGAGAACAAAGTAAGCTGACAATCTAATCTGATCCACAAGCATTAGCAGGAGGGGGGCACCCACTGAATAATAGGCCTAGGGGGAGGGGGAGCTGTGACAGACACAGGAAATGTAAAAGAAAAGAGTAGTGTGATCCTACTGAGCGCATATTTCCAATTATTTCGGTGCTTACCTTAAATCGGTATTAAACTCTAAAACAAAAATGTATTATATTGCAGCGTACCAATCTTTATGCTGCCAATATGCTATATGAAAAATCGGCCGAAATTCGGTCATTTAGACAGTTCGTTTGTTTTTTGGTCAGTTAATGGGCACAAAATCGATAATCATTTGGATGTTTTTGAGCCGAAAAAACAAAGGACAAGTTTGGAAATGTTCTGCCGAACGAACGATAAATTGAAAAGTTAATGTGTTTCCCATCCGAACTGTCTGCACTAGGTATATGTAAAAAAAATTGCCTTCATTGAACGATTTATCGGTCATTACATGATGGCACTATCATTTGCGCTCACGGCCGAATTTTAGTTTTGCAAAAATGGGTTCGGCCAATTTTTCACATAGTGTATGGCCAGCATAAGACCCCTTTCACACTGGGGTGGTTTTCAGGCGCTTTAGCGCTACAAATAGCCTCTGCTAAGTGCCTGAAAACCGCTTTCCATTCATTTCAGTGTGCCTTATCACACTGGGGCGATACGCTTGCGGGATAGGAAAAAAAGTCCTGCAAGCAGCATCTTTGGGGTGGAATGAATGGGCAGCAAATCGCCGCAAAATGGGAGTTTTTAACCCCTTTTTTGGTTTTAAAAGCGCCCCACTAGCGGCCGAAAAGCGCTGCAAAAGCGCCACTAAACAGCGGCGAATGAGCGGCGCTATAGCGCTAACACGGCCACGGCCTCAGTGTAAAAGAGGTCTCAGATGTGATGGTTGCATAGTTGGTTTTTCTTTTAGTCCAGTAAGTCTGTTGTTTCTCAACTTCATTTAACAGACCAGGCTGTCCAGACAAAGTGGTAGTTGGAGGGATGAGACAAACCATTTACCACTGACAGGGGTGCTTAGAATGATCAGCTTTTATTTTGTTAAGAGGAGGTCCAGACTGGGTGAAAAAAAAATAAAAGTCAGCAGCTACAAATACTGCAGCTGCTGACTTTTAATATTAGGGCACTTACCTGTCCAGGGAGCCCGCGATGTCCGCACCCCAGCCAATCTTCGAAATGACTCCCAGGTTCTGCCATCACCATTCCTGGTAAGGGAACCAGGCAGTGAAGCCTTTCCTACTGCGCATGCGTGAAGCGCGCTATGCTTTCTAATTGGCTCGGTTTAGGTAAACCACCCCCCCCGCCTGATAAAAAAAACATGTTGCTGTAACTGCCTAAAAGATGTTAGCTGGAGTTCCCCCCTCCCCCCTGAAAGGTGCCAAATGTGACACCGGAGGGGGGAGGAAGCATATACAAGAGAGTTTCACTTTTGGTAACCCGCCCCCCCAAAAAATTAATAAAAACGTTGCTGTAACTGCCTAAAAGGTGTTAGCTGGAGTTCAGCTTTATTTTGTCCATCAAAATTTGCTAGTACATCTAAAACCTTGTACACACGATCGGACTTTAAACAAACCTTTCCGTGGATTTCTGTACAAAGGGCGTTGGCCGTGAGCTTGTTAAGCATACACACGGCAGGACTTTTTAGGCAACAAACACGAAAGTAGTGACGTTTCAACGTACTGACACTTCAAAAGAGGACGTTCAATTCTCCGACGCCACCCTTTGGTCAACTTCTGTATTGTTGTCTGATCTTTTGCATTGGTTCTGAGCATGCGTGTTTGTACTTTGTACTAAAGTCCGATGGTTTTGTGTACACACGATCGGATTTGCCGATGTCGGACTTTTGTTGTCGCCAAGTTTGTCTGTTCGCACAGCCAACATTTGTCCGATGAAAACCGAAAAAATTTGTCCGATGGAGCGTACACACGGTCGGATGTTGCCTTAGTCCGATCGTGTGTATGGGCCTTTACACTACCTTCTGTCCTGATTAACGATATTGTTGTCCAAAGGTGTCTCCTTTGCTCCTCAAGCAGGGAAATAGGAAGTGTAACACTGGCTGGATCACAAGGTGAAACGAAAAGGAAAATGCCCCCCCCCCAAAAACACAAAGGAATGCAGCCACCATATAGCAGCCAACATTTTTGTTTTAGGGTTTAATACTTGAAGCGGAGCTCCACCCAAAAGCAGAAACTCTCCCCCCACACACACACATTTGGCATTTTTTTGGGGGGGAGAGGGGAGCGGGTACCTGGTTTCGACAAGACCCGCTCCCACTTCCTGGTAAGATTGCACGATCTGCATCATGGCTGGCCCTTTTATCTCCCCCCCTCGCTGCCTTCTGGGACCTGTGTGTGTCCCAGAAGATGATTGGACCATTCAGGAAGCTCAGCGCGACGCAAGCATGCATATTAGGAAACCGGTTGTGAAACCTGAAGATTTCACTGACGATTTCTCTTACTTGCAATGCCGGCGCCTGCACCCGAAGCCGATGGAACGGATCGGCTCAGGGTGCCGACTAGGGACGTGCGGTGAGGTCAGTGGCTGGTGAGGCACTGGCTAGTATCAGAGCCAGATACACACAGGTTACATTCACTGCGATCGTTAGAGTGAGAGCAATAATTCTAGTACTAGACTCTGTAACTCGAAACAGGTAACCTCAAAAAATTTTTAAAGCGTCGCCTATGGAGATTTTTAAATACTGAAGTTTTGTGCCATTCCACAAGTGTGCACAATTTTAAAGTGTGACATGTTAGTTATCTATTTACTGGACATAACATCATCTGTCACATTATACAAAAAAATCGGTCTAACTTTAGTGTTTTTTTAATTTTATTTTATTCATGAAACAGTTTCTCTCCAAAAAAACGTGTTCGAAAAATTGCTGCGCAAATACCCTGTAACATAAAAAGTTGCAACGACCATCATTTTATTCCCTAGGGTGTCTGCTAAAACAATATATATATAATATTTGGGGGTTCTGAGTAATTTTCTATCAAAAAGATGTGGATTTTTACATGTAGGAGAGAAGTGTCAGAATTGGCCTGGGTGGCAAGGGGTTAATTACCATAAGTATTTTACTATATTTTCAAAAACTGTACTCAAGCAGGTGGCTTAACGGACAAATTACTGAAGTTTGAAGTTATAACTTCCAACCAGTAATTTCACAGTAAATAGATAAATAATAAATTATTATCTTATACATATAGCGTAATAATATATGATTTAGCTTGATTATACAAGTACCTTTTCAACAGCAGCAGATTCTCATTCTCCCTCTTAACTGTGTGAGAAAAACATGGGATTGTGGGTAAATCTTATACCCATAAACCCATGTTTTTTCCTTGTAGTTAAGAGGGCTGGTCCTGGAAAGGAGCATTTGTCTTTTAGACACATACCCCTTCTATGACACTGCAGTGAGAGGACAGCCTCCACTGCAGCATTTTTATTGGACAGCTGGGGCTAATGGTACTTTACCATTGGTCCCAGGCTCCAAGCTATCCATTGAGCTCAGTGCCTCTGACAAGAAGCGAGGAGAGGCACTGTGAGTTTATCCTCTCAGTCTACTGCAAACAGAGTGTGCCAGCTTATATTTAAACTGGTCGCTCTGTATGTAGCTTCTGACAGGCTGCGCAAGGAGCCCCGTATCTCCGGAACCATAGGTCCAATGAGACCCAAATTGACCAGTGGTGAGGTAGGACTTCGCCCTTTAAGTCAATGGGGTTTTTTTTTTAATGTTAATAAAAAAATGTTCTGCCTCACCTGCCTCACCTGACTGCATGTCCCTGGTGCCGACATCACGGGATCCCTGGACAGGTAAGTGTCCTTATAGTAAAAGTTAGCAGCTACAGTATTTGTAGCTGCTGACTTATAATATTTTTTTTACAGGCTGGAACTCTGCTTTAAGAACTAAAGGCAAAACTTATTTTTTCTCAATTTCGATAGAGCAATGCCATCTGTGTCCAATTGAGGAGAATTACCTTCACTTCCTGTCCCATTGCTAAAACAGGAAGTGGGAGGAAATCCTTCCAAAGTGAGGGAAATCTCTGATGCCGGATTCCCGACGGAAAATGTGTGATAGGACCTTGTTGTCGGAAATTCCGACCGTGTGTAGGCTCCATCACACATTTTCCATCGGATTTTCCGACACACAAAGTTTGAGAGCAGGCTATAAAATTTACCCCTTCTATGACACTGCAGTGAGAGGACAGCCTCCACTGCAGCATTTTTATTGGACAGCTGGGGCTAATGGTACTTTACCATTGGTCCCAGGCTCCAAGCTATCCATTGAGCTCAGTGCCTCTGACAAGAAGCGAGGAGAGGCACTGTGAGCTTATCCTCTCAGTCTACTGCAAACAGAGTGTGCCAGCTTATATTTAAACTGGTCGCTCTGTATGTAGCTTCTGACAGGCTGCGCAAGGAGCCCCGTATCTCCGGAACTATAGGTCCAATGAGACCCAAATTGACCAGTGGTGAGGTAGGACTTCGCCCTTTAAGTCAATGGGGTTTTTTTTTTAATGTTAATAAAAAAATGTTCTGCCTCACCTGCCTCCCCTGACTGCATGTCCCTGGTGCCGACATCACGGGATCCCTGGACAGGTAAGTGTCCTTATAGTAAAAGTTAGCAGCTACAGTATTTGTAGCTGCTGACTTATAATATTTTTTTTACAGGCTGGAACTCTGCTTTAAGAACTAAAGGCAAAACTTATTTTTTCTCAATTTCGATAGAGCAATGCCATCTGTGTCCAATTGAGGAGAATTACCTTCACTTCCTGTCCCATTGCTAAAACAGGAAGTGGGAGGAAATCCTTCCAAAGTGAGGGAAATCTCTGATGCCGGATTCCCGACGGAAAATGTGTGATAGGACCTTGTTGTCGGAAATTCCGACCGTGTGTAGGCTCCATCACACATTTTCCATCGGATTTTCCGACACACAAAGTTTGAGAGCAGGCTATAAAATTTTCCGATTTTGTTGTCGGAAATTCCGATCGTGTGTACACAAATCCGACGGACAAAGTGCCACGCATGCTCAGAATAAATAAAGAGATGAAAGCTATTGGCCACTGCCCCGTTTATAGTCCAGACGTACATGTTTTACGTCACCACGTTCAGAACGATCGGATTTTCCGACAACTTTGTGTGACCGTGTGTATGCAAGACAAGTTTGAGCCAATATCCGTCGGAAAAAATCCTAGGATTTTGTTGTCGGAATGTCCGAACAAAGTCCGACCGTGTGTACGGGGCATGACAGTCACCATAATCATGGATTGACCCAATTCTGTCTCAAAAGTGAGACGTTGGGTGTCTAGTTTAGACCTCTGATATTTCACCAACCCCCCCCCCCCCCAATCTCCCCACGGGGCTGTTAGAAAAATAGAAAACATTTTTTTTTTAAATGTATAATTCTACTGACTAAGTCAGTTCCTACTACACATACATACGTACATCCAAGCTGGACCAGTGTACTATACAAAAATGTCATCTTTAACCATTTTAGACCCACGCTATAGCCAAAAGACAGCTACAGCGCGGCTCTGTTGTTCCCAGGAGGGTGTCCAGGGACGTTCTCCCGGGAACCATGCCCCCTGGGGTGCCCATCCGACGAGCTCTGTGATTGCTGTGTCCTTGGGGCACAGCTGATCACAGATCGTGGTAAAGGGTCAATCACAGTGGTCCTTTACCTTTGGACCAGCTGTGTCCAATCACAGCTGATCACAATGTAAACAGACTTGCTAGTTATCGGCAGTACTTTACTCACGCGCTGTCACAGTGTGAGGAAAGAAGAGTGTGACAGTGCCCTGATTATCAGTGCCCATTAGTGCGGCCTATCAGTGCTCATCAGTACTGCCTATCAGTGCCCCCTCATCAGTGCCGCTTATCAGTGCTGCCCATCAGTGCCACCTATCAGTGCCCCCTCAATAGTGCCAGCTATCATTGCCCATTGGTGGTGCCCATCAGTGTCAGCTATCAGTGCCCATCAGTGCCACCTATCAGTGCCCCCTCAATAGTGCCAGCTATCATTGCCCATTGGTGGTGCCCATCAGTGTCAGCTATCAGTGCCCATCAGTGCTGACTCTCAGTGCCCATCAGTTTCGCATATCAATACCCATCTGTGACGCCACATCAGTGCAGCATTTTAGTATCTATCAGTGCAGCCTTATCAGTGGACATCAGTGAAGGAGAAAAATTACTGTACTTATTTGCAAAATTTTATAACAGAATCTAAAGAAAAAATGTTTTTTTCAACAGTGCCCATCAGTGCGGCCCATCATTGTCGCCTATCAGTGCTGCCCATCAATGCCTATCAGTGCCATCTATCAGTGCCCATCAGTGCCATCTATCAGTGCCCATCACTGCCGCCTCATCAGTGCAGCTACTTATTTGCAACATTTTTTAACATCAACTAAAAAAACGTTTTTTTCCCAACATTTTTGGTCTTTTTTCGTTTGTTTAGCAAAAAATATTGATTAAATACCACCAAAAGTAAGCTCTATTTATGTGAAAAAAATGATTAAAAGTCCCTGAGTAAAGTGTTGCATGACTGCGCAATTGTCATTTAAAGTGTGATAGCTCTGAAAGCTGAAAATTGGTCTGGGCAGGAAGGGGGTGAAAGTGCCCTGTAGGCTAAAGGTTGAATTTTTGTAGCCAAGTCCCGGGCTTCTCCAGGCCTAATGGTGACCTCCAGAGTTAGGGACAGCTGTGTAGAGTGGGTTACGAGCAGGGCTTTTTTTCAGCAGGAACGTGGGGGAACGCAGTTCCGGTACCTGTAGCACTGAATGTAAGTAATAGCATGGGATGTGGGGTGTGCTGGAGGGTCTATTGATGTTGTCTGCTGGGGGATCTATTGTCACTGGTGGGGCTATGATTTTGTGTGAGGGTCTATTGTTGCTGATGGGAAATCTATTGTTGCTGGGGGGTCTTATGTTGATGGAAGGGATCTACTGTTGAGGGAGAGGTCTAATTTTACTGGCTGCTGGAGGATCTATTGATGCTGGATGCTGGGAGGTCTGTTGTTGCTGCTGGGGGGGGGGGGCGTCTAATGTTGCTTGGGTTGATATTTTGTTACTGGGTGTGATATTTTGTTGTGGGTGGTTCACTGTTGCTGCAGGGAATCTATTGTTGTTGGGGTGGAGTCCATTGTTGCTGGGGGAGTCTATTGTTGTGTGGGGATCTATTGCTGGGATTCTATTCCTGGCTGCAGGGGATCTATTTTACTGCTTTTCTTTTTATCATTAACATGTTCCATACAAATGATTTAGCACCACAAAATGATACTTGGGTCTGTATTCTCTAAAAGGGGCACTGGTAGGTGGGTAGAGGGTGGAATCAAGGGACGGTGGTCAGAGGTGGATAGGGGCAGAGACAAGGGGTGACTCAGACGGAGGGAGTTCCTGAACCTATTCTCCGAGAAAAAAGGCCCTGGTTACGAGGCATGGTGGGAGAGAACTGTGGGAGAGAGGGTTAGGTCCAGGACGCCCTTTAGTATTTGCAATGTTAATTAGCGAACCCCAGACACCTCTATAGGTAGACAGCCATGCAGGGAAAGGCACCCAGCCGGACACCACCTCTGCATGTGTAGACACGCTGTCTCCTATGGCAACAATCTTGAACAGTTTCTAACAACTGCAACTTGCAATGAACTTGTTCACTTCCTCCACAATCTCCTCTTTTGATCTTCACTCAACTAAGCTCCCAGTCTACCACCTAGACCTGCTGAACCACTGCCACTGGATCTACTAAGCTCTTCCAATCTTCTCACTGAGTATCTTCCTCAAGCGTCACCCCCGCCTCCCTTCTTGGTCCCTAGCTTGGTACTCGCAGTTACTCCTCAAGCGTCACCCCACTGGCCTGCTCGGTCCCTGGCTTAGCACACAAGACTGCTCTGCAAGGGTCACCCCACTGGCTGGGTCCCTGGCTTGACACCTGTCGAAGTTTCCTAGTTCTTCACCGTCCTCGGTTGGTGAGAATGCTGCTCTGGTAGTTGCTTCAGCTACTCACAGTGGCCCCTGGTAGTAAGATGGATGGTCCATTAGTGCTGACAGCTTCCCCTCTACCTCCGACCACAGCTGGTTCTCCAGCCTGGCAGAACCATCACTGTTTGGACTGTAAGCTGCAGTTCCAACCCTACGCTGCTCTCTTGCTTCTGGATAGGCCCTCAGACAGCCTAGCAGCGAGATGTGCCTGGGATAGGCCTCAGGCTCTAGCCTGGCAGCCTGGGGCAATACAACACACGTCTACCCAGACAGCCATCCAGGTGGCACAGAACATAGATCACCTGACCTCACCCAAATAGGTTCTCCCAGCAGGCCAAGGGACCCAAGAAAATCCCTGCCCATTGGCTGAGGCACCCCATCTATTCCTAACCTGTCCTTGCAATGCCCTTGTCTTATATAATGTCACCAGATACCCGGCCATCTAGTGACAGAAGAGAGAAGTGCAGCAATTCCAGAATAAGGGTGGAATCAATTGATCTTCTATCAATTGGCCAAGGCAACTATCACTTGGCAGATAAATTTACTAGCAACCCTACCTAAACATCAGGGTGCTACATATAATTAAGTCCTGGATCACACTGATCCTGCGTGTTTCTTGCACCACATAACAATCACACTCCATTCATGCGAACCGCTCTGGGTGTCAATGTTAAGTTAACGACACCCCAAAAACTCTTCGTAAAACGCAGTGTGATTGGCTGAATCGGATCATATGGGTGCGTTTACAGCAATACATTTTTTTTTAGTTTTGAGTAGTGGTGAGAGAATAGAACCCCTTTGGATTGAAAGTCTTTGTAATGAAGCAGAACTTCTCATGACTTATACATTGGAATATGAAAATCCCAATAAAACTATTGAAGAAGAAGTGGATGTGATCAGTTCATAAGAAGTATGAGGCAGGCAAGACATGACTTGTGGCCCCAGAAGAGCACAGTGTGCAATGTGTAGAGCACAGTGTGCATTGTGTAGAGCACAGTGTGTAGAGCACAGTGTGCAGTGCATAGAGCACAGTGTGTAGAGCACAGTGTGCAGTGCATAGAGCAGTGTTTCTCAACTCCAGTCCTCAAGGCGCACCAACAGGTCTTGTTTTCAAATAATAGTTAGCCTGAAAACATGACCTGTTGGGGCGCCTTGGGGACTGGAGTTGAGAAACACTGGCATAGAGCACAGTGTGTAGAGCACAGTGTTCAGCGTGTAGAGCACAGTGTGCAATGTGTAGAGCACAGTTTGCAGCGTGTAGAGCACAGTGTGTAGAGCACAGTGTGCAGTGTGTAGAGCACAGTGTGCAGCAAGTAGAGCACAGTGTGTGCAGTGTGTAGAGCACAGTGTGCAGAGTGTAGAGCACAGTGTGTCGTGCAGCGTGTAGAGCACAGTGTGTCGTGCAGCGTGTAGAGCACAGTGTGTTGTGCAGCGTGTAGAGCACAGTGTGTTGTGCAGCGTGTAGGGCACAGTGTGCAGCGTGTAGAGCACAGTGTGTGCAGCGTGTAGAGCACAGTGTGCAGCGTGTAAAGCACAGTGTGCAGCGTATAAAGCACAGTGTGTAGAGCACAGTGTATACAGCGTGTAGAGGACAGTGTGTAGAGCACAGTGTATATAGCGTGTAGAGGATAGTGTGTAGAGCACAGTGTATACAGCGTGTAGAGGACATTGTGTAGAGCACAGTGTATACAGCGTGTAGAGCACAGTATGCAGTGCGTAGAGCACAGTATGCAGTGCGTAGAGCACAGTGTGCAGTGCGTAGACCACAGTGTGCAGTGTGTAGAGCACAGTGTGCAGTATGTAGAGCACAGTGTGTAGAGCACAGTGTGCAGCATGTAGAGCACAGTGTGCATTGTGTAGAGCACAGTGTGTAGAGCACAGTGTGCAGTGCATAGAGCACAGTGTGTAGAGCACAGTGTGCAGTGCATAGAGCAGTGTTTCTCAACTCCAGTCCTCAAGGCGCACCAACAGGTCTTGTTTTCAAATAATGGTTAGCCTGAAAACATGACCTGTTGGGGCGCCTTGGGGACTGGAGTTGAGAAACACTGGCATAGAGCACAGTGTGTAGAGCACAGTGTTCAGCGTGTAGAGCACAGTGTGCAGTGTGTAGAGCACAGTTTGCAGCGTGTAGAGCACAGTGTGTAGAGCACAGTGTGCAGTGTGTAGAGCACAGTGTGCAGCAAGTAGAGCACAGTGTGTGCAGTGTGTAGAGCACAGTGTGCAGAGTGTAGAGCACAGTGTGTCGTGCAGCGTGTAGAGCACAGTGTGTCGTGCAGCGTGTAGAGCACAGTGTGTCGTGCAGCGTGTAGAGCACAGTGTGTTGTGCAGCGTGTAGAGCACAGTGTGTTGTGCAGCGTGTAGGGCACAGTGTGCAGCGTGTAGAGCACAGTGTGTGCAGCGTGTAGAGCACAGTGTGCAGCGTGTAAAGCACAGTGTGCAGCGTGTAAAGCACAGTGTGCAGCGTGTAAAGCACAGTGTGCAGCGTGTAAAGCACAGTGTGCAGCGTATAAAGCACAGTGTGTAGAGCACAGTGTATACAGCGTGTAGAGGACAGTGTGTAGAGCACAGTGTATATAGCGTGTAGAGGATAGTGTGTAGAGCACAGTGTATACAGCGTGTAGAGCACAGTATGCAGTGCGTAGAGCACAGTATGCAGTGCGTAGAGCACAGTGTGCAGTGCGTAGACCACAGTGTGCAGTGTGTAGAGCACAGTGTGCAGTATGTAGAGCACAGTGTGTAGAGCACAGTGTGCAGCATGTAGAGCACAGTGTGCAGCGTGTAGAGCGCAGTGTGTAGAGCACAGTGTGCAGCGTGTAGAGCACAGTGTGCAGCATGTAGAGCACAGTGTGTCGTGCAGCGTGTAGAGCACAGTGTGCAGCCTGTAGATCACAGTGTGCAGCGTGTAGAGCACAGTGTGTAGAGCACAGTGTGTAGTGTGTAGAGCACAGTGTGTAGAGCACAGTGTGCAGAGTGTAGAGCACAGTGTGCAGCAAGTAGAGCACAGTGTGTGCAGTGTGTAGAGCACAGTGTGCAGCGTGTAGAGCACAGTGTGCAGCGTGTAGAGCACAGTGTGTCGTGCAGCGTGTAGAGCACAGTGTGTCGTGCAGCGTGTAGAGCACAGTGTGCAGCGTGCAGAGCACAGTGTGTCGTGCAGCGTGTAGAGCACAGTGTATGCAGCGTGTAGAGCACAGTGTGCAGCGTGTAGAGCACAGTGTGTGCAGCGTGTAGAGCACAGTGTGTGCAGCGTGTAGAGCACAGTGTGCAGCGTGTAAAGCACAGTGTGCAGCGTATAAAGCACAGTGTGTAGAGCACAGTGTATACAGCGTGTAGAGGACAGTGTGTAGAGCACAGTGTATACAGCGTGTAGAGGACAGTGCGTAGAGCACAGTGTGCAGCGTGTAGAGCACAGTGTGTAGAGCACAGTGTGCAGCATGTAGAGCACAGTGTGTGCAGTGTGTAGAGCACAGTGTGCAGCGTGTAGAGCACAGTGTGCAGCGTGTAGAGCACAGTGTGTCGTGCAGCGTGTAGAGCACAGTGTGTCGTGCTCAAAGGCAAAGGCCACGCCCTACGTACTTTTCGTCACACGGACTTCTACGGGAGCGTGGCTAGGAGAACGTGATAACCACTACACTACAGAAACCCACCACGCTCCCACGCTCCCGTAGAAGTCCATGTGACGAAACGTACGCAGGGCGTGGCCTTTGACTGAACGCCTTGCTGACATCTCCCTGCAAAGCTGATGCTTAGGAACATCTTTGTAAGCATTGTACACCGCTCATTTTTTCCATTACAATGTGAGTACCCTTTTTATCTGACCTAATAAATAGTGGTTTTAAACAGTTTCACACTATGGAATCCTTTCTTCTTATGTCCTTATGATATCATCCTGGTCCTGGTCTTGCCAAGCACTGCTGCACAGTGGCACATACTGTGACTACTCGTTACCCCTGCAGGGGATATACAGCTGGTGAGTCTCTGCAGAATCACAACGCGAGACACCAGCACTGGATTAACACCTGTTGTATGCTTTGAGGAATCCTACAATGGACGCCTTTTTTCACTTATAGTGCACCGGGGGACATACCCATATGAACTGTTTACTATCATAGAACCATTTGCATGGCACGTGTGTTTAGCACTTTTCAGAGTGACCTCTTCATAGGGCACTTGTCACTTTGTTATTTGCAACGTTTGTAGAACAACATTTTAATATTTATTTATTTAGCACTAGACACTTTAGAATTTTTTGCATGTCACGTGTGATGTATTTATTGCAACTTTGTGTTTTCTAGTGTTTAGACACAAACCACTTCATGCTCTTAGCAGTGGTTAATACTGTTTTTTCCTTTTGAGGGAATATAGCACTAGACACCTTGGATGCGATTTATTGCACTCATTATGCTTCTCATGTTTAAATCACCAGTCACTTTAACCCACAGGAGTGGTAATAACTGCCATACATATTTCACTTAAAGGAATACACACGTGACACTTTTGATAAAACTGTATATATGCAGACATTTCTTCTGCAACTTTGGGACAGCGCCACACTCACACACTTTTCTTTTTTCACTTTTTCTGCTCATTCCACCCCCTGTGGAGTCAGCGTATGTGAGGGCAGCAGTCTATCAATTTAGGAATATACTTCCCACCTAGGCTTCTAATTACACCCATTAGCGCGGACTCCCTATTTCCTCTGTTTCCTATGTAGAGCACAGTGTTTCTTGCAGCGTGTAGAGCACAGTGTGCAGCGTGTAGAGCACAGTGTGCAGCGTGTAGAGCACAGTGTGCAGCGCGTAGAGCACAGTGTGTTGTGCAGCGTGTAGAGCACAGTGTGTTTTGCAGCGTGTAGAGCACAGTGTGCAGCATGTAGAGCACAGTGTGTCGTGCAGCATGTAGAGCACAGTGTGTCGTGCAGCATGTAGAGCACAGTGTGTGCAGCGTGTAGAGCACAGTGTGTGCAGCGTGTAGAGCACAGTGTGTGCAGCGTGTAGAGCACAGTGTGTGCAGCATGTAGAGCACAGTGTGTGCAGCGTGTAGAGCACAGTGTGTGCAGCGTGTAGAGCACAGTGTGTGCAGCGTGTAGAGCACAGTGTGCAGCGCGTAGAGCACAGTGTGTTGTGCAGGGCGTAGAGCACAGTGTGTTGTGCAGCGTGTAGAGCACAGTGTGCAGCATGTAGAGCACAGTGTGTCGTGCAGCATGTAGAGCACAGTGTGTCGTGCAGCATGTAGAGCACAGTGTGTCGTGCAGCATGTAGAGCACAGTGTGTGCAGCGTGTAGAGCACAGTGTGTGCAGCGTGTAGAGCACAGTGTGCAGTGTGTAAAGCACAGTGTGCAGCGTATAAAGCACAGTGTGTAGAGCACAGTGTATACAGCGTGTAGAGGACAGTGTATACAGCGTGTAGAGGACAGTGTGTAGAGCACAGTGTATACAGCGTGTAGAGGACAGTGTGTAGAGCACAGTGTATACAGCGTGTAGAGCACAGTATGCAGTGCGTAGAGCACAGTGTGCAGCGTGTAGAGCACAGTGTGCAGCGTGTAGAGCACAGTGTGCAGCGTGTAGAGCACCGTGTGTAGAGCACAGTGTGCAGCATGTAGAGCACAGTGTGCAGCGTGTAGAGCGCAGTGTGTAGAGCACAGTGTGCAGCGTGTAGAGCACAGTGTGCAGCATGTAGAGCACAGTGTGTCGTGCAGCGTGTAGAGCACAGTGTGCAGCGTGTAGAGCACAGAGTGTCGTGCAGCGTGTAGAGCACAGTGTGCAGCGTGTAGAGCACAGTGTGTAGAGCACAATGTGCAGCAAGTAGAGCACAGTGTGTGCAGTGTGTAGAGCACAGTCTGCAGCGCGTAGAGCACAGTGTGTCATGCAGCGTGTAGAGCACAGTGTGTGCAGCGTGTAGAGCACAGTGTGCAGTGTGTAGAGCACAGTGTGTGCAGCCTGTAGAGCACAGTGTGCAGCGTGTAAAGCACCGTGTGCAGCGTATAAAGCACAGTGGGCAGAGCACAGTGTATACAGCGTGTAGAGGACAGTGTGTAGAGCACAGTGTATACAGCGTGTAGAGGACAGTGTGTAGAGCACAGTGTATACAGCGTGTAGAGGACAGTGTGTAGAGCACAGTGTATACAGCGTGTAGAGCACAGTATGCAGTGCGTAGAGCACAGTGTGCAGCATGTAGAGCACAGTGTGCAGCGTGTAGAGCACAGCGTGCAGCGTGTAGAGCAGTGTGTAGAGCACAGTGTGTGCAGCGTGTAGAGCACAGTGTGTGCAGCGTGTAGAGCACAGTGTGCAGCGTGTAAAGCACAGCGTGCAGAGGACAGTGTGTAGAGCACAGTGTATACAGTGTGTAGAGCAGTGTGCAGTGCGTAGAGCACAGTGTGCAGTGCGTAGAGCACAGTGTATACAGTGTGTAGAGCACAGTGTACACAGTGTGTAGAGCACAGTGTACACAGTGTGTAGAGCACAGTGTACACAGTGTGTAGAGCACAGTGTATACAGCATGTAGAGCGCAGCGTGCAGAGGACAGTGTGTAGAGCACAGTGTATACAGTGTGTAGAGCAGTGTGCAGTGCGTAGAGCACAGTGTGCAGTGCGTAGAGCACAGTGTATACAGTGTGTAGAGCACAGTGTACACAGTGTGTAGAGCACAGTGTACACAGTGTGTAGAGCACAGTGTACACAGTGTGTAGAGCACAGTGTATACAGCATGTAGAGCGCAGTGTGCAGAGCACAGTGTATACAGCGTGTAGAGCACAGTGTGCAGTGTGTAGATCACTGTGTATACAGCGTGTAGACCAGTGTATACAGCGTGTAGAGCACAGTGTATACAGCGTGTAGGGCATAGTGTGTAGAGCACAGTGTGTAGAGCACAGTGTATACAGCGTGTAGGGCATAGTGTGTAGAGCACAGCATATACAGCGTGTAGAGCACAGTGTATACAGTGTGTAGAGCACAGTGTATACAGCGTGTAGAGCACAGTGTATACAGCGTGTAGGGCATAGTGTGTAGAGCACAGTGTGTAGAGCACAGTGTATACAGCGTGTAGGGCATAGTGTGTAGAGCACAGTGTGTAGAGCACAGTGTATACAGCGTGTAGGGCATAGTGTGTAGAGCACAGCATATACAGCGTGTAGAGCACAGCATATACAGCGTGTAGAGCACCGTGTATACAGCGTGTAGAGCACAGTGTATACAGCGTGTAGAGCACAGTGTATACAGCGTGTAGAGCACAGTGTATACAGCGTGTAGAGCACAGTGTGTACAGCGTGTAGAGCACAGTGTATACAGCACAGTGTGTACAGCGTGTAGAGCACAGTGTATACAGCACAGTGTGTACAGCGTGTAGAGCACAGTGTATACAGCGTGTAGAGCACAGTGTATACAGCGTGTAGAGCACAGTGTATACAGCACAGTGTGTACAGCGTGTGGAGCACAGTGTATACAGCACAGTGTGTACAGCGTGTAGAGCACAGTGTATACAGCACAGTGTGTACAGCGTGTAGAGCACAGTGTATACAGCACAGTGTGTACAGCGTGTAGAGCACAGTGTATACAGCACAGTGTGTACAGCGTGTAGAGCACAGTGTATACAGCACAGTGTGTACAGCGTGTAGAGCACAGTGTATACAGTGTGTAGAGCACAGTGTATACAGCGTGTAGAGCACAGTGTATACAGCGTGTAGGGCATAGTGTGTAGAGCACAGTGTGTAGAGCACAGTGTATACAGCGTGTAGGGCATAGTGTGTAGAGCACAGTGTGTAGAGCACAGTGTATACAGCGTGTAGGGCATAGTGTGTAGAGCACAGCATATACAGTGTGTAGAGCACAGCATATACAGCGTGTAGAGCACCGTGTATACAGCGCGTAGAGCACAGTGTATACAGCGTGTAGAGCACAGTGTATACAGCGTGTAGAGCACAGTGTATACAGCGTGTAGAGCACAGTGTGTACAGCGTGTAGAGCACAGTGTATACAGCACAGTGTGTACAGCGTGTAGAGCACAGTGTATACAGCACAGTGTGTACAGCGTGTAGAGCACAGTGTATACAGCACAGTGTGTACAGCGTGTAGAGCACAGTGTATACAGCGTGTAGAGCACAGTGTATACAGCGTGTAGAGCACAGTGTATACAGCACAGTGTGTACAGCGTGTGGAGCACAGTGTATACAGCACAGTGTGTACAGCGTGTAGAGCACAGTGTATACAGCACAGTGTGTACAGCGTGTAGAGCACAGTGTATACAGCACAGTGTGTACAGCGTGTAGAGCACAGTGTATACAGCACAGTGTGTACAGCGTGTAGAGCACAGTGTATACAGCACAGTGTGTACAGCGTGTAGAGCACAGTGTATACAGCACAGTGTGTACAGCGTGTAGAGCACAGTGTATACAGCGTGTAGAGCACAGTGTATACAGCGTGTAGAGCACAGTGTATACAGCACAGTGTGTACAGCGTGTGGAGCACAGTGTATACAGCACAGTGTGTACAGCGTGTAGAGCACAGTGTATACAGCACAGTGTGTACAGCGTGTAGAGCACAGTGTATACAGCACAGTGTGTACAGCGTGTAGAGCACAGTGTATACAGCACAGTGTGTACAGCGTGTAGAGCACAGTGTATACAGCACAGTGTGTACAGCGTGTAGAGCACAGTGTATACAGCACAGTGTGTACAGCGTGTAGAGCACAGTGTATACAGCACGGTGTGTACAGCGTGTAGAGCACAGTGTATACAGCGTGTAGGGCATAGTGTGTAGAGCACAGCATATTCAGCGTGTAGAGCACAGTGTATACAGTGTGTAGAGCACAGTGTATACAGCGTGTAGAGCACAGTGTATACAGCGTGTAGGGCATAGTGTGTAGAGCACAGTGTGTAGAGCACAGTGTATACAGCGTGTAGGGCATAGTGTGTAGAGCACAGCATATACAGCGTGTAGAGCACAGCATATACAGCGTGTAGAGCACCGTGTATACAGCGTGTAGAGCACAGTGTATACAGCGTGTAGAGCACAGTGTATACAGCGTGTAGAGCACAGTGTATACAGCGTGTAGAGCACAGTGTGTACAGCGTGTAGAGCACAGTGTATACAGCACAGTGTGTACAGCGTGTAGAGCACAGTGTATACAGCACAGTGTGTACAGCGTGTAGAGCACAGTGTATACAGCACAGTGTGTACAGCGTGTAGAGCACAGTGTATACAGCGTGTAGAGCACAGTGTATACAGCGTGTAGAGCACAGTGTATACAGCACAGTGTGTACAGCGTGTGGAGCACAGTGTATACAGCACAGTGTGTACAGCGTGTAGAGCACAGTGTATACAGCACAGTGTGTACAGCGTGTAGAGCACAGTGTATACAGCACAGTGTGTACAGCGTGTAGAGCACAGTGTATACAGCACAGTGTGTACAGCGTGTAGAGCACAGTGTATACAGCACAGTGTGTACAGCGTGTAGAGCACAGTGTATACAGCGTGTAGAGCACAGTGTATACAGCGTGTAGAGCACAGTGTATACAGCACAGTGTGTACAGCGTGTGGAGCACAGTGTATACAGCACAGTGTGTACAGCGTGTAGAGCACAGTGTATACAGCACAGTGTGTACAGCGTGTAGAGCACAGTGTATACAGCACAGTGTGTACAGCGTGTAGAGCACAGTGTATACAGCACAGTGTGTACAGCGTGTAGAGCACAGTGTATACAGCACAGTGTGTACAGCGTGTAGAGCACAGTGTATACAGCACAGTGTGTACAGCGTGTAGAGCACAGTGTATACAGCACAGTGTGTACAGTGTGTAGAGCACAGTGTATACAGCGTGTAGAGCATAGTGTGTAGAGCACAGTGTATACAGCGTGTAGAGCACAGTGTATACAGCGTGTAGAGCATAGTGTGTAGAGCACAGTGTATATAGTGTGTAGGGCACAGTGTATACAGCGTGTAGAGCACAGCGTGTAGAGCACAGTGTATACAGCACAGTGTGTACAGCGTGTAGAGCACAGTGTATACAGCACAGTGTGTACAGCGTGTAGAGCACAGTGTATACAGCGTGTAGAGCACAGTGTATACAGCACAGTGTGTACAACGTGTAGAGCACAGTGTATACAGCGTGTAGAGCATAGTGTATACAGTGTGTAGAGCACAGTGTACACAGTGTGTAGAGCACAGTGTACACAGTGTGTAGAGCACAGTGTACACAGTGTGTAGAGCACAGTGTATACAGCATGTAGAGCGCAGTGTGCAGAGCACAGTGTATACAGCGTGTAGAGCACAGTGTGCAGTGTGTAGATCACTGTGTATACAGCGTGTAGACCAGTGTATACAGCGTGTAGAGCACAGTGTATACAGCGTGTAGGGCATAGTGTGTAGAGCACAGTGTGTAGAGCACAGTGTATACAGCGTGTAGGGCATAGTGTGTAGAGCACAGCATATACAGCGTGTAGAGCACAGCATATACAGCGTGTAGAGCACCGTGTATACAGTGTGTAGAGCAGTGTGCAGTGCGTAGAGCACAGTGTGCAGTGCGTAGAGCACAGTGTATACAGTGTGTAAAGCACAGTGTACACAGTGTGTAGAGCACAGCGTGCAGCGTGTAGAGCACAGTGTGCAGCGTGTAGAGCACAGTGTGTAGAGCACAGTGTGCAGCGTGTAGAGCACAGTGTGCAGCGTGTAGAGCACAGTGTGTAGAGCACAGTGTGTGCAGCGTGTAGAGCACAGCGTGCAGCGTGTAGAGCACAGTGTGCAGCGTGTAGAGCACAGTGTGTAGAGCACAGCGTGCAGCGTGTAGAGCACAGTGTGCAGCGTGTAGAGCACAGTGTGTAGAGCACAGTGTGTGCAGCGTGTAGAGCACAGTGTGCAGCGTGTAAAGCACAGTGTGCTGCGTGCAGAGGACAGTGTGTAGAGCACAGTGTATACAGTGCGTAGAGCACAGTGTATACAGTGTGTAGAGCAGTGTGCAGTGCGTAGAGCACAGTGTGCAGTGCGTAGAGCACAGTGTATACAGTGTGTAAAGCACAGTGTACACAGTGTGTAGAGCACAGTGTATACAGCATGTAGAGCGCAGTGTGTAGAGCACAGTGTATAAAGCGTGTAGAGCACAGTGTGCAGTGTGTAGATCACTGTGTATACAGCGTGTAGAGCACAGTGTATACAGCGTGTAGGGCATAGTGTGTAGAGCACAGTGTATACAGCGTGTAGGGCACAGTGTATACAGTGTGTAAAGCACAGTGTACACAGTGTGTAGAGCACAGCGTGCAGCGTGTAGAGCACAGTGTGCAGCGTGTAGAGCACAGTGTGTAGAGCACAGTGTGCAGCGTGTAGAGCACAGTGTGCAGCGTGTAGAGCACAGTGTGTAGAGCACAGTGTGTGCAGCGTGTAGAGCACAGCGTGCAGCGTGTAGAGCACAGTGTGCAGCGTGTAGAGCACAGTGTGTAGAGCACAGCGTGCAGCGTGTAGAGCACAGTGTGCAGCGTGTAGAGCACAGTGTGTAGAGCACAGTGTGTGCAGCGTGTAGAGCACAGTGTGCAGCGTGTAAAGCACAGTGTGCTGCGTGCAGAGGACAGTGTGTAGAGCACAGTGTATACAGTGCGTAGAGCACAGTGTATACAGTGTGTAGAGCAGTGTGCAGTGCGTAGAGCACAGTGTGCAGTGCGTAGAGCACAGTGTATACAGTGTGTAAAGCACAGTGTACACAGTGTGTAGAGCACAGTGTATACAGCATGTAGAGCGCAGTGTGTAGAGCACAGTGTATAAAGCGTGTAGAGCACAGTGTGCAGTGTGTAGATCACTGTGTATACAGCGTGTAGAGCACAGTGTATACAGCGTGTAGGGCATAGTGTGTAGAGCACAGTGTATACAGCGTGTAGGGCACAGTGTATACAGTGTGTAGAGCACAGTGTATACAGCGTGTAGAGCACAGTGTATACAGCGTGTAGGGCATAGTGTGTAGAGCATAGCATATACAGCGTGTAGAGAACAGCGTATACAGTGTGTAGAGCACAGTGTATACAGTGTGTAGAGCACAGTGTATACAGCGTGTAGGGCATAGTGTGTAGAGCATAGCATATAGAGCGTGTAGAGCACAGCGTATACAGCGTGTAGAGCACCGTGTATACAGCGTGTAGAGCACAGTGTATACAGCGTGTAGAGCACAGTGTATACAGCGTGTAGAGCACAGTGTATACAGCACAGTGTGTACAGCGTGTAGAGCACAGTGTATACAGCACAGTGTGTACAGCGTGTAGAGCACAGTGTATACAGCGTGTAGAGCACAGTGTATACAGCGTGTAGAGCACAGTGTATACAGCACAGTGTGTACAGCGTGTGGAGCACAGTGTATACAGCACAGTGTGTACAGCGTGTAGAGCACAGTGTATACAGCACAGTGTATACAGCGTGTAGAGCACAGTGTGTAGAGCACAGTGTATACAGAGTGTAGAGCATAGTGTGTAGAGCACAGTGTATACAGCGTGTAGAGCACAGTGTGTAGAGCACAGTGTATACAGCGTGTAGAGCACAGTGTATACAGCACAGTGTGTACAGCGTGTAGAGCACAGTGTATACAGCACAGTGTGTACAGCGTGTAGAGCACAGTGTATACAGCGTGTAGAGCACAGTGTATACAGCGTGTAGAGCACAGTGTATACAGCACAGTGTGTACAGCGTGTGGAGCACAGTGTATACAGCACAGTGTGTACAGCGTGTAGAGCACAGTGTATACAGCACAGTGTATACAGCGTGTAGAGCACAGTGTGTAGAGCACAGTGTATACAGAGTGTAGAGCATAGTGTGTAGAGCACAGTGTATACAGCGTGTAGAGCACAGTGTGTAGAGCACAGTGTATACAGCGTGTAGAGCACAGTGTATACAGCACAGTGTGTACAGCGTGTAGAGCACAGTGTATACAGCACAGTGTGTACAGCGTGTAGAGCACAGTGTATACAGCGTGTAGAGCACAGTGTATACAGCGTGTAGAGCACAGTGTATACAGCACAGTGTGTACAGCGTGTGGAGCACAGTGTATACAGCACAGTGTGTACAGCGTGTAGAGCACAGTGTATACAGCACAGTGTGTACAGCGTGTAGAGCACAGTGTATACAGCACAGTGTGTACAGCGTGTAGAGCACAGTGTATACAGCACAGTGTGTACAGCGTGTAGAGCACAGTGTATACAGCACAGTGTGTACAGCGTGTAGAGCACAGTGTATACAGCGTGTAGAGCACAGTGTATACAGCGTGTAGAGCACAGTGTATACAGCACAGTGTGTACAGCGTGTGGAGCACAGTGTATACAGCACAGTGTGTACAGCGTGTAGAGCACAGTGTATACAGCACAGTGTGTACAGCGTGTAGAGCACAGTGTATACAGCACAGTGTGTACAGCGTGTAGAGCACAGTGTATACAGCACAGTGTGTACAGCGTGTAGAGCACAGTGTATACAGCACAGTGTGTACAGCGTGTAGAGCACAGTGTATACAGCACAGTGTGTACAGCGTGTAGAGCACAGTGTATACAGCACAGTGTGTACAGTGTGTAGAGCACAGTGTATACAGCGTGTAGAGCATAGTGTGTAGAGCACAGTGTATACAGCGTGTAGAGCACAGTGTATACAGCGTGTAGAGCATAGTGTGTAGAGCACAGTGTATATAGTGTGTAGGGCACAGTGTATACAGCGTGTAGAGCACAGCGTGTAGAGCACAGTGTATACAGCACAGTGTGTACAGCGTGTAGAGCACAGTGTATACAGCACAGTGTGTACAGCGTGTAGAGCACAGTGTATACAGCGTGTAGAGCACAGTGTATACAGCACAGTGTGTACAACGTGTAGAGCACAGTGTATACAGCGTGTAGAGCATAGTGTATACAGTGTGTAGAGCACAGTGTACACAGTGTGTAGAGCACAGTGTACACAGTGTGTAGAGCACAGTGTACACAGTGTGTAGAGCACAGTGTATACAGCATGTAGAGCGCAGTGTGCAGAGCACAGTGTATACAGCGTGTAGAGCACAGTGTGCAGTGTGTAGATCACTGTGTATACAGCGTGTAGACCAGTGTATACAGCGTGTAGAGCACAGTGTATACAGCGTGTAGGGCATAGTGTGTAGAGCACAGTGTGTAGAGCACAGTGTATACAGCGTGTAGGGCATAGTGTGTAGAGCACAGCATATACAGCGTGTAGAGCACAGCATATACAGCGTGTAGAGCACCGTGTATACAGTGTGTAGAGCAGTGTGCAGTGCGTAGAGCACAGTGTGCAGTGCGTAGAGCACAGTGTATACAGTGTGTAAAGCACAGTGTACACAGTGTGTAGAGCACAGCGTGCAGCGTGTAGAGCACAGTGTGCAGCGTGTAGAGCACAGTGTGTAGAGCACAGTGTGCAGCGTGTAGAGCACAGTGTGCAGCGTGTAGAGCACAGTGTGTAGAGCACAGTGTGTGCAGCGTGTAGAGCACAGCGTGCAGCGTGTAGAGCACAGTGTGCAGCGTGTAGAGCACAGTGTGTAGAGCACAGCGTGCAGCGTGTAGAGCACAGTGTGCAGCGTGTAGAGCACAGTGTGTAGAGCACAGTGTGTGCAGCGTGTAGAGCACAGTGTGCAGCGTGTAAAGCACAGTGTGCTGCGTGCAGAGGACAGTGTGTAGAGCACAGTGTATACAGTGCGTAGAGCACAGTGTATACAGTGTGTAGAGCAGTGTGCAGTGCGTAGAGCACAGTGTGCAGTGCGTAGAGCACAGTGTATACAGTGTGTAAAGCACAGTGTACACAGTGTGTAGAGCACAGTGTATACAGCATGTAGAGCGCAGTGTGTAGAGCACAGTGTATAAAGCGTGTAGAGCACAGTGTGCAGTGTGTAGATCACTGTGTATACAGCGTGTAGAGCACAGTGTATACAGCGTGTAGGGCATAGTGTGTAGAGCACAGTGTATACAGCGTGTAGGGCACAGTGTATACAGTGTGTAGAGCACAGTGTATACAGCGTGTAGAGCACAGTGTATACAGCGTGTAGGGCATAGTGTGTAGAGCATAGCATATACAGCGTGTAGAGAACAGCGTATACAGTGTGTAGAGCACAGTGTATACAGTGTGTAGAGCACAGTGTATACAGCGT
The DNA here is from genome assembly GCA_037952925.1 of Lithobates clamitans. Lineage (NCBI taxonomy): Eukaryota > Metazoa > Chordata > Amphibia > Anura > Ranidae > Lithobates > Lithobates clamitans. Next base: position 13,349,698 of record JBBGZY010000251.1, on the reverse strand, counting down.
GTAGGGCATAGTGTGTAGAGCATAGCATATAGAGCGTGTAGAGCACAGCGTATACAGCGTGTAGAGCACCGTGTATACAGCGTGTAGAGCACAGTGTATACAGCGTGTAGAGCACAGTGTATACAGCGTGTAGAGCACAGTGTATACAGCACAGTGTGTACAGCGTGTAGAGCACAGTGTATACAGCACAGTGTGTACAGCGTGTAGAGCACAGTGTATACAGCGTGTAGAGCACAGTGTATACAGCGTGTAGAGCACAGTGTATACAGCACAGTGTGTACAGCGTGTGGAGCACAGTGTATACAGCACAGTGTGTACAGCGTGTAGAGCACAGTGTATACAGCACAGTGTATACAGCGTGTAGAGCACAGTGTGTAGAGCACAGTGTATACAGAGTGTAGAGCATAGTGTGTAGAGCACAGTGTATACAGCGTGTAGAGCACAGTGTGTAGAGCACAGTGTATACAGCGTGTAGAGCACAGTGTATACAGCACAGTGTGTACAGCGTGTAGAGCACAGTGTATACAGCACAGTGTGTACAGCGTGTAGAGCACAGTGTATACAGCGTGTAGAGCACAGTGTATACAGCGTGTAGAGCACAGTGTATACAGCACAGTGTGTACAGCGTGTGGAGCACAGTGTATACAGCACAGTGTGTACAGCGTGTAGAGCACAGTGTATACAGCACAGTGTATACAGCGTGTAGAGCACAGTGTGTAGAGCACAGTGTATACAGAGTGTAGAGCATAGTGTGTAGAGCACAGTGTATACAGCGTGTAGAGCACAGTGTGTAGAGCACAGTGTATACAGCGTGTAGAGCACAGTGTGCAGAGCGCAGTGTGTAGAGCACAGTGTATACAGCGTGTAGAGCACAGTGTATACAGCGTGTAGAGTAAGGTGACCAGATTTTTAAAATGAAATCCGGGGACATATATTTTTTTTTTACTTGTAATGGCAGCAATCGACGACTCTTTGCCGGTCTCCGCTGCCGCTGCCCGCCTCACAGCCTGTCAAGTCTAAAGCTCTATACACACTATCAGATTTTCTGCTGATTTTTTTCCTTCAGATTTACCAAAACCATATAATATGAGGTCAAACCTTAAGAGTTTCCATTTGTATGCAATCAGGCAGGCCCTTGCACTACATGGTTTTGGTAAATCTGAAGACAAAAATCAGCAGAAAATCTGATAGTGTGTATGGGGCTTTACTCTTCGGGCCCCGGCTACTACTGGGTGGGGAGCAGAGGAAGATCACTCCACCAGGGAAGGCAAGGAGATAAGCAGGCAGGCGGCTGGCCGGGACTTGAGCCAAGGCAGAAGAACATGCGAGTGGAGCTGAATGGGCATACGCCAGAAACTGAAGAAATAGTCCCTCCGCTCCGACCAGCACATGATCATCAAAAAGGGACACAGATAATGGAAAAAATAAATCCCCATAAGCTAGTAGGAGCGGCAGAGGAGGGGGGGTGCAATTCAGATTTTTTCTTTTTATTCTGCATGGGCTCAGCCCCAGCCCCTGTTCAAATCCAATCAGGGGACAAAACTGGGGATAGACTTGGTCTGGGGACAGTGTCCTCAATCCGGGGACTGTCCCCAGAAACCGGGGATGTCTGGTCACCCTAGTGTAGAGCACAGTGTGTAGAGCACAGTGTATACAGCGTGTAGGGGACAGTGTGTAGAGCACAGTGTATACAGCACAGTGTGTACAGCGTGTAGAGCATAGTGTGTAGAGCACAGTGTGTACAGCGTGTAGAGCATAGTGTATACAGTGTGTAAAGCACAGTGTGTACAGCGTGTAGAGCATAGTGTGTAGAGCACAGTGTATACAGCGTGTAGAGCACAGTGTATACAGTGTGTAAAGCACAGTGTGTACAGCGTGTAGAGCACAGTGTATACAGTGTGTAAAGCACAGTGTGTACAGCGTGTAGAGCACAGTGTGTAGAGAACAATGTATACAGCACAGTGTGTACAGCATGTAGAGCACAGTGTGTAGAGCACAGTGTATACAGCACAGTGTATACAGCGTGTAGAGCACAGTGTGTAGAGCACAGTGTATACAGTGTGTAGAGCACAGTGTATACAGTGTGTAGAGCACAGTGTGTGCAGCGTGTAGAGCACAGTGTATACAGCGTGTAGAGCACAGTGTGTAGAGCACAGTGTATACAGCGTGTAGAGCATAGTGTGTAGAGCACAGTGTATACAGCGTGTGGAGCACAGTGTATACAGCGTGTGGAGCACAGTGTATACAGTGTGTAAAGCACAGTGTACACAGTGGGGAAGGCGGAGCCAGTGTGGAGGAAGTTTGATCGTGCGGAGAGCCCGTAGTGACATCACAGGGAGGGAGCTCAGAGTAGATCGTACACAACTGGCAGAGTGCGGAGAGCCGGAGGCCGGCACAGGAGTGTGATTGCACGCAGGGGACACCCAGCTCAGGTAAGTACTCTGATCGCTGGGTATGTCTGTGTGCGATCTCATCTGTCACCCGATCACTTCTCTGTTTACCATCGACTGACACAAGACAAGGGGGAATGGACTGACTGGAGCACTTGTGCGTGTTAACCAATCAGCTCCTCGCTTCCACTTGCTCAGTTGAACGCTGAAGATGAAAGCCAGAATCTGATTGCACAGTTGCTCCCGTGTCCAGCTTTGTGCCTGTCCCCATGATATGTATGGTCCTATAAGAGTGATCAGGTTGTAGTAGGACTTGTCTTGGAGTGAAGTAGAGGGAGCTGAGTAGTGTGTGATGAGTACATAAGTCTCCTAGGAGCTCTTCCTGCCACTCCTTCCACTCACACCTATATAGTACACAGTGTGGCAGGTGATGACATGTTGGGATGGAGGTGACAGTGTTGTAGAATGATCAGGGCTGTATGGTGGGGAGATGCAGGCACTGATCCCTGATCCTTGTTCTTTCCATACAAATCTCTATGTATGGTGGGGAGTGCTGATTTACATTGGAGTGCTATTTACAAAGGATCATGATCCTGGGAGTGTTCATAAATGCTTTTGTAATACCAGAACGCTGATGTCAGATAGGCGATTTCCCCAGCGGCAGGATTACTTAAAGGGGAACTAAACCCATCTGTGTTTAGTTTCAAAACAAGGACACTCGAGGCATGCTTTGAACGATAACTGTCACAGTTGCTTGTGCTCTCAGCTGAACTGTCAAGTCATCAAATGGCTAATGTCATAGCTGATCACCTGTACAGAAGTTGCAGATCAAACCTAGTTTAAAGTGGTTCTAAAGGAAGGTCTTCTTACTTGAATGCATTCTCTGCTTTAATTTAAAAAAAAAAAAAAAAAGCTGCTGTGATCAGCCCCCTTATACTTACCTGACCCCAATCTCGATCCAGTGCCGTGCACAAGAGCAGTCTCTTGCTTTCCTCACTGGAGATCCAGGCAGCAGTGGGAGCCATTGGCAGTGGACACTAAGAGCCCGGCTTAGGAGCGTGCCCATGTGAGAGCCCCCAATAGCAGGGGCACTTGGAGGGGGCAGGAGTGCCAGCGGAGGACCCCAGAAAAGGAGAAACCGGGCTAACGAGACTGAAACATTAAAAAAAAAAAAAAAAAAAAAAAAAAAGGTGATGGGTTTTGATGAGGCTTTGCTGATGGTGCTCTGATGAGGCTTTGCTGATGGTGCTCTGATGAGGCTTTGCTGATGGTGCTCTGATGAGGCTTTGCTGATGGTGCTCTGATGAGGCTTTGCTGATGGTGCTCTGATGAGGCTTTGCTGATGGTGCTCTGATGAGGCTTTGCTGATGGTGCTCTGATGAGGCTTTGCTGATGAGGCTTTGCTGATGGTGCTCTGATGAGGCTTTGCTGATGGTGCTCTGATGAGGCTTTGCTGATGAGGCTTTGCTGATGGTGCTCTGATGAGGCTTTGCTGATGGTGCTCCGATGAGGCTTTGCTGATGAGGCTTTGCTGATGAGGCTTTGCTGATGAGGCTTTGCTGATGAGGCTCTGATGGTGCTCCGATGAGGCTTCGCTGATGGTGCTCCGATGAGGCTTCGCTGATGGTGCGCCGATGAGGCTTCGCTGATGGTGCGCCGATGAGGCTTCGCTGATGGTGCGCCGATGAGGCTTCGCTGATGGTGCGCCGATGAGGCTTCGCTGATGGTGCGCCGAGGAGGCTGTGCAGATGAGGCTGCGCTGACGAGGCTTCGCTGACGAGGTTGCACTGATGGGGGGGCTGATGAGGCTGTACCGATGAGGCTGCACTTATTATCAATGTAATCATGGTAACAGGCCGCTGTGATTGGCCCTTTACTGCAATCCGTGATCAGTTGTTGTGTCCAAAGGACACAGCGGTCACAGAACGCACCCAGGGGGCGGGTTTCTGGAAGGACGTCCATGGACACGCTCTCAGAACTAGAGAGCCACGCTGTAGCTGTAGTCTTTTAGCTATATCGCTGTACTAAAGAGGTTAAGATGTCATCTTCCTTGGCTGTAAAGGATAGGAGGGTTTAGTTGCTGTCTGTCTGTCTGTCTTTCTGCAATCACATTCTCTGTAGACACACACAGCAAGATGTCACTGGCCGAAATGCTGCTCAGTCTTGATCACTAGGGATGGGAGGGGAATCTCACTGCTTGAGCTACAGAAGCAATTCCTTTAAGACAGGCAGGTAATCCCACCGCTGGCACTTTTGTCAGATCAGCAGCAGGGTCCCCCATCTGACATCAGCCATAGCCTGGTTGCATCTGCTAGGAATCGGCAAACAATGTGAGTTCAGAAATGACAAGTGAGAGAGAGAAAGTGCAACTGCACCTAAAACTTTTTGGAAAGAGTAGAGAGGGATTAGCTGACAGCTGTCAGTTCTTATTGCTGTCTGTGTCCATGGTAGGGAGATCCCCCCTACCCCACCCTATTTGTCCTATTTATGACCACCAAGAGTGAAAGTGAAAGAAGATCCCAGGTTTTGAGACCTCAACAGAACTCTAATATCAGTTTTAATTTCTTTTTTTTTTTATTTTTTTTTAACTTCTCTAAAATGCAGCCTATTGTACACACAGGCACGTAAACAAGCACTGCATATTCTTGAGTAATCAATTAAATAAATAGAAAAGTCTCTGTACCTGGTCAAGGTTTTAGGCCAGTACATGGGGATTTGTGCAAAAAAAAAAAAAAAAAAGCCTGAAAATTTGTCCAAAAAAGCAGAGGCTGAAATGTCAGTACAGGCATACCCCACTTTTAAGTACACAATGGGGTTTATTTACTAAAGCTGGAAAGTGCAAAATCAGGCTCCCTTCTGCATAGAAACCAATGAGCTTCTAACCCCAGCTTGTTCAATTAAGCTTTGGTAATAAAACCTGGAAGCTCATTGGTTTCTATGCAGAAGTGAGCCTGATTTTGCACTTTCCAGCTTTAGTAAATAAACCCCATTGTGTACTTAAAAGTGGGGTATGCCTGTACTGTGTGCAAGAGGCCATGGAGGGGAAATCTTCCAACTAAAAGGGGGTTTCCCTCACTTCAGGGAATTCTGTGATTGGAGGAGGGAGATCATGACATTCATCTGCATCTACCAATCACAGAACACCTTATATTCAGCGACAAGAATATAAAGCTTTTTTTTTTGTTAATAGAGTCGGTGCTGAGCAAGAGACCTGCTTTAAAACCTGTACGTTAGCCCTAATTTGAGTCTCAGTGCTGGATGTTTAGCACTGACAGGGGAGTGCTGGCTCAATCAAAGTTCCAACAAATGCTGCAACAGCCAGAAATGCAGGTAGCTTGTTTTTACTGTGCAGACAGCCAAACATAATGTTTGTCCGTACTTCACCTTTAAAGGTGCAACGTATTTTTAATTTGTGGCACAAAGGTTGAAGCGATTGCAAACCCTCACCTTGTAAAACAACCCATTCAAAATAGAAATGTAAGGCAAAACGTGTGTATAGATATGAAAAAGACATTATAAATACCCTTTTCCCCTTTTTTATTAAGTGATCACATATCCTCTGTTCTCAGCTGCATAAGCTGAGGGAGGAGAAACAGCAGCACACTAGTCTTCCTAGAGGATGGCTGTGCAAGGAGAGGGGCATGTCGAGACAAGTCTCGTCATTGGAGAGCAGGCATAGGTAGAGAACTGACAACGGTGTGTGTTCTCCTGCTTAGTGTGGTCAGTTTTTAATAGGAAAGCAGAGGGACTGGCAGGAACAACTGCAAATTCACACAAAGGAATCAATACAAAGAGCACGGGAGACTTGCTCATACAAGCACATGGTACAGCAGGTACATATCCGGAATATGAAATGTTGGGTTTACATACTCTTTAAGTAAACAAAAATTAAAATGAAATGAGTATTCATCCCTCCCCCTGAGGACATATTTGCTAGAGCTACCTTTGACTGTAGCCTCTTATCTGCACAGCAACATTCTGGTAAAGGTTATCTAACCCTTTACAATGATATCCTATACCTGGAAATGTGCTGTTATTTTATCAATACAGACTCTGGCTTCTACAGAAGGGATAGCGTTTCATATATCAGTCTACATGCATAGCAAGCATATTGTTTGTGTGCAGCCTTTTCACTATTGCAGGCCTGGCAGTGCTATCACAACCACCTATTTGTCTCAGTTTCCATCTGAGCTCTCTAGATAGGGTTTTGTTTTATAGTGTGTTTTTTTTTTTTAAACGTTGCATATCGTGCAAAAGAATGAGAGCAAGCTGTAAAGGAAATGGTGGGCTCATAGATTTTTGTTGTAACTGAAAACATGCCATTGCTGACCTCTCTTGTGATTCTCTGGTCTTCTGACATTTCTCTAAGGCTAGGTTCACATCTTTGCATATGGTTCCTGCTGTGGGTCTACAGCTGTTCCCTCAGCCGCAGCCACCCTCACCGAAAAGCACGCTGGGTGCCATTATTCTTAATGCCGTGCAGTACGCACTGGGAACCATACTGCACTTGCGGTTCCTGTACGGGCTGCCATTTCTAAAATGCTGCAGGGACCATTTCCCTACGTTTCCGAAGGCACGGCAGCCTATTAAAATGAATAGGCTGCTGTACCAACAAACAACGTGGCTCGCAGAGCTGCAGATGTGTGAACCTAGCCTAAATTTAATTTGCTGCATGCTAGGTTTGGATCAGTGACTCCGAATGTATATGTATTGAATGCAGAGGCCACCAGAGACCAGGAGGCCACCAAAATACTCTCAAGACACACATACTTTTTCTCCAGGTATGGATTCGGCAGGGAATGGTTAAAACCCCTGCTGGATTTCCTTTCTTTCTTTTTTCTGTCTGGGTCCCATTGGGAGGATTTCCCTTAAAGCGGAGTTCCATTGGAAGATGTCACCTCACCTCCCCTCCTGTTGGTAGCAATTGTAGCATTTTAGATTTCCTATCACTCTCAGCCCTGGTTAAAGTGGTCTCTAAGAAAATGGGGTGAATTTCCCCAGTGGATGAGTAGATGGCAAAAGAATAAAAATAAAAAGTCAGCAGCTACAAATACTGGAGCTGCTGACTTTTAAAATAAGGATACTTACCTAACCAGGGCGCCCGCGATGTCTTCACCCGAAGCCGACCCGTACCTCGGCTCCAGGTGGAGGCACCAGCATTGTTAGTAAGGGAATCAGGAAGTGAAGCCTTACAGGTCGCGCTGCGCGTTCTGAGTGGTCCCTGCTGTCTTCTGGGACCTGTGTGTCTCCCAGAAGACAGCGGGGGGCACGGAGAAGGGGCCGGATGGATACGTAGATGGCCACGGATACTGCAGCGATCTTTCACTGGGAGTGGGAGAAAATACCTGTATTAGACCCCCCTCCCCCCTGAAATGTGTCAAATGTGACGTTTGGGGGTGGCGGGGGGGGGACAGAGGAGGGGCCGGACGGATACGTAGATCGCAACAATTACTGCGGCGATCTTTCATCGGGAGTGGGAGAAAATACCTGTATTAGACCCCCCTCCCCCCTGAAATGTGTCAAATGTGACGTCGGGGGGGGGGGGACGACACAAAGAAGGGGCCGGACGGATACGTAGATCGCAACAAGTACTGCGGCGATCTTTCATCGGGAGTGGGAGAAAATACCTGTATTAGACCCCCCTGAAAGGTGTCAAATGTGACGTCGGGGGGGGGATCCGGACAGCGGAAGTTCCATTTTTGGGTGGAACTCCACTTTAACTCCTTATTCATAAAACACTGCAAAAAGTAAACGGCAAGTACTGTAAAGCAAGGGTCTTCAAACTTTCTAAACAAAGGGCCAGATTGCTGACCTTCGAAATTCAGGGGGGGTTGGACTGTAGCCAGTGGGAGTAGAAAATGACTTGGTGTCGGTGAGAGTAAACCGTTCCCTATCATTAATGAAAAAAATCAATATATGGTGTTTTGCGCTCCAAATGAGTAAAGTGCTAATGTGATCAATAAAGTGCTAAATGTGCAAAGTGATCCATATAAAAGTAAATACAAAAAATATCCGGAAGTTCCAAAAAAAACAGAAATGCGCTGTGGTCACATAGAACCTACTATTCAGTCATACAGAAAAAGTCCATAAAATTCATGTGATAAACCATATAATCAAGTGTAAAGAGAGGAAATATCACAATTGATAGAGAAAAATTAAATGAATAAAATAAGTATTAAAAAGTCTTCAAAAAAGAGTGCTGGTGATTAGGGTGCTGTATTGCTTCATACAATAGTGACACAGTGACTGAGGGGTTTGTATCTTCAGTGTGCTCACACCCACGGCTGCAGTGGCTCCTTACCTTACCGCTGTGAGGTAAACAGCATTAGTAATGGTTGGGTAAAGTGCACGGTGCTGTATCCTACAAGTGGTATCTCCAGAAGTTTATCCTTTATTACTTTCAAGTAAGCAAAAAAACTCAGTGATGGTAACTTGTATGTTTTTTCTTGCTACATCCACAAACTTTGCCTCTCAGGGCAGTGTGTCAGGCAGACTGGGAGTAAGGAGAAACAGGGAGCTCCAATAGTGAAGTATTTCAAAATATCACATTTATTTAAAATTCAAACATATGCTGTGGTACTCACATAAGACATTAAGAACAAAATAAAACAAAACGAGCGCCAAAACTCGTACTCGGGAAAGTCACTTCTGGTGTCTGTATGTTACTACGCGTGGCGTCACAATCATGTGACTTCATCAGGGAATAGAGTACGGAGGTTGAAGGTGCTTAAGCTAAATGCATTGGTGAGCGGCCATTTTCTTGAAGCTGTTCCCTATCATTAGTATTGCATGGAGAAAAAGTGCCCTATCGTTTGGTGTCGGTGGGATGAATAGTGCCCCATCATTGGTGTTCGGTGGGATGAATGGGGCCCCATCGTTGGTGTCGGTGGGATGAATGGGGCCCTATCGTTGGTGTGCGTGGGATGAATGGGACCCCATGGTTGGTGTCGGTGGGATGAATAGTGCCCCATCGTTGGTGTCGGCGGGAGGAGTGGCGCCCCATCGTTGGTGTCGGCGGGAGGAGTGGCGCCCCATCGTTGGTGTCGGCGGGAGGAGTGGCGCCCCATCGTTGGTGTCGGCGGGAGGAGTGGCGCCCCATCGTTGGTGTCGGCGGGAGGAGTGGCGCCCCATCGTTGGTGTCGGCGGGAGGAATGGCGCCCCATCGTTGGTGTCGGCGGGAGGAATGGCGCCCCATCGTTGGTGTCGGCGGGAGGAATGGCGCCCCATCGTTGGTGTCGGCGGGAGGAATGGCGCCCCATCGTTGGTGTCGGCGGGAGGAATGGCGCCCCATCATTGGTGTCAGCGGGAGGAATGGCGTCCCATCGTTGGTGTCAGCGGGAGGTATGGGCACCCATCGTTGGTGTCGGGAGGAATGGGCGCCCCCATCACTGGTGTGAGGAGAAGGACTAGAATGGCAGGAACTATGGTTGCTGACAGTGGGGGGAAGAATGCACCAAGGGCTTGATAAAAGCAAGCATAGGGCCACATTTGGCCCCTGGGCTGCAGTTTGGAGACCACTGCGGTAAAGTATGTCACTGAAATCGCTGTCCCCATTGGAAGACGTCGCCTCACCTCCTGTTTTGGTGGCAACTGTAACATTTTAGATCTCCTATCACTCCCAGCCCTGGTTACAGTGCTTCTCAACCTCTCTAGTGCCGTGACCCCTTGATAAAATTTCCCAAGTTGTGGGGACCCCTAACAGTAAAATTGTTTTCGTAGCGTGGGTTGTCAGCACCCAAGGCAAGGCAAGTAATTTGCTCCCCTAACCCACGGACATTTAGTGCTCCCTGAGTCCCTTCCACTCGTACAGTATTAAAACCCCTCATAGTAAATTTTAGGATGTACCACTCTTTCTCTTTGTTCTTCTTTCTTTCCCTTTTATCTCTCTTTCCTAATTTCTTGTTTTTTATTTCCCCCCCCCCCCATCCCTCTCTCTAGCCGTCTTTCTTGTTCTTTCTCTCCCCTTTTCTTTGTTCCTCCCCCTCTTTTCCTCTCCCTTCCATGTATTCTCTATTTTTATTCCTTCTCTTACTCCTTGGTGGTGGGATCAGTGGCAGTGCTGGGGGAAGTTCTGATCAGCCAACTTAGGTGTTTTTGATCAAGGTCTTCTGCTGATCTGAGAACTGTAGTGGGAACTTTTAATGGCAACTCTTATCACAGGTAGTGTTACTCACTGTGTCTCTGACTTTGTGGTGTCTCGTAGCAGTGACACCAATGCCAAAATCAGGAGATAGGGTCTCCTCCAGCCCATCCCACTTCACATTCCTCACCAGTCAGCTGACCTCTAGTCTCTGCCCCCCAGCCATGCCATGAACTGAATGGGTGGATGTGAAGAGGCTGAGTGGGCAGCTGCGGGCTCCAGGAACAGCCCTGCTTGTTGGCCACAAAAAGCCTGGGATAGCGGTGCTGGCTTCAGGAACAGCCCAGGATTCAGTGACCCCTGGCAAATCATCATTTGACCCCCAGGTTGAGAACCACTGCTTTAATGCCACGTACACGCGGTCGGACTTTTCAGCTACAAAAGTCCGACAGCCCGTCCAACAGACTTTCAACAGACTTTTGGTGGACTGTCAACAGACTTTCTAACGACCGGACTTGCCTACACACGATCACACCGAAGTCCGACGGATTTGTACGTGATGACGTACGACCGGACTAAAATAAGGAAGCTGATAGCCAGTAGCCAATAGCTGCCCTAGCGTGGGTTTTTGTCCGTCGGACTAGCATACAGACGAGCGGATTTCTGGTTTTGGCGGAGTTACGATGTAAAGATTTGAAGCATGTTCCAAATCTAAAGTCTGTCAGATTTGCGACTGGAAAAGTCCGCTGAAGGTCCGGTGAAGCCCACATACCATCGGATTGTCCGCCGGATTTGGTCCGTCGGACAAGTCCGGTCGAAAAGTCCGACCGTGCGTACGCGGCATAAGACAAATAGGGTGAATTTCCCCAGTGGATGAGTAGATGGCAAAAAGAAAAAAAATGGCTCTTTCCCTCCCCTATTCCTAACCTAAAGAAAGAGTTCACTGGACATGTATTTTCATTAGAACCTCTTCCAGCATTTTTATTGCCATCTACTTCTCCACTGGTGGAGTCACCCTCTCTATTTGTCCTAGAGATCATGGTCACCAAGACAGAAAGTGATGGAGAAGCCAAAACGTTATAGTTGCCACCCAAACAGGGAAGACCTTCCGATGGGGACCTGATTTCAGTGACAACTGTCAAACATCCCATTATTTCTTTTTACTGATTACGGTATCTCAAGGACATGAAATGAAGAGACCCAGATGAAGAAAAAGAAATCCAGCAGAGGTTCCAACCCTTCCCTGCTCTATCCAAGACTAAAAAAAAAAAAAGTGTTGGCTGGACATATATTTTGTGGGTTAGCTCATTAATACAAAGTTGAAAGCATCCGCAGTGATGTCATGTCCCACCTTTGAGGTCCCATATCCATTGTCATTAGGCCATACTTAGGAAGTTATCACACCCCTAATAATAACTGACAAACACTGCTTCCTTGGATGTCAGGGGGATACAGACAGAAAAAAACGACCCACCTTAAAATGAGCTATGCATGCAGTCTTCTATTGTAGAACTGAGCTCAGTCCTTTAACAGGAAGCAGTCCTAATGTAGAGTTTTTTTTTTTTTTTTTTATTATTATTTTTTTTTATTGTTTTATTAGACCAGTATGTGATAAAAGGATCTGGTGTTAGATCTTGTTTAATAGATAGCAGGAATGTACAGCAGTATGAATTGCCCGAGGATTGTTGGCAGGAGAAGCAAGGATGTTTCATGAGAGTTGCAGACTTGGCAACTTTGGAAAGCTGCTTCCTTTTAATTGAGGAACGTATTTCCTGAAATGGACAATATGCTTGAGTTCTGCTTTCTTTCTATAACTGATAATATCTGCCCAAATGTTCTTCTAAAAATGCCTGTTTTCCAAACGCTGTTTATGATGCTTTCAATAGTAAAAGAAAAGTCTTTTATTCGTGATGAAAAAGTGTCGAGTTTGTGATTTCATTGTATAGGACTGTTTTTATCACCATAAGAGAGCTGTCAGAGAACTGTTTATTCAGGGAGTAGCATTACTAGAAATGAGGGAGTTCTACGCAGAGCTAAAAATTTCGATCCCAATAGCGCACCCACTAATACCATCTAATGCTCACCATACATGCTACAATCTGAACATTATTAACCACTTCAGCCCCGGAAGGTTTTACCCCCTTCATGACCAGGCCATTTTTTTTTAGATACGGCACTGCGTTACTTTAACTAAAAAATGGGGGGTTGTGCGACGCTGTACCCAAATAAAATTGATGTCCTTTTTTTCCCCACTAATAGAGCTTTCCTTTGCTGGTATTTAATCACCTCCTGCGGTTTTTACTTTTTGCGCTATAAACAAAAAAAAAAAAATTTGGGAAAAAAAATATATAATTTTTACTTTCTGCTATAAAACACATGATCCAATTAAAAAAAAAAAAATGTAAAAAAAAAATCAAATTTCTTAATAAATTTAGGCCAATATGTATTCTGCTACATATTGGTAAATAAAATTCCAATAAGCGTATATTGATTTGGTTTGCGCAAAAGTTATAGCGTCTACAAACTATGGGATATTTTTATGGGATTTTTATTTTTTTAGTGGTAATGGGGGCGATCAGCAACTTATAGCGGGACTGCGACATGGCGGCGGATAAAATCGGACACTAAGTGTCACTTTTTTGGGGACCAGTGAAACCAATACAGTGATCGGTGCTAAAAATATGCACAGTCTCTGTACTAATGACACTGGCAGAGAAGGGGGTTAATAACAGGGGCAATCAAAGGATTAATTGTGTGCATAAAATGTGCTTACTAGCTGTGTGGGAGGTGCTTGTGCTATGGGATGGCAGAGATCCGTGTTCCTGCTAAGGCCCCTTTCACACTTGTGCGACATGGGACTGCAAACTCGCATGACAAGTCGTGCCCCGTGATTTCCAATGAGTACCATTCATATCTGTGTGACTTCAAGTCGCACTGACTTTAAAGCAGTCCCTGTACTACTTTGATCCGACTTTGATGCGAGTTGAGGTCCACAGACCTCAAGTTTAGACAGGCATTCCCTGAAATCACATCAAAATCGTGCAATTTTATTTATTTATTTATTTTCTAGTCGTGGCAGTGTGAAAGAGGCCTTAGCAGAAACACAGGATCACTTCTGACAGAACAATGGTCTGCTTTGTTTACATAGGCAGACCGCCGTTCTTCTTTCCAGAATGATTGGCGGACATAAAGTCTGACGGACCCGCTGATTGACTCCCGCTGTGTCCAATCACAGTGGGAGCGGATCGCCGGCGGCACGTGTGCCCCAGACCCCGAATTGTCAGATCACGTACTGGGTACGTGACTATGAGATTCATATTGTGCATAGAGCACCACTGCTTGTTTTAAACAAAGGGAAGTCAGGAGGAAAAGGGCAGGTTCGGGAGATAACGGAGGACCTTACAAGAAGGCAGAAAACACAGTGAGAAAAAGTTTCATAAAAAATAGGTTACAGGGTCATAAAGGTTCGTCTTTTGGAACATGTTATGCCCGCATTTTAGGGTTTCAGCACAAAAGGAACCCTAAAGGCCTAAGGCCACATTCACACTTGGTGTGTCCAGAACACGTGACAGAAAGTGCACACTTCGACTCACATTTCAGAAACACGCTTTTAACTCTCATCGTAGTTGCGGTGCCATTATTAATGGCACCTCAAGCACTATTTGCCACCAGGCAAATGCCTTACAAAAGGGTGTGCTGAAAAACCGCACCACACTTCACATTCAGGGGCTTCTTTGGCACTTGGTATGTTGCACAAAGGGGCAGCCTGTTTAAGTGAATGGGCTGCCCTACGCACAATGCGTGGAAAGGCATAAAAAAACGCTATGCAAAGTGTGAATAGGGCCTAAAATATGGTAAATACACACATAATCCTAGGATCTGGTAACAGAATCTCAGCCTTAGTAATTTAGGTGATGCTCTGTTCACTTTGAATACCAAATTATAGTGGGAGCATACTCCTATTTATGATGCTTGCCTATAGGTACAGTAAATATCTCCTAAACGTCCAACATTTAGGAGATGCTTGCTTTAGGTGCAGCCGGTGATGTCACCGGCACATGTGCTCTGAAGGAACGGCCTACCCGCGCCGTTCCTTCAAAGCCACGCCGTAAACAGCAATGTCATTGCCGGCCATTCATCTTGCTAAAGCCTGTGAACCTGCAAAGAAGACTAGATGACGATGGAAGCGCCTTCAGCGATGATAGCACACCGAAGGGCTTCGTTTTTGGGTAAGTCTTTCATAATGTGCTAGTATGCCATGAATACTAGCACATTATGACTTAAACTGCCCAGGGCTCTTTTTTTTATGTAGTTTACTACCGCTTTAAATAAGATTTTTTTTTTGGGGGGGGGGGGGGTCTTTATTGCTCAGCCATGCTATTAAAATCACTAGTAATCAGTTGGTAGGTGTAGTGACTGACCATTCCACAGATGTAACAAGTGGCTCTCTATGGCAGTGTTTCTCAACCTTTTTTTTTTTTTTCAGTCAAGGCACCCTGCACAATGTCGGCACCTCATTCTAAAATGGTAAAAACTAAACTAATAGTTTTACAGAATGCAGCAACATCCACACATAGGACACTCAAAGTTAAAGTTGATTTATTCTTCCAAAGCAAAGCACACAGGTACTGACTAGTATTCTAATGTTTCTCTTCCTCGCACAGCTAATGTGACCCCAGTGCTGACAGGTGCAAGGGAGGGACAAACAAGGATGCTATGGAGGCATCTGATGTCCTCCTTATCAGCCAATGTCATTGGTCGTTAGGAGGCCAGCGAATAGAAATTTGTGATGCCCAATGAAAACCTGTGGCTTTCTGTAACTAAAAGGCAATCTTGATCCATCCTCTGTTTTTTGGGAAATTATTAGGAATTTTGCCATGGGACCCCTGAAGAAACCTTAAGGCACCACAGGGTGCCTGGGCACCCTGGTTGAAAGAGGCTGCTCTATAGTATGAGCTACCTAAGTATTATGTACTAGCAATAATTGTGGAAATGGTGGACCCAGGTAGTAATGAACTGTGTTGCATGGTTTATTTTTGCAGTTATGTCATTTAATGTAATTATCTTTCTTTTTTCCTTTTTTTTTTTTTTTTTACAGAAAGATGGTACAGAACGGAGTTTGCAGTACTTATGAAAGGGCGTTTTGACTGATAATAGATTTTCATATAGAGAGACATTGATTGGAACCCAAAGGAATGGCAGCTGGTCCACCCCAAAGTGGAGGAGCTGCAGGTCCATTAGGACCTCCTACGATGGCTAGTCATTTGAACCCTGCAACTATGGCTGTAGCTGTTTGGGAATGGCAAGATGAACTTGGCAAGTGGAGGCCATACAGTAGTAAAGTGAGCAATTATATAGAGCAATGTATGCAATCCCATCAGCAGCAGAAGACTACTCGGGCTCTTGCGAACAGTAGGAGTATTTCCCTTGGACAAGTTGACCCTAAATTAGCTCCGTACATAATAGACATTGCAACTTTGGCACAGTTTCGACAAGACACAGGTGAGTCTATGCCATTTATTTTTACTTAATTTTCTTTTACATATTTTATTTTTAATTTAGGTTTGTGATAATTGTGATCCCTATTAAGTTGTATTTTTGCTGTTGGTGGTCCTTAAAGCAAATCTTTGCTTTTCCCATTCAGGGCAAGGCAACAGGCTACTTTAATTTTTTGCCACCCACCCCTGCAGCACATACTGACCTTTCTGTTGCACCTGCCTGCTCTGTCAGGAAAGAAGAAACTATCTGGCATTTACAGGTATTTTATTGCCTGTCACTCGCCCTCTTACATGTGACAGTGCTGGTGCTTGATGGTTGGCCCACATTGGGTGGGAAGTGTCCTCAACCCTGTGTGTGTGTTTCTGTTAGGGCAACTCAGAGTTTAATATGGTTCAGTTCCTTTGCTTCTAGCAGCTGAATGGAGCTGTGGTGAAGAGAAGGAAAGGTTAGTGTGGGCTGCTGGTGAGGAGGTACATGGGGCGTTCAAGTCCAACTGGGACTTTTAATTTTACAGGTATGAAAAGTGATGCTAGCGTGGCGATACTACACACAGTAGTAAGTGTGTCCTATTACTGATGGGCGGCACACATGTCACCGGCCA
This sequence comes from Lithobates clamitans, assembly GCA_037952925.1. Lineage (NCBI taxonomy): Eukaryota > Metazoa > Chordata > Amphibia > Anura > Ranidae > Lithobates > Lithobates clamitans. The sequence goes on along the minus strand of JBBGZY010000251.1, from coordinate 13,333,128 downwards.
GTCCAGAGACCGTTAAGATGGTAGACAACAGTGTTGGTGCTTGCATAGAACAGCGTGTGGTGATGATGATGATGATGGTCATGTGAATGAAGGCAGAAAACCTGTGGAGGTCTATGGAAGACTTCAAGCATAGTATGGTGATGAGACGCTCAGCCGCAGTAAGACATTTGAATGGTGTAAATGTTTCAAAGATGACTGCATGTCCATTAGTGACGATCCCGGCCATGGTAGCTCCCAGCCCACAGCAGTCATTCCTGTGAACATTTAGTGCATGGAACACCTGATCCTGAATAATTGATGCATAACCCCTAAAAAGAGTTCCTCGGAGGTCAACATTTCAGCACTGACGAAGTGCTGGCTGTCCTAGGATGGTTTAGGCGTACTGACAAATCTTTCTATGCCAAAGCTCTCCAGACATTAGTTAAACTCTGGGATAAGTGTATCAATGTAGCAGGGGAGTATGTTGAAAAATAAATGCAGTTTCCACTCCTTTGAAATTTTGTTATTTTATTATATAAACTCAAAAGACCCAGTTTGACTTGAGCACCCTGCTTATTAGGGTTTGTGCAAAGGGGGCTTTTATAGGCATATTATATGCATCAGCATTTACAGGAGCATAATCATGTACAGCCATTCACTTGAGTTTGCAGGCTGTACACAGCATGTGTGGCTCCCTGGGCACAGAAAAGCCCCAGAAAATTACGCTAGACACATAATATCCCTGTAAAAGCCCAGTGGCCGTGAACCCTTGAATTTAACCTGTTGATTTGCCAAGCACAAGGTGTCCTATGATAGTAAAATGATGGCAGATGTCCCCCATGGGGACAGAGAGGGCAACAAAAACATTTTTCTGCCTTTTTTTTTTTTTGTGGAAGTTTTAAAGGCACAATGAACTTTTAAATTTTGCTTCCCCATTGCTCCCTATTGCCATTCATACATTTTTAGCATAAATTGCAATGGAAATACATTTTTACAATTTTTTATTTTTTTTTGCATGTGGCCATGTGACTGCAAAGATTCAGCACCTGTTGTAGTCGGTTGTACTTGGGGTGTGCTACGTACAAAGTGCAGAGTTCAGGAGTGTGCTACGTGCAGAGTTCAGGAGTGTGCTACGTACAAAGTGCAGAGTTCAGGAGTGTGCTACGTGCAGAGTTCAGGAGTGTGCTACGTGCAGAGTTCAGGAGTGTGCTACGTGCAGAGTTCAGGAGTGTGCTACGTGCAGAGTGCACCCAACCCTAATACGAGGGGTGCTCAAGTCAAACTGGGGCTGCTAAGTTAAGGCGAACCGGGACCTGCTGAGAGCAAAGCAGTCCCTTAAGGCTTCTGTGTTTACAAGTGACAGTGAGAAGCAAGAGTGGAGGTGAGAGCTGGAGGTGGCGGAATGGAGTTCCACCACAATCCAGCTGCAAAACTGGGTGCGAGGGCCACATGACAAGGCCTGGCGGGCCAGATTTGGGCCGTAGGCCTTGTGTTGGACATAAGCGGTTTAGAGCTATGGCCAGCAGCATATGATGTTATTTATAAGTAATTTAGCCTCAGTGTCGACCATGCACATCTACTAAGAGCAGCTATAGCTTGGCGGTCGTGGCCACATAGAAAAACGTTAGTTACATTGCATTTTATGCTAAAATGTATGCAGGGCAATGGGGAGGCAATAGTTTAAAGTTGAATTTATGTGAAAGCTAATCTCTATGTTTTAGTGAAATTTAAACAGACCAAGCTGGTCCAAACAAACTATTTACTTCACTAACACATGCAGTGAATTTCAGCACTGTATGATCTGTTTGTAGCCTTGGCTAAGTAGTATACAGTGCTGTGTTCTGGCAGCAGGATGGGAACTTCCAGACCCACTGCCAGATCCAAGTCAAGTCTGGCTGAGTGCTGCTCGTCCATTCACAGTGAGTTTTGTATTTTCTGAATGAATACAAAGCTGCCTTTGATTTGGCTGAGTTGATGATCAAGAGGTCATCCACCTGCGTCTGCTCCTTGGCCAGTAAGAGGAAGCTTTGTATCCATTCATAGAATACAAAGCTCCCTGTGAATGGCTGAGCAGCACTCAAGCTGGATTCACACCTATGCATTTTTTGTGTTTTTTGCATTTTGCAGATTTGCACTACAGATCGTGTTCCATAGGAAACAAATATATGCAAAAAGCACTAAAATTGCATAGGTGTGAATCCAGCCTCAGTCCACATTGACTTTGTTCCACAAGCCCCTTCTACTTTCGGAACACAGCGCTGTATACTGTACTGTATGTAGCTGAGGCTATATACAGGTTCATACAGTGCTTACACCCACTGCATGTGTTGGTGAAGAAACTATTTAAACTTCACTAAAACATGTAAATCTTCTATTTTAAACCCATGTGTCATTTTTGCTATGTCTTCCTGTCTTGAAGGCACCTGTACCCATTTTTTATTTGTACTGGTGCCTAGGGCTGCAACTAACGATTATTTTCATAATCGATTAGTTGGCCGATTATTGTTTCGATTAATCGATTAATCGGTTAATAACATTAAAAAAAAAGTGTGGTGTATAATTTAGTTAATATGTGAAGTTTTTTTAAAAAAAGGCAATTTATTCTTAAATATCTATATGCAGTGGTAAATATAAATAACCAACTATATGGTTAGGGAGCAAAATCTCTAATCCACTCTGAGAATAACAGCCAGAAGAAAGATACTGTATATACTATTAAAGAGTAAATCTGGTAAATAGACTCAGAGATCAAATTTTTGAATAAAAAACAAACAATGTCTTCCTTCAAAAAAAATGTAATTTTAAGAACATTTGTTTTCGATTTTCTAATTGTTATTGGGGTCAAATTGATGTTCATTTTCAACCACAGTGACAGGAAAATTTGGAAATAATAGAAAACTTCTTGGTCAAAGGAATTTTCAGACAGTGTGTGTGGTTTTCGTTCAGAGATTACATTCATTTTAAACAGAAAAAAAAGCACTGTTTTGCGTTAAAAAAAAAAGTCCCTGACCCTTTTCCAAATACGCAGTGGCTGAAAAAAGCATAGATGTTAACGTGTCCCATAGGAAACCATGTAAATGAACTGTAGTTCGTTTCTGCAAAAAGCACCAAAAAACACATAGATGTGAACCAGGTGTAAGACGTTTAGTAAAATAATGGGGTTAAAAACAATAAAATTAGCCCTTTATAGTATAAAAAAAAGCAGATAATCACTACTGTAAGGGGTTCATTTTTTTACTGTAGAACTGTGAAAGTAATATTTACAGTAGCGATTATTTGCTCTTTTTGTACTATAAAGGGCTCATTTTAGTTTTTTATTTTTTAACCCCATTATGTTACTGGCCGATTAATCGATTATGAAAATAGTAATCGATTATTTTCATAATCGATTACTTGCCGATTAATCAATCAGTTGTTTCAGCCCTAATGGTGCCACAGGGACAGTTAGAGGGGTGAAATCTCTTAATGGGATTGCAGACAGTAATCTGGCAGAGGTTTTAACTCTTCTCTATTTTATCGTAAATGAAAAAAGATAAATGTCTGCGCTTTTATGTAAAGTACTTTGCAGTGTTTTTGTTGACACTGTGGACAGAGATGGCATCCACTAAAGAGCACAGCAGTATTGGGGTAGCTAATAGTAGTAACAAGGGTCATTGATGTCTTACGTGGCTCAGTAATTTTTGAATTTTTTGCAAGGCCGAAAGTGCAGCATTCAAAACATTGAAGATCTTGTTCATTAGAGAGATTGCCACAGACTAATTCTAATATTATATACATAGAATATGCAGTGCAGCCTTGTAACTGGTAATGGTTATACACTGCATGAGTAGTCCTACCAGCCTATGTTCTCGCCAGGTGCATGTTTTCTTTCAAAAGAGGGTTGATGTTTTTTCCCTGAATAGAAAAAAAGCAAAAAAACAAAAAAAAACCATGAAACCGATGAGGCACGTGAAGCTGTATGTACGTCCTTCCCTTGACCCCGGCTTATGTTACTCTGCCCCAGGCCAGGAGATTTTGCAGTATTTTAGCTGGGAAAGCAGCACCTGTGCTTGTAATAAATTCAACTTGTACAGCACCGTGAAAAATATATTGAGAGTTTTTACTAGATATGAGCTGGTTGAAAACTGGACATTGCTGTGTATTTTTATAAATGCATAATTTATTTTATTATTAGCTTTGCCGAATAAAGGAAACCTATACTAGAGAGGATGCAATACTGACCTCTTAAATGATACCAACAACGTGCTGTGCTACTAAATGTCATAAAATGCACTCAAAAATCAAAACATAAAAAGATTAGTGTCAAATAAAAACAATACGTGTGATCTTGTGATGATAGTGTTCACTCAAGTCCAATAATAATTCCAATCATGTATCAGTCCAAGCAGCAAACTGCGAAAATCAATAATGTGAAAAAATCCATAGTGTGATTTTTATCTTAAATCCAAATTCACCATGAGAAAACCACCATGATTATGAAGGGATACCACCAGCAGTCCTACAGCTTCTATGAATGGAACGCTAGCTATGAATAGATGGGTCAGACCTATCAATCATCCACCTGTCCTCCATTCATAGATTGTTTTATTCACAGAAACTGTAGTACGGTAGTTTTAAAAATCAAATAAAAAATTAGAAATAAAAAAAAAGTAACAAAGTATTTATGAGAGTGCATGAAATCTGATGTCTGAAGGGAGGCCAGTTGACAGTGGCAGGATATCATATTATACGGTTGAGACGTGTGGCATATATTGCATACAAAGTGTGTAGTGTTACTTTGTTCAATACCCCATGTAAACCACAGTATGCAGAGGTGGTCAGTATAGAGTGTACAGTACTGTGTACAATGTGCAGAATAGAAAATACACCACAGTGTGGAGAGGTGTTCATAGAGTATTCAGCACAGTGTATAGTGTGCAGTATAGAAAGTACAACACAGTGTATAGTGTGGAGCTGTATACAGTAAAGAATGCACAACACAATGTACAAAGTGGAGCCATTTGCAGTATTCAAAAGACAGCATGGTGTACAAAGTAAAGCCACATGCAGGATCGAATGCACATGTACAGCACGATGTGCAGAGTAGAGATGAGCACAGTATAGAAGGTATGCATGGTGAGAAGAGGTATAGAATGTACAGCATGGTGTGCAGAGTAGGCATGTGCTACAGTATAGAAGGTATGTATGGTGAGAGGAGATATAGAATGTATAGCACGGTGTGCAGAGTAGACATGCGCATGGTATAGAATGTATAGCATGGTGTGCAGAGTAGACATGCGCACAGTATAGAAGGTATGCATGGTGAGAGGAGGTATAGAATGTACAGCATCTTGTGCAGAGCAGACATGTGCACAGTATAGAAGATACGCATGGTGAGAGGAGGTATAGAATGTACAGCATGGTGTGCAGAGTAGAGATGCGCACAGTATAGAAGATACGCATGGTGAGAGGAGGTATAGAATGTACAGCACGGTGTGCAGAGTAGAGATGCGCACAGTATAGAAGATACGCATGGTGAGAGGAGGTATAGAATGTACAGCACGGTGTGCAGAGTAGAGATGCGCACAGTATAGAAGGTATGCATGGTGAGAGGAGGTATAGAATGTACAGCACGGTGTGCAGAGTAGAGATGCGCACAGTATAGAAGGTATGCATGGTGAGAGGAGGTATAGAATGTACAGCACGGTGTGCAGAGTAGAGATGCGCACAGTATAGAAGGTATGCATGGTGAGAGGAGGTATAGAATGTACAGCACGGTGTGCAGAGTAGAGATGAGCACAGTATAGAAGGTATGCATGGTGAGAGGAGGTATAGAATGTACAGCACGGTGTGCAGAGTAGAGATGCGCACAGTATAGAAGGTATGCATGGTGAGAGGAGGTATAGAATGTACAGCACGGTGTGCAGAGTAGAGATGCGCACAGTATAGAAGGTATGCATGGTGAGAGGAGGTATAGAATGTACAGCACGGTGTGCAGAGTAGAGATGCGCACAGTATAGAAGGTACGCATGGTGAGAGGAGGTATAGAATGTACAGCACGGTGTGCAGAGTAGAGATGAGCACAGTATAGAAGGTATGCATGGTGAGAGGAGGTATAGAATGTACAGCACGGTGTGCAGAGTAGACATGCGCACAGTATAGAAGATACGCATGGTGAGAGGAGGTATAGAATGTACAGCACGGTGTGCAGAGTAGACATGCGCACAGTATAGAAGATACGCATGGTGAGAGGAGGTATAGAATGTACAGCACGGTGTGCAGAGTAGAGATGTGCACAGTATAGAAGGTATGCATGGTGAGAGGAGGTATAGAATGTACAGCACGGTGTGCAGAGTAGAGATGCGCACAGTATAGAAGGTATGCATGGTGAGAGGAGGTATAGAATGTACAGCACGGTGTGCAGAGTAGAGATGCGCACAGTATAGAAGGTACGCATGGTGAGAGGAGGTATAGAATGTACAGCACGGTGTGCAGAGTAGAGATGAGCACAGTATAGAAGGTATGCATGGTGAGAGGAGGTATAGAATGTACAGCACGGTGTGCAGAGTAGAGATGCGCACAGTATAGAAGGTACGCATGGTGAGAGGAGGTATAGAATGTACAGCACGGTGTGCAGAGTAGAGATGAGCACAGTATAGAAGGTATGCATGGTGAGAGGAGGTATAGAATGTACAGCACGGTGTGCAGAGTAGACATGCGCACAGTATAGAAGATACGCATGGTGAGAGGAGGTATAGAATGTACAGCACGGTGTGCAGAGTAGAGATGTGCACAGTATAGAAGGTATGCATGGTGAGAGGAGGTATAGAATGTACAGCACGGTGTGCAGAGTAGAGATGCGCACAGTATAGAAGGTATGCATGGTGAGAGGAGGTATAGAATGTACAGCACGGTGTGCAGAGTAGAGATGCGCACAGTATAGAAGGTATGCATGGTGAGAGGAGGTATAGAATGTACAGCACGGTGTGCAGAGTAGAGATGCGCACAGTATAGAAGGTATGCATGGTGAGAGGAGGTATAGAATGTACAGCACGGTGTGCAGAGTAGAGATGAGCACAGTATAGAAGGTATGCATGGTGAGAGGAGGTATAGAATGTACAGCACGGTGTGCAGAGTAGAGATGCGCACAGTATAGAAGGTATGCATGGTGAGAGGAGGTATAGAATGTACAGCACGGTGTGCAGAGTAGAGATGCGCACAGTATAGAAGGTATGCATGGTGAGAGGAGGTATAGAATGTACAGCACGGTGTGCAGAGTAGAGATGCGCACAGTATAGAAGGTACGCATGGTGAGAGGAGGTATAGAATGTACAGCACGGTGTGCAGAGTAGAGATGAGCACAGTATAGAAGGTATGCATGGTGAGAGGAGGTATAGAATGTACAGCACGGTGTGCAGAGTAGACATGCGCACAGTATAGAAGATACGCATGGTGAGAGGAGGTATAGAATGTACAGCACGGTGTGCAGAGTAGAGATGTGCACAGTATAGAAGGTATGCATGGTGAGAGGAGGTATAGAATGTACAGCACGGTGTGCAGAGTAGAGATGCGCACAGTATAGAAGGTATGCATGGTGAGAGGAGGTATAGAATGTACAGCACGGTGTGCAGAGTAGAGATGCGCACAGTATAGAAGGTACGCATGGTGAGAGGAGGTATAGAATGTACAGCACGGTGTGCAGAGTAGAGATGAGCACAGTATAGAAGGTATGCATGGTGAGAGGAGGTATAGAATGTACAGCACGGTGTGCAGAGTAGAGATGCGCACAGTATAGAAGGTACGCATGGTGAGAGGAGGTATAGAATGTACAGCACGGTGTGCAGAGTAGAGATGAGCACAGTATAGAAGGTATGCATGGTGAGAGGAGGTATAGAATGTACAGCACGGTGTGCAGAGTAGACATGCGCACAGTATAGAAGATACGCATGGTGAGAGGAGGTATAGAATGTACAGCACGGTGTGCAGAGTAGAGATGTGCACAGTATAGAAGGTATGCATGGTGAGAGGAGGTATAGAATGTACAATACAGTGTAGAAGTGTGGAGAAGGATAGAATGCTAAGTGAAGTGCTGTGTGGAGTTGTGTACAGCACAGCATACAGAATACAACAGTATACAGGTGCAGTGTGGAGTATAGAATGTACTGCACAGTGTGAAGAGTTGAACAGAATGGCATGTACAACATACTTCTATAGATTTTGTAGTGTGAATCCAGGGGGTTGTACAGCAACACATTAAAAACTAAATCTATGTTTTCCTACACAGAGTTTGGGGTTTTTTGTCAAGCTTATTGGTAAGGCATGCATGACTGACTGAGGTTCTTGGTCTCTTCCTGCCGGTAGCCTTTTTTTTGTTATTGGTGCCTGAATGCATTGCATATATATTATTATATTATATAAATTCCCCTGAACAAAGCTGAGTATTTGTCCAAATAATCATGTGGAATTCTTTTGTCTACACAATATGAAACCAGGACAGTCTGCTCTCCTCACTACCTATAAAGGGGTAGTAAGTGCAATAAATTTGTGTCCTGTAAAATGTGTTATTTTGCACCTGTAAAGTATAGGAATAGAAGAATATATCCATACACATTTTGTATAACGGCAAACATGACATCAGCTTTCATTTACTAATATTGTCCTATTATGAGGGAAGTTTTGTCCTAGTAAATGTATTTTGCCATGAAATGGCAGTCATTAATCTGTACTAATAGTGTATCAGGCATACACCACCAGTGTAGGAGTACAAACGCAGCCAGCGGCATTAAACAAATCAACGACCAGATGCCACCTGCGACCGCACATCCAGGTGGTTACAACAAGGACAGATGAGTGGCCCTGTATGCAAAACGGTTCACATGTCTGTCCCTGTACATCTGATAACCTAAGAGCCCTTTCACACTGCCAGAAGGCCGTGTTAGCGGTAAAGCGCCGCTAGTTTTAGAGCTGTCAAATCGCTTTCCATTCATTTCAGTGGGCAGGGGCAGTGGAGGAGCGGTGTATACAGCGCTCCAAAGATGCTGCTTGCGGGACTTTTTCTAACGGCCTGCAAGCAACCGATCCAGTGTAAAAGCACTCAGGCTCTCACATGGGGCTGCAGGGGAGGCGTTTTTCAGGCACTTTACAGGCATTATTTGTAGCCCTTTAGCGCCTGAAAAACGCCTCAGTGAGAAAGGGTTCTTAGGGGTCCTCCTACTGAGCAATGATTTAAATATATTTAAGAACAGAAGTGCATAATAATTTGCAGTGGCTGGAAAACTAAAGGTGTTCCATAGCGACTACAGCTGCAAAATTTTGCATGAAATGAGAATCACAATTTTTTTTTTACTTAGAATAAAGATCACGATTCTTGGCGTAACATCATCTTTCACATTATACAAAAAAAATTGGGCTATCTTTATTTGATTATTTTTTTTTACTATTCATTTAAGTGTATTTATTTCCCAAAAAATTGCGTTTACATTTGGGCAGTGGTCTTTCAATGTGACATAAAATATTGCAACAACCGCCATCTTATTCTCTAAGGAGAGATATATATATATATATATATATATATATTATATATATATATATATATATATTATATTTCTAATTATTTTTCTAGCAAAAAATACTGAATTTTTAACTTGTAAGCAACAAGTGTCAGAAGGCTTGGTCTTTAAGTGGTTAAACTAACCTAATTTACAGACCGAAGTTCATCCCTTTGATCCCTTGATCTAAAAGAACTAAAAAAAGATACAATGTTTCTTTTTTTATTGCCTGAGCAATGTTGTGATCAACTTTGCAAGCTGTTTTTTTGTTGTTTTTTTTTTTTTTTTTTGACAGCTGTCCGCAGAGAACTGATCTGCACTTGTTACACAAATCATGGAAATGCTGGATTAGGATCGTGAGGGGGTTTGAATCGAGATCGCAACTTTTTTTTTAACAATTATTCTTGCAGCTCTAAAAGCAACCATAAAAGTGATCATTTTTTTTCACTTGAGTAAAAAATTAAACCTGATCTGTTCCATGTTTTATTATACATAAGCTCCTTTTTCAAAGTTTTTTTTACAATTTTCATAGAGGACTTTACAGAATGCACGTGGCTTTTATGCTTTTACATACGATTATCCAATTGTTTTTTTTTTTCCCTTTTCCTCCCTGAGCCTTTCTGTTTGAGTGTACAAGCAAGGGTTACAAGTGGACGTTGAAGGGAAACCTGGGTGTGCAGTGCCTGCCTTTCTTCTACATGGACATGGCTATCATTACTTGGAATGTGATCCTGTAGTTAGTAGGGTGTTGTTCACAGCAATTCTCAAGGGACTTCCTGGTATTTTCATCTTCTCTTAAAAGAAATGATGACATGTATATGTCTGAAGAAAACATAACTAAGCTACTGCATTATTATTGAAATATAATATAATAAATATACTGCATACTGTATTGAAACTCTGAACTCAAAAAAAAAAAAAAATTTGTGTTGCTCTACTGCATGAAATTGGTTATCAAATTCTTAAAAAAATAACAATTTGCCAACCCTTTAGGTCAGCTTGGCATGGGTACAATTATAAACAGTACCCCCAATTTAGAGTTAATATTTTTCCAGATCATCCAATATATTTTTTTTTGGTGTTAAGCCTGGGTTCACACCAGTGCAGCTTTGAAATCGCCGCAGATCATTGCAGCTTGGACCTCTGATTTCATTGCGGCTTGCAACTTCATTTTACAGAAGTCTATGCAAGTCGCAACAAAATCCCCAAAAAGTAGTGCAGAAACATTTTTCAAAGTCGCTACGATTTGAGTTGTACCGATGTGAACATTTTCATTGCTGGCAATGGGGTGCGACTTATCATGCGATTTTGAACTGTCAAATCGCTTGACAAAGTGTGAACCAGGGCCGAAACACCTCTGCGTCTGGCTAGTGCAGATTGGGGACCGTGAAGGCTGTTGGTTTTCTGAGCCTGTTAGCTTGGTGGGTCGTCTTGCCTGTCAAATTTGGGTATACAACCACTTTAACATTTTTACCTACAGGTGAGCCTATAATCAGGCTTACCTCTAGGTAAAATTAATATCTCCTAAACCTGTACGGTTTAGGAGATATTCCCTTTGCATGCAGCTGCTGACATCAGCGGTGCATGCGTTCTGAATGCCCGGCTGAAGGTCCGCTGCCGGGAAGAAAAACAAAGTGACGTCATCGCGGCTCTGGCCACTCACAGCACTGGAGCCGTGAACTCGGAAGACACTACGAGGGCAAGATGTCAGCTCCCTCGGCATGGACCGGGCTCTGATACGGGGGCTTCATTCTATAGTATTTCATAATGAGCTAGTATGTCTTTTTTTTTTTTCTATAAAAATAACAAACCTGTTATACTTACCTGCCCTGTACAGTGGATTTGCACAGAGCAGCCTGAGTCCTCCTCTTCTCTGGTCCTTGCACAGAGCAGCCTGGGTCCTCCTCTTCTCTGGTCCCTCTTCTCTGGCCCCTCTCTCTTGTTGTGTCCCCACAGCAAGCAGCTTGCTATGGGGGGCACCCGAGCCGAGTCACAGCTCTGTGTCCCTATTTGGACCTGGAGCTGCGTTTTGGGGGCGTCTCTCTCTCTCTCTCTCTCTCTCTCTCTCTCTCTCTCTCTCCCTCTCTCTCTCTCTCTCTCTCTCGGCTAACGGACTCTGATGGCAGTGGAAGCCAATGGCGCCGCTGCTGTGTCTCAGCCAATCAGGGGGGAGAGTCCTGGACTGCTGAGACACTTGTGGACAGAGATGGGGCTCATTTAAGTATTAGGGGGGCTGCTGCACACAGAAAGCTTTTTATCTTAATGCATTAAGATAAAAAAAATCTTCTGACTTTACAACCCCTTTTAAAGCTTTTTTTTTTTTTAAAATAATAAAAATGTTATACTTACCTGCTCTGTGCATTGGTTTTGCACAGAGCAGCCCTGAGCCTCCTCTTCTCGGGTCCCCCAGTGGCGCTCTGGGCTCCTATTCCCCGTGCGTGCTCACTCTCGAGTCCCGCCCCTTGCTCCCTCATCACTGGCTCTGACAGCAGCAGGAACCAGTGACTCCTGCTGCTGCATCTGAACCAATGGGTAGCAAGAGCGCCTTGTTCACATTGCTGGTTCGAGATTGAGATCAGGTAAGTATTTAGGGTGGGGAAGGTTTTTACCTTATTGCATCGACGGCAGCAAGGTGGAAAAAAAAAAAAAGTCTACCTTTTACAACTACTTTAAAGTTAAACTCAACTGTATCTGAGCACCACAAACTGAAAATGCTATTGAATTTGTTTCTAATATGCACAGCAAACCCATCCATCCATGTCTCCATGCTTTATTTAGTTGAGAAATCACCCCCTTAGCATTTCTGCCTGCGGCTATCTTCAGTAAGAGCAGATGATTCATGTTGCGTTACTTCCTGGAATCCATCTGACCTTAGCTCAAGCTGTGCATAGCTGAGAAAGCCTCTTCTTCCCTGCTAAAGTCTCCTGGGATGTATGACATCGTTTTGGCATAAGCCAGAAACCAGGAAGCAACTGAAGAAATGTTTAAGAAAAGGTTAAATTACATCTAATATACTTACCCTGCAGCATAAGGATGATAAATAAACTCAATCTCACTGAGATTGTTATTGTGGTTACTATAAAATTAACACTTGTAAAGATTTATTTATAAAAAATGGAAGATATTTTAATACAGTCCCAACCATCTGGAAGCAGAATGTCAACGCAGACATTAATCCCCTTTGCAGCATCTGATTGAAATATCTAAGCAATGTGTGCACTTTTTAATCTCAGAAAAGCATCTAAAACAGCAGGGAACAGTCAGGATTTATGCTTTCATTTCATTGTCTCTACCAGTATCCCACTATGACTTCTCTATTGCTAAAAACAAGTATGCAAATGGTGTTGGAAACTAGGGAAGTACAAATATTTAGTTCATTTGTAGGGATTTTTGGACAAGCCGAATCTTCTAAATCAGTGGTCATCAACCCTGTCCTCAGGGCCCACTAACAGGCCAGGTTTGCAAGATAACTGAAATACATCACAGGTGATATCATTTACTGCTCAGTGATTGCAGTATTCTAGTCTGCATCTCCCCAAGGTAATACATAAAACCTGGCCTGTTAGTGGGCCCTGAGGACAGGGTTGATGACCACTGATCTAAATCACATGTGTCAAACACAAGGCCATTTCATGTGGCCTTCGCACCTGCAGCTGCTACACGCCCCTTGTGTCCGCTGCCACATTGTCTCAGCAGTTGGCAGCAGAGAGGACGACAGAACTCCTCTACCAGATCCTGCTCTTTTCCGTGCAGCTGCAGAGAGGCTTCTCTCTGCCCCTCCACCCCCTGTCTCAGCATTCGGTAGCTGAGAGAAGGATGGAACTTCTCCTATAGATCCTGCACCTCTCTGAGCAGTCGCAGCACCCCCTCATCTCCACCTCCCCAGGTCTCGGCATTCAGCAGACTCTGGTAGCTAACTCTAGCCCTCCTCTGGTCCTTCTCCAGACCCTGCACTTTCTGCTTCTCAGCTCCACCCCCAGCAGCTTCATCTCAGCAGCAGTACAAGGCAAGGGAGTGCACTGTGATGTAAAGGAGGTTGGGGGACTCTTTACTGCTGATGGTTGTGTGCTCTTGACATTTTGATGTAAAGGGGGTGGGGGGAGATAGAGGTGCTCTGGACATCTAGTCTTATGCTGTGTACACACGGGTGGACTTTTCGTCAGCAAAGGTTCGACGGACTTTTGACGGACTTCCGAAAGACTTTCGAACAAACGGACTTGGCTATACACGATCACACCAAAGTCTGACGGATTCGTACGTGATGACGTACAACTGGACTAAAATAAGGAAGTTGAAAGCCAGTAGCCAATAGCTGCCCTAGCGTCGGTTTTCGTCCGTCGGACTAGCATACGGACAAGCGAATTTTTCCACCAAACCCGAGTTCGTCTGAAAGATTTGAAACATGTTCCAAATCTAAAGTCCGTCAGATTTTCGACAGAAAAAGTCCGCTGAAGGTCCAATGAAGCCCACACACGGCAACCATAATGCTGACGTGGCCTGCAATGAAATTGAGTTTGACACCCCTGATCCAAAGGATAACAATAATTTTATAGATGTGTGTCCAGTTGACCCGCGTCCTCCCTGTGGTTGATCTTGTCCTGGCACCATGGCCTGCACCATGTGACACTTAAGTCCTACAGGGACCCCTGGTGGATTGCATGTTACTGAATGTGTCTGTATTTTTTTTTTTCTTGTGCCCTATTGGAGAATCCTTGTATGCGCTCACAAAAAGCGACTTCTCAATCCTCTTGTCTTATAATTGTATTGTCTTCTGCTGAAAACTGCTGGTGCTATATAAATCCTGTATAGTAATAAAAATAACTGTCCCACTACAAACCTCAGACAGCCGAATGACCTTGTCCAGAAGCCATGGCCTATACCAGGCCTGGTGTATTTTCAGTCCCACAGGTTTACAGGGGTAATGACTTTAGCCCACTGTCAGCTGAATACGGGTCACTGGAGTGCAAAACGAAGTACCTACAACCCACAGAAAAAGTAGCACCAAAAGATCCTCAGCTGTGCATGTTCACCTGTGTGCCGGGTAGAAGGGGGTGTCCTTCCTTCCACTCAGGTCTCAGATTACACTCATCTTTCCTCTTCTGGAGGAGCAGTTGTATATATTATAACACACCATTTTTCTATGCCCAATAATAAAGTTGCCCATTTTATGTGTGGCTTGGCCTGTGTGACCCTACTGGGACCAGATCGTTTTTCACAGTGGAGACCAAGTATGACTTGACTGGATGATCTTTTTTATTATTATTATTATTATTATACGAGATTTATATAGCGCCAACAGTTTACACAGCGCTTTACAATGTATAAGGGGGACAACACAGTTACAGTACAGTTCAATACAAAAGGTACAGGAGGGCCCTGCTCGGAGAGCTTACATTCTAAAGGGAGGGGGTGGTGGTACAAAAGGTAATAGCTGCAAAGAATGATTTGATGGGGGTGGCTCAGGGACAGTTATGTGGGTGTGGGATAGGCTTCCCTGAATAAATGAGTTTTCAGGGATCTCCTAAAGGTGGACAGGGTAGGGGCTGATCGGACATACTGGGGCAGGGAATTCCAGAGGATGGGAGAGGCTCTGGAGAAGTCCTGAAAGCGAGCATGGGAGGAGGTAACAAGGGAGCTAGAGAGCAGGAGGTCCTGGGAGGAGCGGAGGGGGCGATATCTGCAGATGAAGTTGGTGATGTATATGGGGGCGATGTTGTGAATGGCCTTGTATGTTATGGTTAGCATTTTGAATTTTACACGGTGGGGTAGGGGATGCCAGTGAAGGGATTGACAGAGAGGAGCAAGAGTCACGGATCGATTAGTGAGGTGTATTAGTCTATCAGCAGCATTCATAATAGACTGAAGGGGGGATAGCCTGCATAAGGGTAGGCCATTAAGGAGAGAGTTGCAGTAGTCAAGGCGGGAAATAATCAAGGAGTGAATAAGTTGCTTTGTGGTGTCATTAGTCAGGAAGGGTCGAATTCTGGAGATGTTGCGGAGGTTAATGCGGCAGGATTTAGCCAGTGATTGGATATAGGGGCTGAAGGAGAGGTCATAGTCAAGGATTACACCCAGGACCCTGGCATGTGTGGAGGGACCAATAGTTGTGTTGTTGATATTAATGGTGAAGTCACAGGAGGGGGACCGTGAAGGAGGAAATATAGCAGGCTCAGTTTTAGAAAGATTAAATTTGAGGAAGTGGTGTGACATCCATACCGATATGTCATTCAGCAAGTTTGAGATCTGTGAGGAGATAGAGGGGGTGAGTTGAGGAGTGGAGAGATAGATGTTTGTCATTGGCATAGAGGTGGTATTAGAAGCCATGGGAGGTTATCAACTGGCCCAGGGAAGAGGTATAGAGTGAGAAAAGGAGAGGCCCAAGGACGGAGCCTTGGGGTACCCCAACAGAAAGAGGAAGGGGAGCGTAGGAGATGAAGTTGTAAGTGACACTGAAAGTGCGCTGAGATAGGTAGGAGGAGAACCAGGATAATGCAGAATCACGGAGGCCAAGGGAGTGTAATTTGCTGAGGAGCAGCAGGTGGTCAACTGTGTCAAAGGCAGCAGAGAGGTCTAAAAGTATGAGTATGGAGTAGTGGCCATTGGTTTTGGCAGTTATTAGGTCATTGGTGGGTTTTAGTAGGGCAGTTTCAGTAAAATGTTGTGGGCGGAAGCCAGACTGTAGGGGGTCGAGAAGGTTGTTGTCCGTGAGGTAGCGGCTCATTTGGTCATGAACAAGGCGTTCGATGAGCTTGGAGGCAAACGGGAGCAGGGAGATAGGTCTTAAGTTATTCAAACAGGTGGGGTCTAGAGAGGGTTTTTTAAGTATGGGGGTAACCAGTGCATGTTTGAGCGGGGAAGGAAAGGTGCCGGAGGAGAGGGAGAGGTTGAAGATGTGGGTTAGGGAGTTGAGGATAGAGTGGGAAGGTGGTCGCGGTAATTGAGAGGGGACAGGGTCCAGGGGACAAGTGGTGAGGTGGGCCATGGAGAGGAGTTTATCAACTTCTTCTGTGGTAACTGTGCAAAAGGAGGAGAGTATTGAGTGTGGTGTTGGACCTGATATGTTGGGTAGGGGAGGAATTTGAATGCTGGATATCTCCTTGCGAATTGTGTTGATTTTGCTATTGAAGTGGTTGGCAATATGTTGAGCGGTAAGCAAGTTGGTGGGGGGTGAAGTAAGGAATTAAGGGTAGAAAAGAGTTGACGAGGTTTTGATGAGAGTGTTGTAATCTTATAAGAAGAACAATAGCTGTTGGAGAAGGGAAGCCTTTATGTTCCAGCATGACCTTCATGTCATCACCGTTTGCGATCTCAGGGTACATATCCTGGGACCAACTCAGTTCTTTCCAGATTACTAACAGATTACAGTCTAAAACTATCCAGTCTGCAAAAAGACAGCATGTGTGTTGGAACACACTCAGTGGTTTAATCAAAAGTTCATGCTTCTGTAAGAACTAAAGCTGATGACAGTTTTTCCTTCCAGAGTGTATCTTTCCTTGATATCATTTTGCATTTGTTTTTATACACTGCCAGTAGTTAAGTCGTGGGGATTGGGGGCTATTACACATTATCCTTCTTTAGTGAAGAATCTTCACAGGCAAGGAGGGTGGAATTAATCCAGTCTGTGGTTAAAGTGGAAGCTCACTCCCAATCCACATTGATTATTTTTAATCCTCATGCTGCTAGCATTAGTATATAGATAGGTAAGTATATCTTGTTTGAACTTTTGATTAAACCTCTGAGTGTGTTTCAACACA
The DNA here is from genome assembly GCA_037952925.1 of Lithobates clamitans. Classification (NCBI taxonomy): domain Eukaryota; kingdom Metazoa; phylum Chordata; class Amphibia; order Anura; family Ranidae; genus Lithobates; species Lithobates clamitans. Next base: position 13,315,868 of record JBBGZY010000251.1, on the reverse strand, counting down.
TGCTGCCTTTTTGTAGATCGGATTATTTTAAAAATGTTTTATTTTTTTACATTACTTCAGTTAAGCCCCATACACACTATTAGATTTTCTGCAGATTTTTGTCTTCAGATTTACCAAAACCATATAATATGAGGTCAAACCTTAAGAGTTACAATTTGTATACAATCGGGAAGGCCCTTACACAACATGGTTTTGGTAAATCTGAACAAAAATCTGCAGAAAATCTAATAGTGTGTATGGGGCTTTACTCCCTGGTTTCTTGCCTGAGCAAATGATGTCATGCATCCCAGGAGTCTTTAGGAGGGGAGGAGAGATTTTCTCAGCTAAGCACGCCCTCCTACATGCATTCTTAAAGTGGGGTTCCACCCAAAAAAACAAAAATACCTGAAAAATTCTAAAAAACAAAAAAACATTTGGATATATTTTTTTTACTTGCCTCTAAATGCCTGTTGCTAGGGGGTCCCTCGTAGTCTGCCTCTTCCTTTGCCTGGGCTGGTGACATCACTTCCCCCTCGGCACAGGAAGGGCTCGGCTCTGCTCCCTCCCTCCTGTCAATCATCTGGGACCCATTACAGGTCCCAGGTGATTGAGCGGCCAATCACGGCGCGCGGCGCCGCTCGCGCATGCGCAGTGGGTGCCAGGCTGTGAAGCCACAGCACGGAGCCCACAGTTGAAATGCCGACGAGCGGAGGGGGGGACGAGCGGGGCTTCGATCCCCCGCATCGCTGGACCCAGGGACAGGTAAGTGTCCAATTAAAAGTCAGCAGCTGCAGTATTTGTAGCTGCTGACTTTTAATTTATTTTTATTTTTTTTAATGGACCCCCTGGGTGGAACTCCTCTTTAAGCTAAGGGCAGATGGATTCCAGGAAGTAAATGCTACATGGATGATTTGCCCTTATTCAAGATGGCAATGGCCAGAAATGCTAGGGGGTTGCTTTTCAAAATGATTTCTCAACAAGACATGGAGGAATTGGGGAGTTTGCTTTTAAATATTAAAAATGAATTTGGTTGTGTTTTTGTTTTGTGGTGCTTAGATGCAGTGAAGATCCGCTTTCACATAAACCTTTTTTTATCTCTGACAGATAAGTTGGGTTTCCTCCCTTTGTTTGTTTAGTTCTAGCAATGAGCGACAGCTGTACTTTCAGTGATCCTTGCAGAGGGGTAAAGTTTAACATACTTGAAATGTTGCTGTACCTCAATGCATTGTAAACTTTAGCCTGTCTAAGTTTACAATGGCTATTTAAAAGATTGTTTACGTTCACATCAAGTTGTATATACAGCTTTGCAATGTGTGTATTTAATCGCATAAAACGGATAGACAGTCGGCTCTTCCCAGGAAATTTGATGAGAATAACAGGATGCAATATTTTTACCAGGCCAAGTAGCTGAGCAGAAGAAGAGTGATGACAGCTGGAAAGGGGAATGACATGGGTTCATTCATCAGTTATCTGTTCCTATCTGCTCATCCAAAGTAATCATTGTATCCATTGCATAAATGCCACCATATTTGTGTGTCCATTGTGAGCGCAGATTTGCAGTACACTGGATGTTATTTTTGTTCATGTGCACCTCCTATCTTTTACATCCATCCAATGTTGCCGCAACAAGCAGGGAACCACTAAAATTTGAATAGTGTTATGGAGGTTGTAAACCTCAGACCTGAAAAATGAACAAGGCCTATCCGTCTATACTGTGTACTTGTCTCAATCCACTGGAATGAGTGTGATTTCTGTCTGCAGTCTGGTTCCTCTGTTATCTGCTAGAGTCATTTCTGACAGGCTGTGCCCACTCCAAGAGATCGAGGAGGACTGGGGAGGAGTTTTGCAGCACACAGCCTGTGATCGATAGCAGCAGCTTTGCATGTTTTCCCGTGTGCTAGGTGGAGGGAGGTGTTCTTTCTCTCCACTCAAGTCTCAGATTACACTCCGCTTTGAGCTGTGCGGTGTGTGAGATCAGATTCCTGCCCCCTGTCTCTGGAAGCTCAGAAATGGTATGTACATTCTGGACTTTGAATGGATCTTCAGAAGAGAGGGTAGACAAACAGGTACAACTTTGTTTCGTCTCTGTATATCACTTTAAAACGCTCAAGCCTTCCTGATATGGCTCAAAGACGAGCAAGACAAATTACCTCTTGATTCTGTAACGAATTTATTGAATCAGTGAAGGCATTATCAAGGTCTCGTGCACACTGGACGTTTTTACAGCTGCTGTTTTTGGCTTTTTTCAGCATTTTTTGGCAGTGGCGTTTTCTGGCTGGAAAAAATGCACAGAACTAGTGGGTTTGAAGAGGAGTTTTCCAGCTGTAAGAACGCTGTAACTCTGAAAAATCACGACTATTTGGCGTTTATGAGCGTTTTTTGAGCCATAAGCTTTTGTGGGAGTATAGTTTTGCTAAAAAATGCTAGAAAAAGCTAATGCAAAATGCGTCAAAACTTGCATTTTTAAGGCAGCGTTATACAGCTAAAGCTACTGGCGGTTTTATAACATTCAGTGTGCATGAGGACTAAACAGGCCTCGTGCACACTTTATTGTAAAATGCTGTTTCTCCTGACAGTCATCTAAGAGGTGCTTTTTTTTTCAAACCGGTTTAGCAGCGTTTGGTGTTTTGGACGTTTGTTTTATTGCTGACCATTTTAATATTTATTCTGGCTATTGAAAAGAATAAATGCTGAAGTGCTAAACACAGCTAGCGTTTAGGCGCATTTTAACAGTGTCAACTTAGGTTTTATCGGCAAAACGTAACCACTTAAAGACCGAGCCTCTTTTTCAGACTCGGTGTTTACAAGTTAGAAACAAGTTTTTTTTACTTGGAACCCCCAAACATTATACTTTTTTTTTTCTAACACCCTAGAGAATAAAATGGTGGTCATTGCAGTACTTTTTGTCACACCATATTTGCGCAGCGGTCTTACAAGCGCACTTTTTTTTTTGAAAAAATGTAATAAAAAAATAAGACAAGAGTAAAGTTAGCCCAATTTTTTTTTTATTGTGAAAGATGATGTTACGCCGAGTAAATTGATACCCAACATGTCACGCTTCAAAATTGCGCCCACTTGTGGAATGGCGTCAAACTTTTACCCTTAAAAATCTCCATAGGCGACGTTTAAAAAATTCTACAGGTTACATGTTTTGAACAGAGGAGGTCTAGGGCTAGAATTATTGCTCTCGCTCTAACGATCGCGGTGATACCTCACATGTGTAGTTTGACCACCGCTTTCTTTTGCGGGTGCTACTCATGTATGCGTTCGCTTCTGCGCACAAGCTTGTCGGGACAGGGCGCTTAAAAAAAATTTTTTTTTCTTATTTATTTTACTTGATTTTATTTATTTTTACACTGTTATTTTTTTTTAAAAAAAATTGGGTCACTTTTATTCCTATTACAAGGAATGTAAACATTCCTTGTGAGACTGATTTTGTACGCTCCGGCTTTAGTAAGTAAACCCCATAGGCTAACATGCAGGGGAGTTAGAGGCAGGAAAGAAAAACATCAGACACCCCTAGGAGCAGCTGTAATGACAGCGTTAGCAGATGGCAGCAAAACTCGCCTGTCGGCTCCCAGGGACTTATTTTTCTGCACCCAAATAGTCATCTGATGTGCTTAGTCACTGGGACTATTTCAAGCACTCCTTATGTGGCTCGCTGACACTCAGATCCTCGCCGATCTCCCTTGAGCTGAAGAAGCAAGGACGTGACTATGATGTCAGAGCAGCATATGAACGTCTGTGTGATTGTAACTATGGGCAGAGTGGAGGCTGTGTGAAGAAAACTCTGTGATCCCCCCGACACCAAGGGCACACCAGGCATTTGGGACCGCAGTTTTTTAATGGAAGTGGCCAATCACAAAAAACATTTTTGGACTTTCACATATTTTTTTATGTTTTGGTGTTTTTTCATCCATAGAATCTGTTTACGTGAATGTAACTAATTCTTGACAAGGATGTTATTATGTTGAAGCACCTTTTTTTGATTTGTGGTTAAATTGGTTTTAAGGATTGGAGTGTTTTTGCTCTGCAATATTTATTATATTAACTTGTGTGTTTTGTTTTATGCACATTGCCCCCATTTTCTATTGCATGAATATGTTGAAGCCATTAAGTTTGTTAAATAGTGTTACTTCTCATTTCTTGCTTTATGATGTTGATGGCATAAGCTCTTAGCCCTTATAGCTACACAGAACACTGTGTGTCTACAGGCATTCCCATGACTGCAGTAAAAATGTCTATAAGCTTGCCATAGCAACACAAAAAAAAAAAAAAAAGAGTTAATAAGTAATAAGGTCATTGTGTCAGGGCAATAGTATGCTGGCTATATATGAGAGTAGCTGCTTTTTAGGCTTTTTCTATGGTTTTAGGCTCCATTCACACTAATGCGTTTTTTTGATGCATTTTGCAGAAATGCAGGGACATTTTTTAACATTGGTTCCTGTGGAACACGTTCACACCAATGCATTTTTGTGCCTCTTCGTTTTTGGAAAGAGTCAGGGACTTGCAGCGTTTTGCATTTAATAGTTTTTATTGGACCCACATCCAAAACGCAAGTATCGCGATTTGCATTCTTTTTTTTTTACGCTGTGTTTAGCTGGTTGCTAAGGAGAGAGCCGTCACCGCCATGTCCTTAACAACCGATGAGTCATCCGCTTATCCGAGCATGCAGCCCGGCAGGTCAGGAAAGGGAGGGGACGAGCGAGCGCCCCCCTCCTTAACCATACCAGACCACATGCCCTCAACTTGGGGGTGGGGTTCTTTGGGGGCAAGCGGGGGGCTTGCCCCAAAGAACCCACCCTAAAGCACCTTGCCCCCATGTTGATGGGGACAAGGGCCTCTTCCCGACAACCCTTGCCCTGTGGTTGTCGGGGTCTGCGGGCGGGGGGCTTATTGGAATCTGGAGTCCCCCTTCAACAGACACCCCCCCCCCGTGTGAATGGGTATTGGTTACATTGTACCCCTACCCAATCACCAAAAAAAAAGTCGTGTAGTGTGACAAAAGACAATAGACAGTTTTTGACAAGTCCTTTATTGAAAATGCCGTCTTCTTCTTCCCCGCTTCTTCCTCCACAGGGCTTCTCCCACTTCCTCCACCGGGCTTCTCCTTCTCCCGCTTCCTTTTTTCTCCTGTCTTCTTTGTCCGGTGTTGTTCTTCCTCCGATGCTGCATCCCGCTGATCTGTCTGTGATTATATCAAGCATTTCTTAGATAACTATGCGGCGTGGCTATCGGATGACATCATCCGGAGGCCCGCCCCCTCGTGAGGGACACGATGGGTCAGTGAAATGCTTGGCATCAGCGCGGACAGATTAACTGGAAGCAGCATCGGAGGAGGGTCGGCGGCGGCAGAGAAAGAAGAAGACCGGAGGAAGAAGCAGGAGAAGCCTGGTGGAGAAAGAAGCGGGGAAGAAGACATTTTTAATAAAGAACTTGTCAAAAACGTTCTATTGTCTTTTGTCATGCTACACTACTTTTTTTATTTTTTTGGTGCATGGGAAGGGGTACAATGTACCCGATACCTATTCACATGGGGGGGGATCTGGGGGCTTCCAGATTCCGATAAGCACCCCGACAGCCACCGGGCAAGTGTTGTCGTGAACAGGCCCTTGTCCCCACCAACATGGGGGCAAGGTGCTTTGGGGTGGGGAGGTACAGAGCCCCCCTGCCCCAAAGCACCCACCCCCCCATGTTGAGGGCATGGGGTCTGGTATGGTTCAGGGGGGGGGCTGCCTATCCCCTCCCTTTACTTACCTGCCGGGCTGCATGCTCGGATAAGGGTCTGTTATGGGGGACCCTATGCCATATTTTTTTATTGGAGCGGGGGGGGTCCATGCTGGTTTGTTTTTGTTTTTTTTTTTTTGTTTTCTTTTTTTTGTTTTCACTTTTTTTTTTTTATATACAGTATCTCACAAAAGTGAGCTCACATTTTTGTAAATATTTTATTATATCTTTTCACGTGACAACACTGAAGAAATGACACTTTGCTACAATGTAAAGTAGTGAGTGTACAGCTTGTATAACAGTGTAAATTTGCTGTCCCCTCAAAATTACTCAACACAGCCATTAATGTCTAAACCGCTGGCAACAAAAGTGAGTACACCCCTAGGTGAAAATGTCCAAATTGTGCCCAATTAGCCATTTTCCCTCCCCGGTGTCATGTGACTCATTAGTGTTACAAGGTCTCAGGTGTGAATGGGGGGCAGGTGTGTTTAATTTGGTGTTATTGCTCTTACTTTCTCATACTGGTCACTGGAAGTTCAACATGGCACCTCATGGCAAAGAACTCTCTGAGGATGTAAAAAAAGAATTGTTACTCTACATAAAGATGGCCTAGGCTATAAGAAGATTGCCAAGACCCTGAAACTGAGCACACAGCAGTTTAACAGGACTGGTTCCACTCAGAACAGGCCTCGCCATGGTCGACCAAAGAAGTAGATTGCACGTGCTCAGCATCATATCCAGAGGTTGTCTTTGGGAAATAGACGTATGAGTGCTGCCAGCATTGCTGCAGAGGTTTAAGGGGTAGGGGGTCAGCCTGTCAGTGCTCAGACTATACGCCGCACACTGCATCAAATTGGTCTGCATGGCTGTTGTCCCAGAAGGAAGCATCTTCTAAAGATGATGCACAAGAAAGCCCACAAACAGTTTGCTGAAGACAAGCAGACTAAGGACATGGATTACTGGAACAATGTCCTGTGGTCAGATGAGACCAAGATAAACTTATGCCCTGTACACACGGGCAGACTTTTCGGCAACAAAGGTCCGACGGACTTTCAACGGACTTTTGACGGACTTCCGACAGACTTCGAAAAAACGGACTTGCCCACACACGATCACATCAAAGTCTGATGGATTCGTACGTGATGACGTACAACCGGATTAAAATAAGGAAGTTGATAGCCAGTAGCCAATAGCTGCCCTAGCGTCGGTTTTGGTCCGTTGGACTAGCATACAGACGAGCAGATTTTTCGACCGGTCTCGAGTCCGTCGGACAAGTTTGAAAATTTTCAAAATCTAAAGTCCATCAGATTTTCACACGAAAAAGTCAGCTGCAGGTCCGATGGAGCCCACACACGGTCCGATTGGCCGCCGGATTTGGTCCGTTGGACCAGTCTAGTCGAAAAGTCTGCTTGTGTGTACGCGGCATTAATTGATTCAGATGGTGTCAAGTGTGTGTGGCAGCAACCAGATGAGGAGTACAAAGACAAGTGTGTCTTGCCTACAGTCAAGCATGGTGGTGGGAGTGTCATGGTCTGGGGCTGCATGAGTGCTGCCGTCACTGGGGAGCTGCAGTTCATTGAGGGAACCATGAATGCCAACATGTACTGTGACATACTGAAGCAGAGCATGATCCCTTCCCTTCAAAGACTGGGTCGTAAGGCAGTATTCCAACATGATAACGACCCCGAACACACCTTCAAGACTACCACTGCCTTTTTAAAGAAGCTGAGGGTAAAGGTGATGGATTGACCAAGCATATCTCCAGACCTAAACCCTATTGAGCATCTGTGGGGCATCCTCAAATGGAAAGTGGAGGAAAGCAAGGTCTCTAACATCCACCAGCACCGTGATGTCTTCATGTAGGAGTAGAAGAGGACTCCAGTGGCAACCAGTGAAGCTCTGGTGAACTCCATGCCCAAGAGGGTTAAGGCAGTGCTGGAAAATAAGAGAGGATCACTTAAATCATGACACTGAGACTTCCTGGGAAGTTGAGTTCAAATGCGTGTGACCTGTGTGAGGTCTTTTCTCATTATGTATTGTCTAACAAGAGCACTAGAAAAATGGTGTAAATTCCTGTGGTTTACATTTTAAAAAATAATGGTGGCCACACAAAATATTGACACTTTGGGCCCAATTTGGACATTTTCACTTAGGGGTGTACTCACTTTTCTTGTCAGCAGTTTAGACATTAATGGCTGTGTTGAGCTATTTTGAAGGGACAGCAAATTTACACAGTTATTCAAGCTGTACACTCACTACTTTACATTGTAGCAAAGTGTCATTTCTTTAGTGTTGTCACGTGAAAAGATATAATAAAATATTTACAAAAATGTGAGGGGTGTACTCACTTTTGTGAGATACTGTATATAAAAAAAAATGTTACACAGTGCATGTGTGAAACACTACTAAAATCTACAAGTATGCTGTTTATTGTGCATTCCAGTAGCTCTTGATGTTATCGCTTTAAACATTAAAAAAAAATCAGTAGTTGAGCTTTTCCTGTCTTGGTAGTCAGGAACTGGCTTTATATGTAAGAGAGGATCACTTAAATCATGACACTGAGACTTCCTGGGAAGTTGAGTTCAAATGCGTGTGACCTGGGTGAGGTCTTTTCTCATTATGTATTGTCTAACAAGAGCACTAGAAAAATGGTGTAAATTCCTGTGGTTTACATTTTGCGTAGTTATTTATAGCTATAATGGCTAGCACACAAGGGTGACCGGTATCAAATGGCCCTGCTATGCTTATTGTAAAAATTGCGCATTACAGGTGGTCCCCGCGTTACAAACATCCGACTTACAAACGACTCCTACTTACAAACGGAGAGAGACAATGGGAAGTGAGAGGAAATCTCCCCCTAGGAAGGCAAATTCACTCCTGTAAGAGCTATCATGGGAAAAAGGTGTCTCCCCCTATAAAGCTTTATCACCAATCCTTGTTTCCACGACAACCCAAAATTTTCAAAATCCAATTGTCACAGGAACAGAAAGTGAGGTGAAATCTTCTGAACAGGGGCACAGACAGCAAAACAAATGTTACAGGGGTGATAACTCTTCCTTATGCTATCCAAAATACTTAAAAAATGTACTTGTTCCGACTTACAAACAAATTCGACTTAAGAACAAACCTACAGACTAGGGCTGTTACTGATTAAAATTTTCGTGTTCAATTAATCGTTTTTTTTTAATCGACTAATTTCGATTAATTATAACGCATATACAGATCCAACTACTTTTAGCTGACGTCATGCGTAGCTCCTCCCCGTACGCGTTACGTTCCATCAGAACTTCCTCAGAGGGGCGGGGCTACGGCGTCACCCTACAGTCTATTTAAATAGCACCATTGTGCATCAGGGGGACCACACTAAACACTAATAAAAACTTTTTTTCTGATTCTAAATGCTGAAGCTCAAAAAAAAGCTAATAGCTTAAAGAGGAACTGCAGTCTGCTCACATAATCTGTAATAAAAACATCTTTGCTATTCTGAAGCTTCCCTCCAACCATCCTTTGCATATTATTTTATATACTGTGATTCTATACTTGCCAAATATGCTGCAGAAATCTCCCTCTACTGAGTCTGGCTGCAGCCATTTTATCTGAGGGCAGCTGAAGCTGCTGCCTGTTCACTTCCTGAATTTACACAGAGACATGCCTCCAGCTCTGCAGCTCTTATTGGCCCTCTTATGACTCACTTTAAAGTAATGTGCATGGACCCATAGGATAATTAGGCTTCTAGAAGCAGAAAAAAAATGCTAATAGCTTCTAGGGGCTTAAAAAAATGCTAGTATGCATGGAGCCTGAAGCAGTATACATCCTCCCATGGCTTGTACACCAGAAATCAGACTGAATCTTTAGATGTTAACTTTCAGTCAATCGGGATCTATTACATTGCATAGCGATCTCATTCTAATGGGTTTCGTATGCTGATGAATAGAGGAGGACATCCTTTACTGTCTCACAGGCAGAAAAGTGACATTGTACGGCGGATGCCATAAGGTGCCTGCTCTCATTTGACATGGCCACCTGCCTTTCCAGCACTGTGAAAAAAGACAGACTTCTAAGTGTGGGACGCACACTTCTTCTTGACTTCAAAATTGCACTGCTGGTTCCTTGAGTAACTTGTTCCGAAGACAAGCACTTGCATGTGGGGGAAGCCTAGCCTTGTGCAGGTTTTCACTTGCCAGCATGTTACGAGCAGGCACCTTCTGGTTCCTTGTGTATTGTGTCACGGTTACTTTGTCTGCTCTTTAGGTTCTGTCAACAATAAGATTTAACAGGCTTACAGGAAGTACTGCACAAGTGGGGTGATAATCATTCATGATCTACAAAGGTGATGCAAGAAGCTGCTTACTCTGAGATAACATCCATTGTTTTGACAGAGATATGTGATTCAGAATGATAAATTACTAGCTGTTAACACAGATCATATGTATGTGTTTCTACTGTTTGTTTAGTGATATTTGGCTGGAGTTCCTTTATACAGTGACTTGACAGAGCTCATCCGTGAGTGTTGATAGGTACCACACGGATCACCTTCCAGCTAGGGTTGCCACCTCATCCCTATAAAACCGAACACGTATGAATTACACAGGTTCTGTGGGTGACTAAGGTGGTAATGAAACTCACTTGGTGCCTTATCTGTATTAAATTAGCCTCAGAACCTGTGTACTGGCCTGTGAGATCCAACACATGCTGAAACTTCAGGTTTTGGACAGTCATTGTCTGATGTCCATGGTTACTAACTCCTTCCCAACCGCTACTATAAAGCTGGCCAAAATACTGCACAATTATTGTCTGCTTCCTGCTGGCTCTGCCGGCACAGCCCTGTTTGCCATAAGTCAGTTGTTCAGTCGACTTTTGTTGAAGGAGCCTGTTGGAAAATTTTCAGTCAAACAGCTCCTGTGTCCAGGCAGATGTCGGGACTTATTGGCCCTAGTGGGGGGGGGGGGGGGGGGGGGAATCGTATGTCCATGCTGTTACCGTGGATGACGGAACCTATTAGAATTCTTTTCATTCAGTCTGCTGGCTGAACACAAGAAATCTATTCTGTTTAGCCAACCTATTTTTAATGTCTTCCTGGCAAATTCCCTGTGACGGCCGGGGCGATCTTTACAGGCCTGCCTTTGCAGCACCTTTTGGAGTTTGCCCTGATCCTTGGGGGAGGGAGCTGCTCACTGGTGCAAGCCCCTGAGTAAGTCGCGAAGCCGAAACAAGGTGGGGTGTGACCACACGACAACCGGAAATGACGTCAGATGCCAGCCCAGATGTAACACGCGAGTAGTGACATGTACAGGGACCGGGTGAGATGCTGAACATTCGGCTCACTAGTGGGTGGTGGAGATTCTAACATTTGTGCTTGTTTGCTATTCTGCGTTATTGATGGGCATTATTCACTGACTGTAAGTAGGTTTTTAATTGTGCTATAAATACATTTTATGGTATTTTGTGGTATTGCACTTTTTTCTTTTGATGCTGGCTGCTTGGAGGACCCCTTAAAAGGGAATACATGCTGAAAGGGGACATCGGAGGAAAAGTTGGAATCAATATTTAGGAAAAAGCTTTATATGCCAGTCATTATCATAAGAGGCATAAATATTCAGTGGGTGAGATTGAGTGTTGGGAAGTGGTGATTGACAAGTCACGTGGTGAGTTGGATGAAGGATCTTCACTGGTGGAGCTTGTTATTGGACAGACAATATTAATTTGGAGCACAGCAAGCCCTATTATGTGGGTGTTGTGGACTACTATATTTATGTGAAAACGCTGTAAAGGGGTAAGATTATCTTTTTTTTTTTTTTTTTGTGTTTTATAAATTTTGGTATGTTTGTCATATTTGAAAGTGCTAGTTAAATCACAGCATCACCTCAGATCTGAAATTTATTGTAGATGCGGTTTATTATATTTATATCTATGATAAAGTGGCAGTAGTGAGATGATTTAAAGCGGAGCTACACCCAAAAGGGGAAGTTCCACTTTAAGCATCCCCCCCCCCCAAATATGCCACATTTGACATGTCATTTTTGTGGGAGGGGAGCAGGTGCCTAGTTTTGACAGGTACCTGCTCCCACTTCTGATCGGGCCACCTAGTCTGCTTGAGTTGAAGTTCTCCTCTCCCCCTCCCTTCTCCTTTCAATCTTCTGGGACACGTTACAGGTCCCAGAAGATTGCCTGACCAATTGGAAGGCACTGCGTGGCTCGCGCATGTGCAGTGCGCACGCGACTGTGAAGCCGCAAGCCGTCACAGCTGGATGCCCACACTTGCAATGCCGGTGTCTTGCCGAGAAAGTTCCCCCGGCGGATAAGGACCCCCCTGTACTGCGCCGGCGCAGCGCTTGCGCAGTACGATCGACTAGGAGCCGCCGAAAATAGCCGAACCTGAAAAACTTCAATCAGCTGTAACACAGCGCCTGCGCCCTGGGTCCAGGTTCAAGCCCCACCATCCAAGTGGACCTAGAGGGAGAATAAAAAAGTGCCAAGCGAGGCCGTGCCCGAAGCGTGGCGAGCGGCCCTCTTACAGGCGCCGTGTACAGCTGATTTCTTTTTTATTCGGCTTCGGCTATTCCCGCCGGCTCCTATTGTGCAAGCGCTGCGCCTGCGCAGTAGAGGCGGGGTCCTTATCCGCGAGGGGAACTTTCTCGGCAGAACACCGGCTCTGCGAAAAGGCGAGGGAAAGAAGCAAGGGTTTTGGCAGCTGTGGGACAGGTTAGTGTGTGTATATAAAAACGCAGCAGCTACACATTTTGTTGCTGCTGACTTTTTTAATTAACACAAAATGAGTGCAACTCCGCTTTAACGATACATACTGTATATGTTTTTTGCTTTTCATTTTGAGTTATTTGTTTACAATATCAGCTTAGTTTGCATGTTGATTCACAGAATCAATTTACTGAATTGCCTCCAAGGCATGGGGTTTTCTAATATTTTAGTCCGTTTTTGTTAACACTGATGTGAAGGACTGGAAGATATGTATCGGTAACCATTGAGCGATTATCGATAAATTGAAGGGCCTGATTATCCCTGTCTGTGCCACTGCCATATGGAAGGTTTTTTTCTTTTAATCCTTTACCTAGTGAGATGTGCAGTATGTATACGTGATTCTGGTCTGCTCTTTGGATCTAACTCCCCTACTAAATCCCTTCTGGTAGTGGTCAGGTAAAAGGTAGTAGTTTGGAGACTCGGTGTCCCCGATCTGCTTGGGCTACTGAAAATGGTGATATCAGGGGTCTAATGGGTTCCTGATAGCTCGATACAGAGGATCTGTCACTACTAATCATATAGGTGGCTTATTAGCCCCCTTGTGATAGTACTAAAATAAGTAAAAATGTTTTTAAAAATGGTTAAATATAAATTTTAAAAATGGCAATGGCCCCAATTTATAACTAGCATTCAGTTCAGCAAGGTCACAGAAGGGCACAGCAAAGATAACAAAATGTATTTCCCAGCATACTTATCAGTTAGCCAGCAAAAAACAAAACAAAACCAATTACACTGTCTAACAACTTGTGTTAAAAACAAAATGTGTAGTTGCACAACATTTGCATATACTGTATATATGGAATCCAGGCCCCTCTGTATAGTGTGGTCCTAATTTTATTTTGAGTCTCCATATTGGAGCAAATGTAGCAATGGGTAAATTAAGGGAAGGTGGGCCTGAGGGGAGCCAATTTCTTCTTAACCACTTCCAGACCGGCCACCGTGGATTTGCGTCACTACTTTGACGTTAAACACTGTTGTTATGTGTTAGCTGCCATAACCCTGGTATTTTGTTCAACCGCGGGCGGTCCACTTTGAGGTAAAAGCGGTCTACCTGGCGTATTCACCGCGAGATCACTTTTATCGGCGGCGGGAGAGGTGGCACCCCGGTCGTCTCCGTCGCTTATCGGATCCGTCGGTAGTGGCAGAGACCATCTGATGGGAAGGAATTCGAATGAGGGAATGATGGCCCCCACTTGACTCAATGCCGTTGGATGACGGAAGCGACGTCAAACGTCACTTCCACCCAACGGCCTTAAAGGGACAATTTTTTTTTTTTTTATTGAAAAAAAATATTTTTTATTGCTTTTAAGTGTAAATGTGAGATCTGAGGTCTTTTTGACCCCAGATCTCACATTAAAAAGGTCCTGTCATGTATTTTTTCTATTACAAGAGATGTCTACATAAAATATAAAAAGTAAAATAAGAAAGCAAAATAAAAATTTTAAAGCGCCCAGTCCCTCCGTGTTTGTGTGCAGAAGCGAGCGCATACGTAAGTTGCGCTCGCATATGTAAATTGTGTTCAAACCACACAGGTGAGGTAGAGCTGCACAAATAATTGTTAAGAATCGAGATCGCGATTCTTTCCCCCTCGCAATCTTAAAGCGGAACGTCTGCGGATCGGATTCCAGGCTGTCTGCCAAGTTTCACAGCATTCCTCAACTGCTGAGCTAACTATAAACATTGTAACGTTTTGTTCTTTAGATCAAAGAAATGAATGTCGGTCTGTAAATGAGGTCGGTTTATCCACTAAAAGACTAAACCTTTTTCTGATAAAAATGTCTGTCTCTTTCTCTGTCTCAAGGGGGAGATATCAGGGGTCTGTTAAGACCCCTGGTATCTCACCAAAGCCCCCCACCAGGGCTGATTAAAAAAAAAAAAAAAAACATATTGCAAAAATGAATAAAAAAAATATTATTGTAAAAAATAAAAATTGTAAATAAAAAAAAAAAAACACACAGACACCGTTCACCCCCGCCCCCCCCCCCCCCCCCCGAAAAAAAAGAAAGCATTGTTTAAAAAAAAAAACTGTCACGTGACATTAAAAAAAAAAAGTATCGGTAATCGGTATCGGCGAGTACTTGAAAAAAAGTATCGGTACTTGTACTCGGTCCTAAAAAAGTGGTATACATATATATATAGATAGATAGATAGATAGATAGATAGATAGATAGATATAAAAAAATTTTTTTTTTTTTTTAGCAGAGACCCTATTGAATAAAATGGTGGTTGTTGCAATATTTTGTCGCACTGTACTTGCGCAGCGGTATTTCAAATGAAAGAAAATTACACTTTAATGAATTTTAAAAAAAAAAAGCAAAACCGTGAAGGTAGCCCAATTTTTTTGTATAACGTGAAAGATGATGTTACGCCGCGAGAATCGTGAGAGAATCGTGAGAGAATCGTGATCTTTATTCTAAGCAAAAAAATTGTGATTCTAATTTTTCCCAGAATCGTGCAGCTCTAATGTGAGGTATGGCTGCGATTGTTGGCGTAAGGGCAATAAATTCTAGCAAAAGACCTCCTCTGGTTGTAACTCAAAACTGGTAACCTGTAAAAAATTTTAAACGTTGCCTATGGAGATTTTTAAGTGTCAAAGTTTGTCGCATTTTGAAGCATGACATGTTGGGTATCAATTTACTTGGTGTAACATTATCTATCACAATATTTTAAAAAAATGGGCTAACTTTCTGGTTTTCTTTTTTTTTTTTATTAAAAAAAGTGTATTTTTTCCAAAAAGAGTTGCGTTTGTAAGCTCTGACAATAAAACCTGGAAGCTGATTGGTTTCTATGCAGAGCTGCACCAGATTTTGCACTCTCCAGTTTTAGTAAATCAACCCCACTGTGACATGAGAGGTTTTCCTTAGCACCACCCCCTGATTAAGTTTTGACACCAGTGTATAGCGGAGCTTAGACAGGTGGGGATAATGCAGTGGATGAGTGTGGCTGGGTAAGTATACTGTACATACCTGGGGCAGTTGGGCCATATGTAAGTACTGTCACTCCCCTCTAAATGACTATGTCTCCTTGAAGTGGTTATAAAAGCTCCCCCCCCCCTCTAAAATAACAAATGTTATACATACCTCCTCTTTTTAGGTCCCCTGCTGGCCCTCCTTGGCTCCTCTACTTTTGTGTCTGCCTCCATAGCAAACCGATTGCTATGGGGGCACGTGCGGGCTTGATCCCGAGTTGGGCTTGGTGCGTCTACTGACAGACACAGTGCGGCTCGGCCCTGCTCCGCCCTCCGCTCTTTCCTCACTGAATTTGACTGACAGCACCAGGGACCAATGGCTCCTACTGCTGCCTTTCAGTCCCTGTGTGAAGAGAGAGAGAGAGGGGAGAAGACTGCAGCTGGACACAGAGGTTGCATGGCAGGTTAACCTTTTACGAATAAATAATAGTATTAAATTACACTGCAAGATTCTAGTTATGTTGGTGCTGCTCAAAACTCAGCCCTAAATAATTCCTTTTTTTTTCTTTTCTTTTTTTTTTTTTACAAGACACATTAAACACTAATAGTTAAAGTATTGCATGCAACTACAATCACATTACAGTTTGCAGTGAAAGATTAATTATGGTGCTTGGGGTGGATTACTGTACTTTGTTCATTTTCCCTACTAAATAAACCAGTAAATCTGAATCATTCTACATTCCGCATTACTGTGTAATCGACACATCAAGTAATGACGATGTGTCATAAAGTGCAAACTGTTGCTGTCACCTTCTTTAGCAGTTACGGTGAATTCGAGAACTTTGCCTATTTGCTTTACCACTTCCTGTAAAATGAGGACAGGAACTAGATAGATGGTAAATAAGAGCTTTGGTGAGACTGTATGAATTCATGATTTGTCTGTACTACAATCTGTACCTGTATATTAGACTCATGCATCAACCTCCAAAGCTCCTGACCTCACATCTAGATCGGTTTACAACCCTATAATTGCAGTTATTAAAGTATATATGAAACGAAAACTTATTTAGATAGATAGAGACTAGAGTATGGAAGGGTTACAACTAGGGCTGCAACTAACGATTATTTCCATAATCGATTAGTTGGCCGATTATGGTTTCGATTATTCGGATGCATTTTTTAGGCTTTTTTGGCCAATTTGTTATTGGGCAGATTAAAAAACACAAATCGCTGCAAAAACGCACTACATGCTTTTCTGCAGCTTCTCCATTGAAGTCTATTGAACCAAAAAGCACGGTTTTGCATTGAAAAAAGTCCTTGACCCTTTCCAAATACACAGCAGCTGAAAAAAGCGTGAATGTGTCCCATAGGAAACCATGTTAAATGAACTGTAGTGCGTTTCTGCAAAAAGCACCTAATAACGCATAGGTGTGAACCAGGCCTAAGACGTTTAGTAGTAGCAGCAGCATGCTTTGTTAAATATAAGGCACAATAATGGTAAAAGTTTACTTTAAATGTAATTGTAATGCCTTCTACTACCTCCAGTCTCCACCTTGTCTGGGTTCAGATGTTGATCTTCCCTGCACAGTGTCTTTTCCCGTAGACGCCCTCTGACGAAACGCGTAGGGCGTGGCCTAATTTGACGCCTTTGCATCATTTCCCAGTGAACACAGCTTTTAAACCTGACACTTTCTTTTCTGATGACAATTGGTTGCTTGTTTTTAAACTACTAAAATGTGAGTACCACTCTGTCATCTCCTTTAAATAAAGAGTGTTTATGGTTTTACGCTATGGGAATCTCCTCTTTCTTTTATGTTTAAACGTCACCTTGAACCAGTAATTGCTAAGGACTGCAGCACAGGGGCATACACTGTGAATTCGTGCACAGAGATTTTCCTGCTCTCTGGACAAGAGTGCTAGCAGACTGGGAGTGAGTGACACTGGGGCAAGTTAAAACGGTTCTTCAGTCTATTTTTAAACTTCCTTCTAATAGCACCCCCCCCCCCTTTTGTATACCAATGGATTAAAAAAAAATTCTAGCTCCAAATACTTTTTTTTTTTTTTTTTTCATTGTTCCTCTTCACTTCTGAATGACATTCCTCTTTTAGCTCTGCAATTAACCTTTTACAGCAAGGGTTCCTGCAGAGTTTTCTAGGGGTTCCCTGAGCAATATCTGCCTCTCAGATACGTTCTCTCTGAGATCTTTGATCTATTTAGCTATTTGTAAGGGCGGAATTTTTCCCAGTGTCTACAAGTGTAAGGAGCATTCTTCCCAATGACCATCAGCTTAATGTATCTTGAGTTGTAGATTTAATCATTTTGAGCAGGGGTTCCTTGAGACTGGAAACAGCACCAGTGTACAATGTAGCTCCCAGAGAAATGAAAGCAGCAATCATCCCAGAGCAACTAAAAAAATTAAACTAAAAACAATATATATAATTTTTTTTTTTTTTTTGCATAAGTACAGTAACCAACACAATATCCCCCTTGCGATAGATAACAAGAGATATCAAAGCGCCCAACAAGACCCACATAGACCCAGCATCTCGCCACAAACAAAGGACCCCTAACCAGGGGGGAATTTATCAGATGCCGTGGAGCTATTTTCTATCCAGCCACCCCATACCTTTTTTAAACTTATCAGGTACCCGTCTGTTTAGATGTGTGGCTTCATACAATGGCAAAGCCTTATTTATCACTGCCTTCCAGGCCATTATGGTGGGGTCCGTTGGCTTCTTCCAGGACAAAATAATCATTTTGCAGGCATAATATAGGAGCAGGGTGAGCAAAGTGCGAATTACCTTCTTGGGTACCAACGTATCTACCAGGCCTAACAGACAGACCTCTATAGACGGTTTTATAGCAATCGTCGTGACCGACCCAACACAGTCCACCACCTCCACCCAGAACTACTGGATGTGCGGGCAGTGCCAAAAAATGTACAGAAAATCTGCACCAGGGGCCAAATTCTAATGTTTCTGGCATCTTGCACACAGGCGCCTGAGTCTCGCAACATAAATTCCAGTGTATTTCCACTTCCCAAAAAGCCAGCGTGCTTTGTATAGACACCCATAGACATGAATGTGTGTGTGGCTGTACTCAGATAAACATTGGTGCTTTTGTAAATGTGAGTATGGTGTACGGACGTATGCAGTAGAAACAAAGTCCTATCGGATATATTGACATCAGCGGCTACCATGAATAGCTCTTGGCATTCCTTCATAGTTTAGATGGTGAGTGAGAGCTGCAGCTGCCAGTTGCTCTTACAAGAGCTTGATGAATGTCCTGATTTTCAGCTGTCATTTTCTCTATAAGACCCCTTTCACACTGGGGCGCTTTGCAGGCGCTACAGCGCTAAAAATAGCGCCTGCAAAGCGCCCTGAAAGTGCCTCTGCTTTGTCCCCAATGTGAAAGCCCCGGGGGCTTTCACATTGGAGCGGTGCACTAGCAGGATGGGAAAAAAAGTCCTGCTAGCAGCATCTTTGGAGTGGTGTGGTGTGTATACCGCTCCTTCACCACTCCTTCACCACTCCTGCCCATTGAAATCAATGGGGCACCGCGGCTATACCGCCGGCAAAGCACCTCTGCAGAGGCGCTTTGCGGTGGTTTTTAACCCTTTCTCAGCCGCTAGCGGGAGGTAAAACCACCCCACTAGTGGCCGAATACCGCCGCTAAAACGACGGTAAAGGCCGCTAAAAATAGCAGCGCTTTACCGCCGACGCACCTCCCGCCCCAGTGTAAAAGGGGCCTAAATGAAGGTATTGTGTATTTTTGGGAGGCCGTGGTTTGTTACACTTCCTTACTTGAAGATGCTGCTGGTACAGAAACACTTTGTGATGATCCAGAAGCAGCAGAAAGATTGTTCCTGGAATGAGAACTCTGGAGGGAAAAGGCTACTCACACTTTCATTATGGTCCATTATTTTGAATGTCTTTCAGGTACCTCTGGCATGCCAGGATGTGTTTTATCAGACTTTGTAGCATTTGAAAAATCATAATTCTTCTTGCAATATTTGCAAATTGCATCTTTGCTCTCAGCAAAAATTGCACTGTGGAAATGTTTCCAAACTCTAGATGTTGGTCTCACCATTTTACAAAGAGGAAGAAAAGAAAAACCCAATGTACTGACCAGACTATATGGAAACATTATGCTGTGGTCGTGGAGAACAACAATAGGGATCATTTAAAAAGATAAACTAATTTGTCAGACAAATTTACCTGTAAATTGAATTCTAAGAGGACAGAAGCTATAATCTACTGTATCCCAACAATCGCCCAACTGTAGGAGGCACAAGATGGAGCCTTTCCCCTGCAGTGTCCCCTAGTGACAGAAATGCACATTTCTCTTGTTTGAGAACTGCATTGAGAAGAACAGTGTTACTTGAACTGTATTCCAGGATTTGCTCGTCTTTAGCTGAGAGAACTTGCAATCATCATTTAAGACTTTAGATATAATCTCTGAAATCTTTCATTAAGGTCTTCATGTGATATACTGTATATACTCGAGTATAAGTCGAATTTTTCAGCCCTTTTTTTTGGGCTGAAAGTGTCCCCTTCGACTTATACTCGAGTCACCGCCGTCTGTCTGCATGATCAGCATGTCATGCAGGCAGACGGCGGCCGGCGTGTGATGATAATGTTCAGCGGCTATTGCAGCTTTCAAAAGCCGCGCCTCCTGCTCGTCTGTGATAGGCTGAACAGCTGTCAGTGTACAGCCTATCACGGACATTCTCTCATCCTCGTCTGTGGTATTAGAATGAGAGAATGTCCGTGATAGGAAGTCAGCGGTCAGCCTATCACAGACGAGGAGGAGGCGCGGCTTTTGAACTGTGGAATGGCCGCCGAACACTATCATCACAAGCCGGCCGCCGTTTGAGGATGGAGATCACCACAGGGAGGATGGAGATCGCCACAGGTAGGCTGCACATGCACACAGGACATGTACAGGACACATGTACACAGGGACACAGGACACACATGTACATGACACACATGTACATGACACACATGTACATGACACACATGTACATGACACACATGTACATGACACACATGTACATGACACACATGTACAGGACACACATGTACAGGACACACATGTACAGGACACATGCACAGGGTACAGGTAGGCTGCACAGGACACAGGGAGGCAGGCAGCTGCAGATGGGCATTGTTGACCCTCTGCATTTCTCACCCTCGTCTTATACTCGGGTCAATAAATTTTTTCCAGTTTTTTGTGGTAAATTAGGGGGCTCGACTTATACTCGGGACGACTTATACTCAAGTATATACGGTAGTTTGAATATCATGTGTTTATATATAATTTATCCAGGACTCCTCAAACCTCAGGTGCCAGGTTGCAGTAGTGACAATAAATTTTGACCTGTCGATCAAATGCTGCACACACCCTGCATGTTTAATGGGGTTGTAAAGGTATACATTTTTTCACCTTAATGCATTCTATGCATTAAGGTGAAAAAACTTTTGATAATACCGCCGCCCCCAGCCCCCCCGTTTTACTTACCTGACACCTCAAAAACTCGCCTGCGCGTTACCGACCTCCATTCAGCCGATCAGCCTGGTCGCTGATTGGCTATAGTGGATGGATTGAAAGCAGCGCAGCCATTGGCTTGCGCTGCTGTCAATCACATCCAATGACGCGGTGCGCCGGGGGGGCGGGGCCGAGTGATACAGCGAGCCGCCGGCTGTATCACGGGAGCGCGCCCGCAATAACTATCCACCATGCGAGGGAGCTCGCATTAAGGTGGCTAGTTATTGTGGGGAGGAGCCGAGACAGCCGCCGAGGGACCCCAGAAGAGCAGGTTCGGGGCCACTCTGTGCAGAACGAGCTGCACAGTGAAGGTAAGTATAACATGTTTGTTATTTTTAAAGAAAAAAAAAAAAAATACCTTTACAACCCCTTTAAGGTTTGACATGTTGAGTATCTATTTACTTGGTGCAAACATGGCTTTTATGTTTTACTAAAATATTGGGTAATTTTATAGCATTTTTGTGCCCCATAAATAAACTTTCCCCAGTTGTCTTCCAGGACAGCCCTTGAGAGATGGAGTCCCTCCCATCGACCCAGGAAACACATTGCCAAAACAGTTCAAAAGGCGGTCCCTCAGGTCCCTGGTCAGTCATTTGTGTTTCCTCCGTCGGAGGAACATGTTGCCAGGAACCAGAGAAGGACTCTATCTCTCAGGGGCTGCCTGAGGGGAGCGGAGCCCCACAGGGGGACCGGGTCCTATCCAGCGGCTCCAATCTAGTCCTACCTTTTCAATTTAGGGTTCGGGTACCGTCCAGCTGATTAGGAGCCGACCCGTTACCCCCCTCCTTCCAGTGCCGAGGTGTGCCAGGGACAGGTTGGCGCAGGTTCCCCCAGGAGCAGTGCAGATGGATTCTTCCATCACAGCTCCTTACTATACACAGCGGTGGGGGTCGGAGACGCCGAGCGTCATTTCCGGCGGAACCGCGTCATCCTGGGTGCCGAGACTTCCGGTTCCGGGTCTCTACAGGCACAAGGAGGAGGGGAAGGCCCACGCTGAGGCCTGCAGTTCCGACCAGTGTCCAGCTATACCGGACTAGTGGCGGGACACGGAGCGTGAGGGGGACCATGGAGGCTACTTCCCAGGACACTCCGGTGGAGGCAGGCACCAGCCAAACCCAGGTAGGCTGCTGGGCAAGCCCTTACTGTGGTTTTTTCTGGGGTTTTTTGTTGTAAGGCTGGGATTTGTAGTACCCCATGGTGGTGGTTTCCTCACAGTCCCGGGTGGATGCAGTGGTGGTTGCAGCACAGGTGTTTTGAGAGTTTTAAGGGTTCCTGATGCTAAAAAAGTCTATTCTTTATTTTTAGGGGAAGGAAGCTCCAAGGGAAGACAAGTCAGGCCGCAAAAAATGCCCTAACTGTGGA
Source organism: Lithobates clamitans (assembly GCA_037952925.1). Classification (NCBI taxonomy): domain Eukaryota; kingdom Metazoa; phylum Chordata; class Amphibia; order Anura; family Ranidae; genus Lithobates; species Lithobates clamitans. Next base: position 13,293,586 of record JBBGZY010000251.1, on the reverse strand, counting down.
AATAAGTTGTCCTCAGGCTCTAACAAAGCCTTATGCAAGCAATGTATTGCAGGCTTACTTAAAACAGAGGCAGACTCTCCTTTGGCAAGATTCCTTGGCTCCTTTAAGGATGAGATGGCATCAACCTTTAAATCTCTCCGCGAGTTAATCGCAGATGTAGGCACGTCTGCTTCCACCAGTAAAGCAGCTGCGATTCCCTCCTCACCATGCCTTACAACACCCAGCTCTGGGGAGCCCCGTACAATCAGGGAGCATAGCCCCGTGTTAGTTAGCCCTGAATCCTCTGACGCAGATTCAGATGAGGATCAGGCTGTAGCTAACAAAGTCGCAAAATACAAGCTGTCTCTGGAGGATGTAGACGAGCTGTTGAGCGCCATTTATGATACGCTGGAAATTGATGAGGAAGAAACTCAATTGACCAGACATGATAAAATGTATGAGGCTCTGGGGAAAAAGAAAGCTAAGGTATTCCCTATACATAATGTGCTTTCTGACCTTGTCCGCAAGGAATGGGCCGAGCCAGATAAAAAGGTCTTCTTCCCAAATTCCCTAAAAAGGAGATTCCCCTTTGACGAGAGCCCAGAGGCGGTCTGGAATAAAAATCCTAAACTAGACTCCCCCTGTCCAAAGTCTCAAAGCAGTCTGACCTTGCCTTTGAGGATATGGGTCATTTAAAGGACCCCATGGACAGGAAAACAGACATAGTCTTAAAGAGGGCCTGGGATGCTTCTATGGCAGGTTTAAAACCAGCTCTGGCCACTTCTTGTGTAGCCAGGAACCTAGAGTTCTGGTTAGCCCAACTAGAAGAACATCTAAAGGCAGGCACGCCTAGGGGGGAGATCTTAAAAACCTTCCCTATGCTTTTTAAGGCGACAAGTTTCATCTCTGACGCCTCCACTGATGCCATTAAATTTACGGCTAAAACAGCAGCGCTTTCGGTCGCAGCTAGGAGGTCAGTCTGGATGAAAACTTGGGGGGGAGACACGGCGTCTAAAACACGTTTGTGCAGTGTCCCCTTTACAGGAGACTTAGTCTTCGGGCCTGAACTAGATACCGCCTTGGAAAGAACGGCGGATAAAAAGAAAACCTTTCCCATTAAAAAGAAAAATTTATATATTAATATTGTCTCTCAAAAGAACCCTCTAAATCAGAGAAGGAGTTCAAGCCCAAAAAGCATTGGACAGGACAAAAAGGGAAAGGAAAAGGGGGCATACTTTTTAACCGCCCCAATTCAAATCCCAAACCCCAGTGACATCAGGGTCCCGGTGGGAGGAAGATTAATGAACTTTCTCCCACAGTGGGAAAAGACAACCTCAAACGAGTTTGTCTTGAACATTATAAAAAGGGGGTATGCGCTGGAGTTTCACAGCGATCCACCCTCAAAGTTTCTTGTGACAAAGCTTCCAAGAGACTCAGAAAAGGCCAGGGCCTTGCCTCTGTTAATAGGGGAAATGGTGGATCAAGAGGTATTGACACCAGTCCCTATTCAGGAACAGGGGGACGGTTTTTACTCGCACATTTTTGTAGTAAAAAAGCCGTCCGGGAGATTCAGACTAATAATGAACCTCCGACCTCTGAACCGCTCCATCCGATACAAAAAATTCTGGATGGAGTCTATTTACTCAATAAGGAATCTACTCCAAAAAGAGGTGTTCATGGCTACCCTGGATTTAAGGGACGCCTATCTGCATATCCCAATAAGGAAGGAATGCCAGAAATTTCTTCGGATGGCGATTCAGATAGACACCAAGGTTTATCATTTCCAGTGCAGAGCACTTCCTTTCGGACTGTCGTCCTCCCCGAGAATCTTTACCAAAGTTCTCGGGGAGGCATTAGTTCCGTTAAGACTACAGTCAGTCACGATTATCCCATATCTAGACGACTTACTTCTCACGGCCCATTCGGAGAAACAACTTCGTCGGGACCTAGAGTTGACTCAGTTCAACCTGAGGCAGCTGGGGTGGATAGTCAGTCTGGAAAAATCCAAGACTACCCCAACACAGGAAATTTTGTATTTGGGGTACAAGATCCTGTCAGTAGAGCAGAGGATAGTCCTGCCAGAGGAAAAGATATTGAATTTACGCCACAGAATGTCTTTTCTTCAAAGCAGCGCCAAGTGTACAGTGAGGGAGGTGATGTCGGTCTTAGGACTGATGACAGCGGCCATTCCAGCTGTACAATGGGCCAGGTTCCACCAAAGAGACCTTCAAAGTTTTCTGTTGGAAAAATTAAAGGACAGGGATCTGGAAGAAGAGGTTTCAATCCCCACCAGAGTAAAACGCTCCCTCTGGTGGTGGAAAGACTCAGAGAATTTGAACAAAGGGGTTCTCTGGATCTCTCCCATCACGTCCATACTAACTACGGATGCGAGCAGCTGGGGGTGGGGAGCCCACCTCAACTCAGATTGGGCACAAGGCAGGTGGACGGCAGAGGAGAAACTCCTCTCGTCCAATTGGAAAGAGCTAACAGCGGTCCTCAGGGCTCTGTTATTCTTTCAGAATGCAATACAAGGTCATCATCTACAGGTCCGTTCAGACAATATGACGGCTGTAGCGTACATAAACAAGCAAGGGGGCACCAGAAGTCTTCGACTAATGCTGGTGGCCAATCGCATGTTTCTATGGGCAGAATCCAATCTGACTTCCATCTCCGCAGTTCACCTGAAAGGGGAGCTCAACAACACGGCAGATTTCTTGAGTCGACAACAAGTGTCGAATCAAGAATGGTCTCTACACCCAGAGGTGTTCAAATATATAGCAGCTTACTGGAGAAAACCAGTAGTGGACCTGTTTGCAAGCAAGGTGAATGCAAAAGTTCCAAATTTTTGCTCGCTACACCCAGGAGATCAGCCCTGGGCAGTAGACGCCTTACAGACCCCATGGAGCTTCAGTTTAGCGTATGCGTTTCCTCCGCTTCACCTCATCCCAAGAGTTTTAGCGAAATTTCTAGTAGAGGAAACGTGTCTAATCTTAGTGGCACCGTTTTGGCCCAAGAGACCATGGTTCACAACGTTGCTACAGTTGACAGACCAACCTCCTCTGAGGCTTCCCTACAGACCAGACCTTCTGTCGCAGGGACCTCTCTTTCATCCACAAGTATCCATGCTGAACCTCTCAGCGTGGTTACTGAGGAGGAAATTTTGAGGAGCAAGGGCCTGTCTGATAGAGTGATTCAGACCCTGCTACAAAGTAGAAAACCTGTCACTCAGGCCATTTACAGGAAGGTCTGGAGGAAATTTAACAGCTGGTTGAACAGCCGTGGGGAGGTAAATACGGATACAGCAAATATCCTGCAGTTTCTCCAGGAGGGGATAGATAAAGGGCTAACTCCTAGTACTATTAAGGTCCAGATAGCGGCCTTAAGTGTGTACTTAGAGAAAAGGTTGCAGGAAGATCCTTTTATTGCTAGGTTCTGTAAAGCAATCTCCAGACGCAAACCTGTTAGACTTAACATAGCCCCATCCTGGGATCTGTCAGTTGTTCTAAGGGCATTTTTGGGGTCACCTTTTGAACCTATCTCAGAGGCCTCTCTAAGACTAGTCACTTTCAAGACAGTACTGCTTGTGGCAATCACTTCAGCACGCAGAGTTAGTGAGATCCAAGCTCTCTCTGTCAGAGAGCCTTTCCTCCAGATTCTGGAAGACAGAGTCATCCTAAAGACAGACCCTGGGTTCTTACCAAAGGTTGCATCTAATTTCCATAGATCACAAGATATTGTCCTCCCTTCTTTCTGTCAAAAGGCTTCAAACGAGAAAGAAAGGCGTTTTCATTTATTAGATGTGAGGAGGTGTATCCTAGAGTATCTTAGGGTAACCAATCCATTTAGAATCTCAGATTCACTTTTTGTTCTTTTTTCCGGACAACGTAAGGGGCAAAAAGCTTCTAAAGTCACCATAGCTAGGTGGATTAGGCTAGCTATAGCAGAGGGCTATAAGACAGTAAACAAAGATCCTCCTGGGGGTATTAAAGCCCACTCCACAAGGGCATTATCAGCATCCTGGGCAGAAAGAGCTGGTGCCACCCCGGAGCAAATATGTAAAGCAGCCACGTGGTCAAGCTTTTCCACCTTTACAAGGCATTATCGACTGGACTTAATGTCCAGTCAGGATCAGGCTTTTGGGAGAAAAGTTCTCCAAGCCGTGGTCCCCCCCTAATCTGGTGAGTACTTGGGGATCCTCTCAAGGGCTGTCCTGGAAGACAACTGGGGAAAACTGGAGTTAGACTTACCGGTAACTCCTTTTCCAGTGGTCTTCCAGGACAGCACAATCCCACCCTTTTTTGATTATGTGAATGTACTAACATTATTACCTGTTATGGTTATGTTTTTTGCAGTTCCATCCTTCGGTTCTTGGTGAATGACTGACCAGGGACCTGGGGGACCGCCTTTTGAACTGTTTTGGCAATGTGTTTCCTGGGTCGATGGGAGGGACTCCATCTCTCAAGGGCTGTCCTGGAAGACCACTGGAAAAGGAGTTACCGGTAAGTCTAACTCCAGTTTTTATGCCCTGTACACACGGTCGGACATTGATTGGACATTCCGACAACAAAATCCATTGATTTTTTCCGACGGTTGTTGGCTCAAACTTGTCTTGCATACACACGGTCACGCAAAGTTGTCGGAAAATCCGATCGCCTTAAACGCGGTGACGTAAAACACGTACGTCGGGACTATAAACGGGGCAGTAGCCAATAGCTTTCGTCTCTTAATTTATTCTGACCATGCGTGGCATGGTCGGATTTGTGTACACACGATCGGAATTTCCGACAACTGATTTTGTTGTCGGAAAATTTTATAGCCTGCTCTCAAACTTTGTGTGTCAGAAATTCCTATGGAAAATGTGTGATGGAGCCTACACACGGTCGGAGTTTCCGACAACAAGGTCCTATCACACATTTTCCATCGGAAAATCCTATCGTGTGTACAGGGCATAACTGTGTGTTCTTTACTGAAATTTTGTTTCCTAGACCTTTTGCAGTAATATCGTGTGACATAAAAAATTGGAACTACCACTATTTTTTTCTCTAGGGTTGTCTGCTTTTAGGGGTTTTATGTAATCTTCAGGCCTAAAATGATTTTTTTAGACATGCAAAAAACTGCTCCTGGCTGTGAAAGGGTTAAAGGATAAGTTCACTTTCAGGAACATGGTACATGTTCTACCCCTAAGCTTTGCTAGTAAAAAACAAAAAACAAAAAACTGACTCCTACCTTTTTTAGCTGGCTCCTAGATTCAAAGCAAATTTGTCAAGCCCTGTCTTTATCATTGTAAAAGAACATATTCCACACTTTTTTTCTCCTATTTTTCTAGAAGAAAAACAAACTTTTTTTCCATTTTTTTTTTCTTAGGCCTTCCCTAGTTGTGTCTAGTCTTGTGTCTTGTCCCTAGTCTCTAGTTGTGTTCTATTGGATGGTTTTGTGCAGTGTGTCACTGTTTATGGCTGTATACTACAGACCTAAGGTTCAAATCTGACAGTTTTGTACTGTGGACCTAAATGTAAGTGAGAAGATATCTTTACAATGTGAAGGGAATCCTGTCATGGGAACAGGTGTCCCCATTGGAAAATTTCCCCTCAATTCCCTTTCAAGTAGCAACTCAAAATTTTGGATTTACACTCACTTTCATTCTTTGTGATATTGGAGGTCAGGACATTTAGAAAATGTGAATTTCCGTAAGGGACACACACACATCAATAAAAACTTGACAGAGGTGCTACCCCCGCCATCGAAAATCAAAAAAGTTTTTCCTTTTAGTTATACTTTAAAGGATATTTTAAAAATGTGATCAGTTTTTGTTTAAAAAATTCTTTTTTAACTGGAAACCTTCTGGTGGACTAAGATTTAGTAAGTAGGCTTAAAAAGATCCTGTTAGACCATTAATTTCTACTAAAATCTTCCCGTAAGATTATGTTTGCATTTTATGCATGGTATTTACTTAAAGTAGAAATTTAGCCAAAGATCATTTAGCTGTACTTCTCCAATGGATCACAGGAGTTTAACCAGTTTTGCACTCCTGTGACCCGTTTTCAGCATAGAGCGGACTTCAGCCCGAGCAGACGAGGGTTCAGCGGAGAGTGGACATCACGGATGTCAGTCCAGGCACCGCGTCATCCCGACAATGGAAGTTGACTCGCCAGGTGCCTGGACTGACATCTGTCTCAGCCTCTTAGCAAGCCAGTGAGAGGCTGAGATGGCCGCTTCCGCCCTCCTCCACCTCCAAAGCTCAGCGCTCCAATGAGCGAGGAGGGAGCAGAGCAGGAGAGCTGTGACTGACAGTCTGCAGCTCTCTGCTTGGGGAGCTGTCAGTACCGAGTGATCAGCGGTGTTCGATCGCTCGGTTCTCATTTAAAAATTGATATTTATGTATTTTCAGGCAATTCTTTTAAAAGTATAACTACATTTTTTTGTAGTTTTTGGACAAAATGGAAATTAGTTTTTTTTTTTTTCCCCCGTCAGTGCCCTTATTGAGGAGACCCCCCCCCCCCCCCCCCCTCTATTTTTCCTGTTTACCAATTATCGTGGAGAGTGAAAATAAAAGAAAATACAAAATTTTGGGTTGTCCCCAAAATTGTGGAAATCTTTCAATGGGGACACTAGTTCTGCTGATCTGGGGGGACCCAAGGAATTCCCCTTAATTTGTAGAGATTTCCTCTCACTTCCTGTTTTGGCTATGGGACAGGGAAATCTCCCCAATGACTCTCAGATGGCAAAAAAGAAACTGACACAGGTTATAACTCACTGATGCTATCCAAAAAAGAAAAAAAAGTTTTCCCTCTAGTTTCATTTTAAGTTGATGACAGGGTCTCTACGCGAGAGCATTCCTGTTGCCTGACTCAAGCTTTTTTTCACACCAGATACCAACTTAGGGCTTAGTGCAGGTATCAACAAGGCTATATGCAAGAGCAAGTCTAGTCCAATTTAGCAGCCTAAAGGCATGTTTAAGTTTCTTCTGTTGACGGCTTAAATAAAATGAGACACAATCTACATTATAACATAACATGTCTATTCCTGGTCTTATTTGATAATGGCACAAATTTACTTGGTGATCCGGGGCAGAGTTGTGACTTGTGTGGACCTTCTAATTCTGAGTGACTGCGCAGTTGGACATTTAAACATGGAGCACAGTCATCTGGAGTTGCCAGATAGTTAGGGCACTCATATCTGTAGGCCCACAGTGGCAAAGGTTGGGGCTTGGCTTAGTAACCCCACACTGTCATTGCTAGCCTGAGGACAGTGCGTAAATATCAGCATCAGCCTGGACCTGTTTCCGTGGCTCCCCACATTGCCTCCCACCATTACCCAGAGGCCATTTAGTCTCTAGGGGTATGAGAGGAGACCTCAAGGGTTTGAAGAAAAAGTAAATGGACTTAGTAGAGTGATCAGTGACACCATGGGCTATCCTTATACAACCAATGGTAAGTATAACATTGACCTACATTGTACAGTGGGTATAGAAAAGATTCACCCCCCCTTGAAAGATATCACACCAACATGAAAAAAAAAAATCTAAAATTGAATCAATGAGTTGGAAAGAGGATCACCCCCTCCTAAAAAAACTATTGTAAACTCATTTAGGTGTCACTAATCACCTTCTCAATGGCACACAAAGCCATTTAACTTTCAACTCTGATCAGCTGTGGTCATTTTGATTAGCTCAGCATGAAAAGAGCATTTCTGTCCCTGGTAGTGCAACTAAATCAAATAATCAACTATGGGTTGTAAGACACTGTCAAAATATCTCTGGGATAAAGTTGAGAAAAGGCACAAGTCAAGGGCCTTATCAATGCCTAGAAGCACAGTGAAGTCTATTAATAAGAAATGGAAGGTATTTGGTACAACACAGACCCTCCCTGGATCAGGACGTTGCTCCAAACTGGATTTAAGAGCCAGGAGGAAACTGGTCAGAGAACCTACCAAGAGGCCTACAGCAACTAAGTTGCAGGAATTTATGACTAATGCCGCGTACACACGAGCGGACTTTACGGCGGACTTTGCCCGGCGGACTTTTCGACGTACTTTCCGACGGACTTTGTGAACGAACGGACTTGCCTACACACAATCCACCAAAGTCCGTCGAATTCGTACGTGATGACGTACGACCGGACTAAAACAAGGAAGTTCATAGCCAGTAGCCAATAGCTGCCCTAGCGTGGCTTTTTGTCCGTCGAACTAGCATACAGACGGCGGACTTTTCGACCGGACTCGATTTCAACGGATAAATTTTAAACAAGTTTCAAATCTAATTCCGTCCAACTTTTGAGAAAACAAAGTCCGCTGGAGCCCACACACATCGAATTGTCCGACGAAATCCAGTCCGCCGGGCAAAGTCCGCCGTAAAGTCCGCTCGTGTGTACGCGGCATTAGTGGTCATTGTGTGCATGTGACAACAATATCACAAATTCTCCACAAATGTGGCTTGTATGGCAGGATTGCACGAAAAAGGCTACCCAAGAAGGGCCACATTGTCACCACTGAGCTTTGCCAAAACTCACCTAGAAGATTCTGAGGCTACATGGAAAAAGGTGTTCTGGTCAGACGAGACTAAAATTGAATTATTTGGCCTCAACACCAAACGATATGTCTGGCAGAAATCCATCCAAATAACACCATTCCTACAGTAAAGCATGGAGTTGGTAATATCCTGCTATGAGGGTGTTTCTCTGCAGCAGGGACTGGAGTGCTTGTTGGGATAGAAGGAAAAATGGATGGGGCAAAATACCGTCAAATTCTTTAGGAAAATCTGCTGCCCTCTGCCAGAAAGTTGTCAATGGGAAGAAGGTTAACTTTCCACCATGACAATGACCCAAAGCACACAGCAAAAATGACCACACAGTGGTTGACGGAGAAAAAAGGTGAATGTCCTGGCATGGCCTAGTCAGAGTCCAGACTTAAACCCGATTAAAAATCTGTGGAATGACTTGAAGACTGCAGTCCACAAATGGTCACCATCAAATGTAACTGACCTTGAGCAGTTCTGCAAAGAAGAGTGCACAAATATTGCAAAGTCTAAATGTGCAAAGTTAATAGAGACAGTCCAACACAGTGTTTCTCAACTCCAGTCCTCAAGGCACCCCAACAGGTCATGTTTTCAGGATTTCCACTATTTTGCACAGGTGATTTGAACAGTTTCACTGCCTTAGTAATTACCACAGCCTTTTCATCTGAGGGAAATCCTGAAAACATGACCTGTTGGTGCGCCTTGAGGACTGGAGTTGAGAAACACTGGTCCAACAGACTAAAGGCTATAATTAAAGCAAAAGGTGGTTCAACAAAATACTGACGCACAAGGGGGGGTGATCCTTTTTTCCAACTTGGTGATTCTGTTTTTGAATTTTTTTTCTGACATGTTGGTGTTCTATCTTTCACTTGGATGTTATAAGTTGCACTAGTAAATACAGCGGGATAAAACAAAAACAGTGTGTCTTCATTTCAGGCTGCAAAGCAACAAAATTTGATTATTTTAAAGGGGGAAGATTCTTTTCTATACCCATTGTTACGTGTTTCTTCACTGTTTCCTTTTTACATTTGTACATTTGTTGATTTTATTACATGTCATAAAGGTAGGTATGTTTTTTTGTTTTTGTTTTTTTTGTTTTGTTTTTTTGTTTTTTGTACAGTAAATGGTATTAAAAGTTTATCATAAAGTACATATAGGAAAGTATTGAAGAAAGTAGAGTGGGGCATGTAGAACATACAGAAAAAAAATCTATTGAAACTGATTTTTTTCCTCTAATATCAGCCAGCACCATGAATTGCTACTATGAGCTTCATCCATCAGAGACATAAATGTGAAGGATTAGCCCTGGGAATAGTACACAGATTGTCTCAGCTGTTTTCTAGAAGAAGCTGAGTCAGCTGAGAAGCTAGCTGGCTCGAACCATTGCTTGAACAGCGCTGGGTAATCCTGTCTTGCATCTGCATTTCTGGAGTATTAAAACAGAAGATATGCCAGCAAAACTAGCTACAGCTTTGTTCAGGCTTTACGCTTGGGGGTCCTAATTGGCATCAAAACTCAGCATAGATTTTTTTTTTTTTTTTTTTGTGTTTTTCTTTTCTGGAAATGCTGAGGACAGTTTATACTATGACTTATTAAATTAAATTCTGCTTAATATTTCAGAACACTTAAACTGTTCGAATTTGCTGTAGTCTGCTGGCTTTTTGTGTTTTACAGCTTATGCATTATGCAACCCTTCATGTGATGTTCTCTTTTTCTCTGTGCTGCCAGTTACTGTATATAAATGAAATGAGGGTTCTCTTATCTAGCCAGAGATTTCTCATGATTCCAGGTAAATGTTACCGACAGCAGGGCTTCATTGGTACAGTTGACAGATCTTTATCTTACAGATCTGCAATTATGTCATTTTTTTTTTATTAAAAAGGAACTTGTATAAATACAGAAAAGACAGGGTGTTACAGTAATGAACACACTAGAGAGTTACACAGTATACAAATCAATGACATGCCATCCATGAACAAATAGATCACAATCAACAAGCAGAACATTAAGATTTTACAAAACATATTACAGAGAGTGGGCTTAGCTGTACGGTATATTCATGCCAGCTGGAGCCCTAAACAGGAGGAGTATGACCAGTAGTAGAGGAGAAAGAAAATAAACCTAAAAACTAGACATCTATGTAGTCCTGCGCAGCCCAACACCATGGACCGTCCCTGCTGTCCCTTTATTATGGAAAGGGCACAAACACCCCATAATGCACTGTCACTGTATAAATGACACTGGCAGGGAATGGGGTTAACATCAGGGAGATCAAAGGGTTAAGTGGGCTCCTAGGGAGTGCTTTCTAACTGGAGGAAAACAGTGATCCGTGTTTCTGCTTGGAAACACAAGATCTCCATTTTCCTCCCTCACAGAATAGCAATCTGCCTTGTTTACAGAGGCAGACCACCGTTCTGTCTGACCTCTGAAGGATCGGCAGGTCCTGGCGTGCGCCCCTGAGCCAACAACAGCGATCACATACAGGTACGTGATTTGTGCGCTTAAGGGCTGCCCTGCCGCAGTAAATGTACGTGGGGCGTCCTTAAAGTGGTGTTCCGGCCGAAATTAAACTTTTTAAATAAAAATACCCCTATAATACACAAGCTTAATGTATTCTATTAAAGTTAGTCTGTAAACTAAGGTCTGTTTTGTTAGTTTATAGCAGTAGTTTGTTATTTTATAAACTTACAGCAGGCCGTGGCCATCTTAAGTGTGGGCATCTGAAGCCAGACTGTATTTCTTCCTGGATCTCATCCTTGCAGATCTCGCACATGCTCAGTGCAGCACAAGCAGTGTAACAGGTTTCAGGTCAGGTTTCCATTCAACGGCAGTTTCAGAGGAAGTTGCCACCCCTTCCCAGAAGGCATTGCAAACAGGAAATGATGCGATGGGCTGCGGCCAGGGAGGAGGAAGTGAAAAATGAATACAGCAGATATACAGTAGGTGCTGAGAAAAATATAAAAAAATATCCAAATTGTTTACAGTGCACAGTTTAGTGAGGGATGCTGAAAAGTTGTAAAGTGGGTGGAGCTCCACTTTAAGTGGTTAAACTGACCTCACTTACAGACCGAAGTTCATCCTTTTGATCTAAAAGAACCAAATGATACAATGTTTATAGTTTTTTTTTTTTTTTTTGACAGCTCTGAGCGGAGAACGACTGCACTTGTTACATGAATTGTGGAAATGCCAGATTAAGATTGTAAGGGGGTTTAAATCGAGATTGCAATTTTATTTTTAAACGATTTAATCGTGCAGCTCTAATTAATACATATATAAAATATTGCCTGATGGGACGTAGTTTCGCAACAACTGGAGGACCACAGGTTGAGCACCCATGCTCTATGGCAGTGATGGCAAACCTTGGCACCCCAGATGTTTTGGAACTACATTTCCCATGATGCTCAACTACACTGCAGCGTGCGTGAGCATCATGGGAAAATGTAGTTCCAAAACATCTGGGGTGCCAAAGTTTGCCATCACTGCTCTATGGGGACAGCTATAGTTGTCATTTTCATGTATCTTTGGGGACAGCTATGGTTGTCACCCATGCTGGACTTCAAACTTTGCCTTCCTCACTCATGCAGCTTCCACCACTATTGACTGACTGGTAAGCTTCAATATATTACATATTTGTTCTTGGGCTTAGACTAGGGCTGCAACGATTAATTGATAATGAAAATCGTTGTCAACGATTTTCATTATCGATTAGTTGATCTAACGTTGCCTTCCTCCCTACCAGTCCCGCCTCCATCCCAGTGAATCCTGTTCCTGTGTACAAGGCAGCACCGCCGCCGCCGTATTCTCATGAGAATTCAGCAGCGTTCATGTGACCAGGCACGTCCGCCTCTCTCCTCCTCGCTGACGTCATCTCCCCCCCTCCGCCCGCTGCTGCCTCGAGGGAATAGAGAAAGAGGCGAGAAGCAGCCATGGGTGCCATGATATAAGGTAGTGGCTCTATACAATACTCAGTCAGTAGTAGTACATACATTATGATGACAAGTTGACAACAAGTGCCCCTTGTTTTGATCATAAGTATTTCTGGGGGGGGGGGATAGTGCCCCATTGGTGTTGTGGGGGGCTCGAATAGTGCCCCATTGGTGTTGCGGGGGGGCGCGGATAGTGCCCCATTGGTATTTCTGGGGGGATAGTGCCCCATTGATGTTGCTGGGAGGGGGGGAGTAGTGCCCCATTGAAGTTGCGGGGGAATGGTGCCCCATTGGTGTTGCGGGGGAATGATGCCCCATTGATGTTCCTGGGGGAAGGAATAGTGCCCCATCATTGGTGTTCCCGGGAGTAATAGTGCCCCATCATTGGTGTTCCCGGGAGTAATAGTGCCCCATCATTGGTGTTCCCGGGAGTAATAGTGCCCCATCATTGGTGTTCCCGGGAGTAATAGTGCCCCATCATTGGTGTTCCTGGGAGGAATAGTGCCCCATCATTGGTGTTCCCGGGAGGAATAGTGCCCCATCATTGGTGTTCCCGGGAGGAATAGTGTCCCATCGGTGTTCCCGGGAGGAATAGTGCCCCATCATTGGTGTTCCCGGGAGGAATAGTGCCCCATCATTGGTGTTCCGGGGAGGAATAGTGCCCCATCATTGGTGTTCCCGGGAGGAATAGTGCCCCATCATTGGTGTTCCCGGGAGGAATAGTGCCCCATCATTGGTGTTCCCGGGAGGAATAGTGCCCCATCATTGGTGTTCCCGGGAGGAACAGTGCCCCATCATTGGTGTTCCCGGGAGGAACAGTGCCCCATCATTGGTGTTCCCGGGAGGAGTAGTGCCCCATCATTGATGTTCCGGGGGGAAATAGTGCCCCATCATTGGTGTTCCTGGGAGGAATAGTGCCCCATCATTGGTGTTCGTGGAGGGGAGAATAGTGCCCCATCATTGGTGTTCGTGGGGGGGGGGAGAATAGTGCCCCGTCATTAGTTTTCCTGTAAGGGGGAATAGTAGTGCCTCATCATTGGTGTTCGTGGGGGGGGGAGAATAGTGCCCCATCATTGATGTTCCTGGGAGTTTTTTTTTTTTTACTACAAACTCCCTCGTGACAGGATACCTGTATATGACCTGTGTATACCTGTGTAACATGTTTTTTTTTTTTTTTCATTAATATTTTAAATAAACTAAAAAATGGCATATTACTTTTTTTTTTCTTTTTTTTAATGATTTTTTCTGATTAATCAAAAAAATAATCAACCAACTAATCGATTATGAAAATAATCGTTGGTTGCAGCCCTAGCTTAGACACCCTTTAGTTGAGCATTGGAGCCTTCCTACTTTGGTGATGTGTTTATTATCTAACTTTGGCCCTGAGAGCAGTTCTTTAACAGATTAAAGTGTATATGATAACCTAGGGCAGTGGTCTCCAAACTGCTGCCCCAGGTCCAGATGTGGCCCTGTGTCTGCCTTTAACTGGCCCTTGGGGCACTGTTCCTCTTGCTGATACGAGACACTATTCCTCCCACTGACACCACCGATGGGGCACTATTGCTCACACTGATACCAATGATGGGGCACTATGCCTCCCACTGACACCATTGTGCTGGGGCACTATTCCACTGACACCAACATCAGGGCACTTTTCCCACCACTGACACCATGATTGGGCATTTTTCCTCCCACTGACACCAACAATGGGGTACTATTCCTCCCACTCACACCCACATTTGGCCGCCCTTAAATCTGAAGAACAGTAAACGGGCTCTTTGTTTAGAAAGTTTGGAGACCCCTGACCTAGGCTAATAAAATGAGGGCAGAGTTATTAGAGCCTATTCACATACCAGCTTTACTATGCATGTTGCTTAAAGAGGAGTTCCACCCAGGGGGTCCAGTAAAAAAAAAAAATAAAAATTAAAAGTCAGCAGCTACAAATACTGCAGCTGCTGACTTTTAATTGGACACTTACCTGTCCCTGGGCCCAGCGATGCGGGGGATCGAAGCCCCGCTCGTCTCCCCCTCCGTTCAGCGGCGCCGGCATTGCAACTGTGGGCGCCGGGCTGTGGCTTCACAGCCTGGCACCCACTGCGCATGCGCGAGTGGCGCCGCACGCCGTGATTGGCCGCTCAGTCACCTGGGACCTGTAATGGGTCCCAGATGATTGACAGGAGGGAGGGAGCAGAGCTGAGCCCTTCCTGTGCCGAGGGGAAGTGATGTCACCAGCCCAGGCACTGGAAGGGGCAGACTACGAGGGACCCCCTAGCAACAGGCATTTAGAGGTAAGTTAAAAAAAAAAATATCCAAATGTTTTTTTGTTTTTTAGGATTTTTCATGTATTTTCGTTTTGGGTGGAACCCCACTACAAAAGGTTGATACTGCTTCATCGTGGGCAATAATTCATTTCCGATATCTACAGTTACATGCGGTGTGCTCTGAGGGTGCACGGCAAAACTTGTTTTACGCAGCAGTTTGTGTGCGCTTTATGCCTCGTTACTGTGCTGAAAGCACCGTATGAAAACTTGGGGTCATTTAACATGCAGTGCAGATTTATCAACAGTCCTAAATAGCTTTACAATCTTCGCAGCCCTCCACTTTGACTTCTGCATGTGTGTGGCTCTACCTTATAGAAGTTTACTAGGCTATGGGAACATTAACAGTAAGCAGCTACAAAAATCAAAGTTTACCAGCCCATAGAGTCCAGCACTGTCTCCTGTGCAGTCAATTTTTCTAAAGGCTTCTGCACCTTTGCTCTGGCTGTGGCTTCCAGATGTCTTACAGCCAGCCCCCTTCTACGCATGCGTGAGATCATGGCATGCAACGGGACTGGTCCTGCAGCCTCCTGAGATTTGTGAAGTGATCCCAGAATGCTATGGGGGAGGTCACATCCTCCTTTCCTAGGCAAAGAACGAGGAAGATGGGAGTGGGGTACCAGGGAATAAAGGTACTCATTACCCGAAAGAAAAAAAAATAAACAACTGTCTTATCTGACAAAACTGGGGAGAAAAAGTGCAGAAACGCAAGATTTTTGGTAACCTATTCATTTTCTTATCTCCCTCTACTCTTGTATGAAAATAAACTAATTTGTTCACAATGTGCCTGATGTGAGATTCCATGTAAAAATTAAAAAATAAAAATGCCAACCAGTGTGTCACACAGAACACACCAACCTTGGCCAGTCCTGGATATAGCAAAAAATTAGTGGGACACTCAACCGTGGAGGGAGAATCCCTGGCTAGCAAATAAGTACAGTATATTAGGGGTTTGTTATCAGCTTTACTGGTTAAAGTACCAGCCTCTGGTACTTTTCTGGTTTTAGCAATACCCAATGTCATTCAACCCACTTCGTGCAATCCGGGTGGGGGGTGGGGGGCACGCAACAACACACCCGGAGGGACGAATCTTCCAGCTGCTCTAGGCTGGAGACTGATGCCCTCAATACCTGGACTTCATTACCTGGTGTTTCCTGAATAATAGACAATCTACCATCCATCACTACAAGAAGAATAGGAGAAGGGGACATCTTTGGGATGTCACATAACCAAACTAATGACTACTGCATATAAGGTATGTATAAAAAAAAAAAAAAAAATGTCGGGGTACTCTGAGGAGGGTCGAACAGATCTCCCTAACCTGGAGTGTGGCTTTAAGGGACAACCTGAGAGGTGTTGAGACTAAGTTAAATTTTTGACTTTAGGTCCACTCTTAATGGTAATATGTTTCGTCTACGTATCTTGTCAAAAATATTTTTTATGCACATTTCCTGTTTGCCTTAGGCCCCTTTCACACTTATACGACTTCAAAGTCGCGCGATTTTACCGCGATTTCGCAGCCGCGATTTGGGAGCAGTACTACTTTGTACGACTTTGCCACATTTTTGGCATTAACAAATGAAATCATACAGTAGTTGGTATGAATCATAAGGGGGAAGTCCACACCGAGTTTTAAATAAAAAACTGGCGTGGGTTCCCCCCCCCCAGGGGCATACCAGGCCCTTAGGTCTGGTATGGATTGTAAGGGGAACCCCCTATGCTGAAAAATCGGCATGGGGGTCCCCCCAAAATCCATACCAGACCCTTATCCGAGCACGCAGCCCGGCCGTTCAGGAATGGGGGTGGGGACGAGCGAGCGCCCCCCCTCCTGGACCGTACCAGGCCGCATGCCCTCAACATGGGTGGTGGGTACTTTGGGGCATAGGGGGGCGCCCTGCGGCCCCCCCACCCCAAAGCACCTTGTCCCCATGTTGATGAGGACAAGGGCCTCTTCCCGACAACCCTGGCCGTTGGTTGCCGGGGTCTGCGGGCGGGGGGGCTTATCGGAATCCGGGAGCCCCCTTTAATAAGGGGGCCCCCAGATCCCGGCCCCCCACCCTATGTGAATGAGTATGGGGTACATGGTACCCCTACCCATTCACCTAGGCAAAAAAGTGTCAATAAAAAACACAGTACACAGGTTTTTTAAGTAATTTATTAGGCAGCTCCGGGGTCCTCTTCCGACTTCGGGGGTCCTCTTCCGATTTCGGGGGTCCTCTTCCGACTTCGGGGGTCTCTCCGGCGTCTTCTTCCGGTGTCCGCATCTTCTGCTGGCTCCACCGCTATTTTCTGCCGCTCTTTTGCCAGCGGTGGTCCGGACTTCTGGATCGTCTTCTTCCCTCTTCTCTTCCAGAGATGTTGACACGACGCTCTCTCCAGCTGCAATGGTCTCTGAACGCTCCGCAACGGACTTATATAGGCGGTGACCCCGCCCCCTTATGCCGTCACAGTCCCTGGGCATGCTGGGACTGTGACGTTTTAGGAGGCGTGGTCACCGGGTGATGACCACGCCCCCTTATGACGGCACAGTCCCAGCATGCCCCGGGACAGTGACCTCATAAGGGGGCGGGGTCACCACCTATATAAGTCCATTGCGGAGCGTTCAGAGACCATTCCAACTGGAGAGCGTCGTGTCAACATCTCTGGAAGAAAAGAAGGCAGAAGTCCGGGCCACCGCTAGCAATTGAGCTGCAGAAGATAGCGGAGGAGCCGGCAGAAGATCAGGACACCGGGAGGAAACCCCCGAAGTCGGAAGAGGACCCCGGAGCTGCCTAATAAATTACTTTAAAAACCTGTGTACTGTGTTTTTTATTGACACTTTTTTGCCTAGGTGAATGGGTAGGGGTACCATGTACCCCATACTTATTCACATAGGGTGGGGGGCCGGGATCTGGGGGCCCTCTTATTAAAGGGGGCTCCTGGATTCCGATAAGCCCCCCGCCCGCAGACCCCGACAACCAACGGCCAGGGTTGTCGGGAAGAGGCCCTTGTCCTCATCAACATGGGGACAAGGTGCTTTGGGGTGGGGGGGGCCCGCAGGGTGCCCCCCATGCCCCAAAGCACCCACGCCCCCATGTTGAGGGCATGCGGCCTGGTACGGTCCAGGAGGGGGGCCCCCATTCCTGACCGGCCGGGCTGCGTGCTCGGATAAGGGTCTGGTATGGATTTTGGGGGGGGCCACGACGATTTTTCGGCGTAGGGGGTTCCCCTTAGATCCATACCAGACCTAAGGGCCTGGTATGCCCCTGGGGGGGAACCCACGCCGTTTTTTTCATTTAAAACTTGGCGCGGCGTTCCCCCTCAGGATTCATACCAGACAGCTGTCAGCACTGCCTGTCGCTCATCGCGAAAGGAAAAAAAGTTTTCCTTTCCCAATCAGTGAGCCAGGCTTGTGCTTACAAAGTCGTACTGAAGTCGTGTCTATATTATTCAGGCACGATTTGCATGCTACTTCAGGGTTTAACATTGAGGTCTATGGAGTACAACTCGCATAGAAGTTGGACCAAAGTAGTGCAGGGACTACTTTCAAGTCGGCACGACTTAAAGTCATGCCAATATGAATGGTAGTCATTGAAAATCATGGAGAATGACTTGTCATACGATTTTGCAGTACAAAATCGTGGGACAAGTCGTATAAGTGTGAAAGGGGCCTTAAAGTGATACTAAACACACACTGTTTAATTTCAATTATGCCTTGTCTTTCTGCATGTGGATGATGGCACTGTAATTATTTTAATAAAAAAGTTTTAAGTAGCTTTTTTTTTCCTAAACGATATACAGCTGTCACATGACCCAGATCTTTGGTAACCTGTCCACAGAGAAATATAAGCAGAAAGAGCTTCTATTCCTCT